>JADMNL010000024.1:298387500-298910000 GCA_016271365.2 Neoceratodus forsteri | reverse complement strand
ATCTGAAGAGCTACAGCAGGTGCATGCCTAATATGAGAGGGGAAGCTTGTTGCTTTTGCTTCTAGGTCACTTAACAAAGCTGAAAAGAATTATGCTCAAATAGAGAAAAAGATGTTGGCTATTGTCTTTGGGTGCTTACTGCTCAACATTCCATCAGTATTTCTATGGCAGGCCTAAAGTACATGTAGAATCAGATCATAAACCACTAGAAAGTCTCTTCAGATACTCATTAGTTACTGTGCCACCAAGAATTCAACATATGATGCTAAAATTGCAAAAATATGACGTGAAAGTACAGTACAAAGCAGGAAAGGCGCGTCACATAGCAGATACCCAGAGCTGTGCCGTTAGTGATTCATCTACTCCTGAAAGTAATATACTATAGATGCAGATAAAATTCATATCATCAACTGTCTTCTGTGAAATTATTACAGGTGGTGCTTTACAGGTTTTACAGTTTTATCTATCATTAGGATAAGCTTTCAGGGTTACTGCATTTGTTACTGACTGATTGTTTCTGCTCTTACCTCCTTGTTTCTTTCCTTCATGGTTCTTCTTTTTTTGGCAGGGGAAGGGCCCAGCCACCCACCCATCCCCATCCCCAACCACCCCACAATACTCTCCTTTTATAGGTAGCACAGTCGTGACATTTCCTGTGCCAAGCAGGAAGGGGCAGATCAATGGGGTATCCACATGGTGACCTCAGTTACAGGGGCACTAGTAATTTAACTTGTTATAACAAGTTATACAAAAACAAACAAACAAAACACAAAATCAAACTTTTACTTTCATTTTCTTCCTTCTAATTACTCTGACCAGGTTATAAACCCAGCAACTTATCTGAAATGGATATCATTAACTGCAGGTACTGTGGAACAATTTTCAGAAAGGCAGTTTTACAGGATTTAAGACACTGTCCTACATGCTGGGCCATTGGAGATCTTAGGGCTCAGCTCCTGGCAACATGGGCAGAGATTGCGTGCCTCAAATTTCATATTCAAGAGGAAATATATTATAAGAACCACCCACCATTTCCCCAACATCCAACAGAACCACCTCGACCGCAGAGGGTAGTTGGTCTGGGAGGTTGGCAGGTGGCTAGGAGGGGCAAGTTGGATGCCCCATCACTTGGTGCTCTCCAACATATGATCTCCACAAACATATAAAAACTACAAACAGGTATCTACCTCTATCTCCAAATTAAAAAAAAAAACAAAGGGGCAGAGGACACTGCAGAGCAGGACACTGCAGCACAGGAGTTAGCACAACAAAACTCACCCAAAACAGGAACCAAAATAAAAAAAGCAAAAAGGAAATCCAAAAAACTTCTGATCATAGGAGACTCCATGACTCGGGCAGTTGATATCTATCTCCAGCCAGGGGTAATGGTCAGATGTCTCCCAGGTGTGGAGAGACATTGACCGCATTGCTAAAATTGTTCATGAAGCAGGAGAAAACATTGATGTCCTGGTACACTTAGGGACTAATGATCTCACCAGCTGTTCAGTTGTGGAGACCAAGGAACACCTGACCAGGCTGGGTGACAAACTATCCTCCATTTCATCCAGCATCTCCTTCTCTGAGATCCTGCCAGTCTGGGAGAGGGGGGCAGATGGATGGAAGGTCAGAGAAGGGGAGATAGGGGAGCTAAACATGTGGCACAAGGGCTGGTGCCAGGAAAAAGGACACAAATTTGTAGGGAACTGGCAACAGTTTTGGGAGCATCTGACTAAGGAGGGAGTCAGTGCATTGGGGTAGAAGTTTGACGTCTTTGCAGAATATTTAAACTAGCAAATGGGGAGAGGGGTGCAGCACCCCATACATCAAATGGGAAGAACACCCTTCCCCCCTCAGCTAGTGGTCAAACAGGAGTTCAACATGTTTGCAGTTCATTTGCATCACCAGGTAAGGAAAAAGGTCCAGCTCTCCATACGATGCACAGGGGAAATGCCAGACCTCACCCAACAACTAACACATTGAAATCTGGCCAATGGAAAATCATGTACACAAATGCTCGCAGTCTGGGAAACAAGATCGCACACCTGCAGGCAATAATGACAGAGGTTAAACTGAACATAGTAGCAATTAGCAAGACGTGGTTTACCAGTAACCACACTTGGGAAACGTCAGTACCTGGCTATGTACTTTTCAGAAGAGACCGAGGTGCAAAAAGGTGGGGGGGGGGGTGGAATGGCCCTGTATATCAATGAAAATATCAAAGCTAAAGAAATTCAGAATACACATAAGGAGCCAGAAGAACTGTGGGTCACCCTGGAAATAGGAAATGGGACAGCCATAAGAACTGGGGTTGTCTACAGGCCCCCAGACCGGGGGAGGACATAGACACATTGCTGTTGTAAGATATGCAAAACATGACAGCTAAAGGGGAGGTTCTGATAATGGGAAACTTCAACATACCAGATACAGATTGGTCAATACCAGCAGGAACATCTGCCAGAACTAGACACATGGTGGATTCCCTGCAGGGGGAGGGCCTCAAACAACTGGTACAACAACCCACAAGAGACAGGGCTATCCTAGATCTAGTGCTGACTAACAGGGAAAGGATCACAGATCTCCAGGTAGAAGATCACCTGGGGGCCAGTGACCATCACATGGTATGGTTCAGTTTGGCCACGACAACTAAATCATCCTATCACAAAGGAAAAAATATGTGACTTCAGAGGAGCTGACTTTGATAAGGTGGCCAACAGAGTTAAGCTAGCCCTGACAAAAAAAAATACAGGTGAGGGGGTACAAGCAAAGTGGGCAAGCATTAAGGAAGCAATACTTTTAAGCAACATCCCATTGTGTTAGAGAGAAAAGGAAGTGCAAAAGAAGAATGAAACCACTTTGGTTCTCAAAAACAGTAGCAGAAAAGGTCAGAGCCAAACGGCTGGCCTTCAGGAAATATAAGGGAACACAGCGGGATGAAGATAGGGAGGCATACCAAACTTCTCTAAGAGAAGCAGGGAAGGCAGTAAGGCAGGCAAAGGCCCAAACCGAGGAAAGACTAGCACAAACAGTAAAAGAAGGTGACAAGATTTTCTATAGATACATTAGTGTAAGGAGAAAGTCCAGAGGGGGTATTGCTAAGATCAAGGGAGATAAAGGTGCATGTGAGGAGGAGCACCATGTAAAAGCATATATCCTAAATAGATACTTCTGCTCAGTATTTACGGAAAAGAAGGTAGGGCAGGGCCCACAGCCCAGCACCATGGACACAGGGGGAAGGGAGGTGAGCACTAGTCCCTTCACAAAAGAAAGGGTCCTACAAGAGCTCGATAAGCTCAGGGTGAACAAGGCAATGGGACCTGATGACATACATCCCAGGGTACTAAAGGAGCTAAGGGTGGAACTAGCAGAGCTATTATCAGAACTGTTTAGTGAGTCTCTGAGCACAGGAGAGGTTCCAGAAGACTGGAGAAGGGCTCATGTGATCCTGCTCCACAAGAGTGGTAGCAGGGAGGAGGCAGGGAACTACAGACCAGGCAGTCTTACCTCAGCAGTGGGCAAGATTATGTAGGCACTCCTTAAGGAAAGGATAGTGCAACACCTGGAATCCATAGGCTCACGGGATCCAAGACAGCATGGGTTTACAAAAGGAAGGTCCTGTCAAACTAATCTCATAGATTTGACTGGGTAACCAGAGTGGTGGACCAAGGGGGAGCAGTTGATGTTGCCTACCTTGATTTCAGCAAAGCTTTCGATACTGTTCCACATAGAAGATTGATTAATAAGCTGGGTAGGCTCGGGGTGGGTCAGAAGTTGGTCAACTGGGTGGCAAACTGGTTGGCAGGCAGAAAACAGAGCATGGTGGTAAATGGTATAGAGTCAGAAGAGATGCAAGTCACAAGTGGGGTACCTCAGGGATCAGTCCTGGGGCCAGTCCTCTTCAATATCTTCATCAGTGACATTGCAGATGGACTGGAGGTAAGGCTTGTCTGTTTGCCGATGTCACCAAGATCTGCAACAGAGTAGATGATCCAGATGGGGTGGGCAGAATGAGAAGAGATCTGGATAAACTAGCAAAATGGTCAGAAGAGTGGCAACTGGGGTTTAATGCAAAGAAGTGCAAGATCATGCACATAGGGAAGAGAAACCCTGAAGCCACCTATAGGCTGGGAGGGGAGTTGCTGGCAGTCACAAGGGAAGAAAGAGACTTGGGCATCATCATCACCGATGACCTGAAATCATCCAAGCAGACCACTAAAGCAGTAGGTAAGGCTAGGGGATGTTAGGGTGTATTAGTAGGGGTATCACAAGTCGGAAGAGGGAGGTAATAATCCCTCTTTACAAGACACTGGTTAGGCCCCATCTGGAGTACTGCATGCAGTACTGGAGGCCACACCTTCACAATGACATTAACCAAATTGAGGTAGTCCAAAGAAGGGCAACCAAAATGGTGCAGGGACTGCATCAGAAAACATATGAGGACAGATTAACGGAGCTCAATATGTATACCCTAGAGCAAAGGAGGGAGAGATGTGATATGATCGAAACATTCAAACACCTTAAGGGCATTAACAAGGTGAAAGAGTCTAACATGTTTCAATATAAGAAAAATAGCAAGACAAGAGGACACATCATGAGATTAGAGGGAGGCCAATAAAGGGGTAACGTGAGGAAGTACTTTTTCACAGAAAGAGTGGTGGATGCATGGAACGGCCTACCTCGGGAAGTGGTGGCAATGAATACAGTGCAGAGTTTCAAACAGACATGAGATAGGCATAAGGGAGCAATACAGATGAGTATGAATAGATAGGCCATTGACAGAGCAAAGGCCAATGGCGCATTTATAAGGTAGAAAAAGAAATGGGCAGACTGGATGGGCCTTGCGGTCCTTATCTGCCGCCAACTTCTATGTTTCTATGTAACTATAAGCCAATTAGTGATGAAAAATTGCAAGTATTTCAACATGAACAAATAAGGACTCGGCCCTTGTAAAGTTGAGAGATGTTGTTCTGAAAGGATGGCACTCTGCGAAATCTCAAGTTGTCCCTGAGATTAGACAATACTGGCTGTTTTGAGATAAAGTTTCAATAGAAAAGAGACTGTTATTAAAGGGAGAAATACTGATCATGCCCACATCATTATGAAGAGAAATGCTAGCAAAACTGCATAGCAGCTATATGGGAATACAGAAATGTAAGCGAAGGGCAAGGGACATTTTGTTCTGGCCAGGCACGAGTAGCCAAATAAGTGACATGATTTCCAAATGTGATGTCTATAATCAATATAGGAAAGTCCAACTGAAAAAGCCATTACAGATGCATGAAATACCAGCTCGCCCATGGCAGAAAGTGGGAGCAGATTTGTTTGAATCTGAGAGAGAGAGAGAATGATCTAGCAATGATCAATTACTATTTCAAGTTTACTGAAATATCAAGATTACAAAATACAACCACTGAGACGGTCATTAACCACATAAAGTCACAATGTGCAAGACATGGCATCCCAGAGGTGCTTATGAATGACAATGGGCCCCAGTTTGCCTGTATTGAGTTTAAAGGATTTGCATAAAACTATGACTTCAAACACATTATGTCATCACCAAAGTACCCACAAAGCAATGATATGAAAGAGAAAGCTATTCAAACTGTAAAAAGACTTTTTAAAAAGGCACAGAGAGATCATAAAGATCCCTATTTGGCACTGCTCGAGTTGAGGAATACACCACTGGAAGGACTGGGATCTCCAGCTCAATTACTTGTGGGTCATAGAACCTGACCTGCTAAAGCCAGAATTAGTTGATGCTAATGTGCCAGCAACACTGCAAGAAAACTAGAAGAAACAGCAGTTTTATTATATATTATAATAAATATGCCAGACTGCTCCCTGCTTTGCAATCAGGACAGCCTGTATACCTGAGAACCCCTGAAAATCTGTGGATCCGTGCGGTTTCCATAGGCCATGCAGAGGAGCTTTGTTCGTCCATAGGCGAGGCAAATGGGAAACATTACTGGAGAAACAGGACAGATTTGCTGCAGACCCCAAGCCATGGGTCAGTTTGTCAAGAAGAGAGTCACCTAGCTGGGAGGAGAGAGACAGAGAGAGAGAGAGAACAGGAACAGGATGATATTCTGGCAGACGATGCAGGTTCTGAGGTGTCAGTGATGGAGGACCCACCACAGAGGATGCAAGCCATGTACTCTAGCGATCATATGGTGCAAGCCAGGGCTTCAGGTGATTGGCCTTAGTCGGCAGCAATGGAACAGTCCCCAAGAGTGAACCGGGTCAGCAGGCGTGAATTAAGAAGGCCTGCTAGATATCACGACTTTACAAACTGAAATTTTGACTAAGGACATTTTGCTAACAAGTAGCATGTTTAATGTTCATATATATATATATATATTGGGGTGAGTCTCAAGCTAACAGGGGGAGATGTACGGATAGAATCTGAATGCATGACGTAACGTATGATCAGCTGTGCGCATGTGTGCCAGATCCTATTTATATGTGTGAGTGTTAGGCAAGTAGTCGCCCATGCATTTGGTACTGAGCTTGGATGAACAGCTGCACTAGTAAAGAGCATACTAAATCACTTACTCTGTCTCGAGTATCATTACAGTTAGGACTTCTCCCAGGTAAACCTCCTTGGGGGGAATACCACAAGGTGGATGTTTCAGCACCCCCCCTGCCTTGGAAGGTCACTTCTGGCTCATATTGCACTTTCCCACAAACCCTGTGTGCACTAGAAAGCTACGCTCTAGGACACAGGGATTACTTCCCCCCCCACACTATCCTGGGCCCAGTTGGCCATTGGAACTGCAGGTTTGGTTCAATTCCTGGTTCAGTCAATCCCAGTTGGATACCCATGTTTGTAGTTTTTTTCAGTTTTTTATTTGGCAGATGCACAAGATGGATAGTTAATTAGTACTAAACTAATATTTAATCAGTACACACTTGGTCACAGAAAACAGAGGGGCTTGGCCCCCTATGTTACTTTCACATGTCCAGTTCTTTGTATTGTACCGGAAGTACTTTTTGGGGTAGGGACATCTGATGATGATATATTCTTTTTGCAAGTTTATTACAGATAATGTCTAAGTTTACAGGCCTTTCCCATAATGTAAATGGTCTGTCCAGCCTGATCAAGAAATCTTAGACAATATGTGCCCTTAAAAACAATGTTCAGACTTACTCTTTTTACAGGAAACCCGTCTGGCAAGTCCACAGCATCAAAAACTCCTAAAGTTTGGATTAGCACATATCGTGGAATCTTCCTATAGAAATGGACGGGGGGTTGGTGGTAATCCTAATCCCAACCATTCACCTTTCCAGCTACATTCAGCATATGCAGATAAAGAAAGTTGATTAGTAATATGCATCAGGCACCCGATAGAACCAGCAACTAATGGTCTGTAGCCTGTACATTCAGCCTGGGAGTGACACTTCTACAATCCAACATTTAATAGATACAGTATTGCCTCATCAATCTGGCACCTCCTGCCCCAATGGGAATCTTAATTTTCTCCATAACCCTGCTCTACATGCCTCTTAACATCAGGCCCCACCCATTTATCTCAGGCTGAAAACACCTCCAACGTCAGTTATGAGGTTTTGGCCTTATAGATACATGGAGACATTTTCAACCCGAGGGACAAACACTATTCATTTTATTCAAACTCATCACTACTTAAGACTGGACTATTTCTCTATTAGTAGTTTGGAACATATTGACTGGGTAGCAGATTCTGCCTTAGACACCATAGTCCTGTCAGACCATGCCCCTGTCTTTCTACATTTATTCACCCCAACTGAACGTACAGTAAATATATGAAGTGGCGTTTCAATCCATCTCGTCTCCAAGATCCAGATTTCAATCCCATCTGAAGGATACTATCCCACAAATTCTTAGAGAAAACGATCAGCAGGGAGTGAACCTCCAGACCTTATGGGACACTTTAGAAACTGTTCTCTGAGGACAGATTATTAAATATGTCACATGTGAAAAATGTCAGATAGAGGAACACCTTAAACAACTACAAGAGAAACTAGAAGGTTTACAATTGACACATATGCAAGGGAAACAATCTCTATTAGACCAGATCCAGTAGATGCAGGCCAAGATGCAAGATATTCTTACATATAAAACTGAGGAAGCATTGTTATTGCGCTGTCAGACTTATTACAGTGAAGGAGCCAATGTAGTAAAGGTTCTCGTATACAGACTTCAATACCAGAAAAAGAGGGCTGACTACTATCAGTAAATTAATAGACCCAGTCTTGAGGAGAGCACACAGTCTCATGGAGGGCATCCCACGCATTTTTAAAAACTATTATACCTCCCTTTGTGCTCAAGGAGGCACTCCACCACCTACAGACATACAACACTTTATGAATAACCTGACCCTCCTACTCTCATGGAGGTGCAATATGCCTCCTTACTATGCCCCATCTCAGCTCAGGAGCTTACTTCAGGCATAAGTCTCTCAGAAATGACAAAAGCCTGGGCCCAGACAGGCACAGTGCAGTATTTTATAAAGCTGCTCTAGACGTTCTGGTCTAACCAGGACACTCCAGGACTCTCAGACTATGAATCAATGCCCAGACACCTGCAGCATGCCAGTATATCAGCTGTAATTAAACCCCGGAAAAATGCCTCTCAATGTGATCCTTATAGACCCGTATTGGTACTGAACCTAGATTGCAAACTGTTTACCAGTATATTAGCACACGGCCTAGATACCATCCTTCCTCAAATTATCCATCCAGATCAATCAGGGTAATAATCAGTAGTAGACAGACCTCTGATAACATCAGACAAGTTCTACTACTGATAAACCAAGCCTCCAGACATCAAACACCCCAGTTAATTCTGAGTTTACACACCCAGAAGGTGTTTGAAAGGGATTCCTGGGCATTTTTACACTACACTCTCATTAAATTTGCTTTCCCAGAATCATTCTTCTCTTCACTTCAAGGATTATATTACTCACCCCAGGATATGTCAGAAGCTACCTGAACTTTTTCCCTATGCTTCACTTTCACCAGAGGCACCCGACAAGGCTGACCCTTATCCCCTTATCTTTTTATATTATATGCAGAGCTTCTAGTGCAAGTCCTCCACCAAACAGTGGGCTTAGAGGCATATAAAGTGGGGGATACTCTGCATAAGGTTGTATACTATGCAGATGATTTCCTCCTATTCATTACCAACCTGGAAAAATCACTCTCGATGCTATCCTGATGTTTAATAACAATGAATTCCTTGGCAGGCCACCAAGTGAGTGAAACTAAGACAGAGGCCTTACAAATTTGCTATCAGCCAACTCCCCATGTTAAAAATATTTACCCTTATAAGGGGGATAAATTAACTATTAAATATCTGGAGGTGAAACTCTGTCTAAATTGGTCGGATCTTTACACACACAGCTATCCAGAATTAGTTAATGGAATTCAGGAAGACCTATCCAGATGGCATCCTCTCCCTCTTACACTCTTAAACAGGGTACAGTGAATGCCCTTGAACATTCTCCCTCAGATTCTATACTTTTTTAGATGTTACCTGTCATGCCTGTAAAAACAGAATTCCAGAAATAGAACAAAGCTATTGCAAGGTTCCCATGTGGCGGAGGTAGACCCCATATAACCTACAGAAAACTACAACTCCCTAAGATAAAGGGAGGACTGGCACTCTCTGACCTTTTTTCTTTATGCTCAGGCTGCCCGACTAAATCATATTCTAGCCTGGACACTTCACACACCCCTCTTGGCCAAGCTGGGTGGATCTGGAGCTCGACATGTCCCCTTTTGATCTCAAGCCTAACTTGTTTGGATGTACAGAAAGATCCATATCCAGACCAACTTCACCCTCCCTAACAAACAGGCTTTCTGAGAACCTGGAGACTATTTTGTCACAGAAGGAGCGCATACAGGGACTAGTTGGATGAGTAAACCTGCCTTAAACCTCAGTTTCCTCCCAGCACAATGGGATCCAAAGTTCCAGTAATGGATGGGGTGAGGCCTGGTGTACACTTACTAGCTTTATGCTGGAGATACCCTGAAAACATCTGAGCAACAAAGTTCCAATTAGATAAAAGGGACCACTATTACTACCTACAAATCAGAACATATTTTAACACTACACTAGGCCTCATTCTAACATTGGATTCTCCCACTGATATTCACATTTATAGCTAATATCCTAGTGAGTGGATGGCAAGATCACTTCATTTCCCCTTGCCCCTCTATCCTTCCCTCTATCCTTTCCTCACCTCCTCACCTTCCCCCTTTTGTCATTTTCCATCTTGTTTCTGGCTTACCCCTACACCTATCCTCTCCCCTTTCCTAGGTCCTTCAATGCACTTTATGTATGCGCTCAATGGAAAATGTCCTTGAAATGTATTTTGCCTTGTATTTTCCTTTGTCATGCATTGTATCCTGCCATATGTATCTTCCTGTATTTCTGTGCACCATGTATTTTCGTTATCCTTACTGTATCGTTATGTTCTGTAAGTTTACCTCCCGGGTCGTGCCTGAAAACAGTCACTTGCTGGCTAGTGCACTTACCCGGTTAACAAAAACTAAATAAAATAAATAAATAAATAAAATAAATTTCGGGTGGTATCAAGCTGTCCTCGGTACTACAAAGGCTACTACTGAGGCCACTAAAACACAGTTGGAGGCTGAACTGAGTACCGAGCTTTCAGAAGCCACAAGGTCTACAGTATGCCTAAAGCAACATAAGGTTTCCAGCTTCTGTCAATGAAGAGAGTTTGGGTGGAAATCAATGATAAGCTATTTCTGCACCCCACAAATCACTGTAAAATCCCTTACCACCAGGGATGCCTCCTACTGGGGAGGTTGTGGCAAGGAGATAGCAACACACACACACACACACACACACACACTGTGGTCATGCCCTGTCTTGACAACATATTGGACACAAATAGAGAAAGCTATAAATTAGGTATTTGCTAATTTTGGTACTCACCCCAGAGGCAACCTTGCTCCTGCCCTACCTGACACAAATTAAGAATAAACACATCCTCTTTATTCAAGGCCGGATTAAGGCATAGGCAACACAGGCACTAGCCTAGGGCTCCCACCTGCCAGGGGGCCCCCATCAATCCCCAAAATATATTTACTACATACCCATTTCTTTCCACCTGAGCTGCATTCTTTTGGAATGGACCTGACTGCCGAATAATCTTACCAAGGCAGGAGCTGAACTGTGGTGGAAATCTCACCTCCTTGATTAGGTGTTAAGTACAGCTTGATAGCTTCAGGGAGCTCTAACCAGGCTGACCTAAACAGGCCCTTTTCCTTTGCTTTGTCTGCTTGAATGCGAATCTCACCTCCCAATTAGATGTTAAGTACCGCTGATAGCTTCAGGGGGCTCCAGCCAGACTGACATTTAAAGTGAAAACAGTCCCCTTTCCTTTGCTTTGTCTCCCACCCCTGGTATTCCAAGTGCAAAGAAGTAGTTAGAATGATCCCTGCCCAATAGTTGGTGTTCCTGATAGGGAGGGTGACTGGTGAAAATCTAATGGTGCCCCCCCTGCATTAGTTTGTCCACTACCTGTTTCACTTTGTACATTTGAGGGGGGCCCTACCATTCATATTGGAAGGATAAGAGAGCCAGTAGGGTCTGCTTATTTGGAGAGCCTGTTCCAAGTTTTAGTTGCCTCTCATTAGCATATGGATGTTGTGTGACATGCCCTGACCCTGGCTTATGTAGTATGCAAATAGAAGTTGTGGTTCACAAATCCAAATGTTCTGAGTCTACATGTTTTTCAGGTTCTTGGCTTGGGACTGTAGCTGCTAAGCTATGCTGCCTAATATATTAATTAATTGTTATACCCCTTGACTGGAATTGGATTATCGTTGTTAGATGCGACTCTTCTCTCAGAGAAAATTAGTAGGAGGGTTCATGGTTGAGTTTGGGTTGGGGCGATGAGTGCCATGAAAATGATTATCAAAGTTATGAAAAAAAAAAGAATAATATGGGGCTGAATTTTCTAAGTCCTTTAATAATACTGAACTGTATTATAATTTACATAGAAACATAGAAACATAGACTTTGATGGCAGATAAGGACCGCTTGGCCCACCCGATCTGTCCATTTTTTCCTTACCTTTTGGATAAGCTGCAGATCCTAGTTAACCAACAGCCTACCCCACACTAGAATTGCCTTATGTCTGTCCCATGCATTCTTGAATTCCCCCACTGTTTTTGACCCCACTACCTCCTCTGAAGGCTGTTCCATGTGTCCACCACCCACTCTGTGAAAAAATACTTCCTCATGCTACCCCTGAGCCATCTCCCCTTAATCTTCAAATTGTGCCCCTTGTTCTTGTACTCCTCTTTTTCTGAAAGATGCTACCCTCTTGGACTTTGTTGATTCCACTGAGGAACTTGAATGATTCTATCATGCCCCCCATCTCCCTCCTTTCCTCAAGGGTATACATAATTAAGCTCCTTTAGTCTCTTTTCATATGCCTTCTGGTGCAGACTCTGCATCATTTTAGTTGCCTTCCTCTGGACTGCCTCCATCCTGTCTATGTCCTTGTGGAGCTGGGGTCTCCAGAACTGGACACAGTACTCCAGATGGGGTCTTACCAACTGTCTGTACAGAGGGATAACAACTTCCTGTTTTCTACTGGTGACACCTCTCCCTATATGAACATACACATTTGCCAGCAGATAAAGGCCTTATGGTCTATAGAGTCTGCTCGAGTGTATAGCTAGCAACCCTTATACTGCAGCTGCCCCTCCCTTCCCCCCTTCCCTGACCCTCCCTCCCTCTTACCCTATCCCATTCCCGTTTGAAGCAGTCCACTGTTCTACAGGGTGCCACTTCCGCAGGCAATGCGTTCCACCCAGACACCACTCTCTCCATAAAAAAGTGTCTTCTCACTTCCCTACTGAATCTTCCGCCCTCCAATCTGAGATTGTGACCTCGAGTGTCCCTCCCCCCCTTAACTTGAATAGTCCCTCCATGCCTGTCTATTCTCTTCATGTACTTGAAGGTTTTAATCATATCCCCACTGTCTCTCCTCCAGTGAGTACATGTTCAACTCTCTCTCAGCCTGCTCATGTAGGATATGTCCCCTAGTCCCTGGATCATCTTTGTTGCCCTGCGCTGCATCCCCTCCAGTAACTTAATGTCCCTCTTCAGGTATGGGTGCCAGTACTGGATGCAGTACTCCAGGTGTGGCCTAACCAGTGACCTATACAACGGCAGGATCACCTCCCCTCTCTTTGAAGATATACCCCTGGCAATACAATCTAGGATTTTGTTGGCCTTTGCAGCTGCCTTCCTGCATTGTGCTGAGTTGTTCATTGAGCTCATTATAACCACTCCCAGATCCTTCTTCTCTCTGTCACAGCTAGCGGTCCCCCCACAGGCGGTAGCTCCTTCTTGTTTTTTCCCTGAAATATAGCACCTTGCACTTTTGGCATTGAATCCCAACCGACAGGTGTCCAACCAGGTCTCCAATTTTTCACAGATCATCCTGCAACCCATGCCACCCTCCTAGGTCATCCACTACTGCTCCTATCTTGGTGTCATCTGCAAACAAACTGATCTTGCTGTTGATGCCCATTGAGATGTCTGATATGAACAACCCAAACAACACCAGTCACAGCACTGAGCCCTGTGGTACTCCACTTGTCACTGCCCTCGGAGAAGAGAGCTCCCTCCCACCACTCTCTGCTGCCTTCCCTGTAACCAGTTTACTACCCATCCCACCATTTTCACCCCTGCACCTGTACCTGCCAGCTTACTACCCAGCCTCCCATGTGGCATCGAGTCGAATGCCTTACTGAAGTCCAGAAACAGGACATCCACTGCATGGTTCTTGTCCAACTGTCTAGTTACCCAGTTATAGTAATCCACCAGGTTGGTCTGATAGGCCCATGACAAAACCATGCTGCCTAATATCCTGCAGCTCACTGGTCTCCAGAAGGGACACCAGCCTCTCCTTCAGGATTGTTTCCATCAGTTTCCCATAGGCATCCCAGTATCCCCCCAGCCCTCCTTACTGTCTTCTCACATTGCTTGCCTACCTTTAGGTCATCTGATATGACTACCTCCAGGTCCGTTCCATTTTGTTGTTGTTAATACCGCCCCATTGTGTACTCTTCCCTGAGTTTTTTGTTTCCCAGGTGCATTATTTTGCACTTCTTTGCATTGCATCTAAGCTGCCATACTTTTGACCATTCCTCCAACCTTGCCAAGTGCCTGCTCATCTTTTCCACCCCCCCTTGTGTATCAACCCCATTGCAGATGTTTGTGTCATCTGCAAAGAGGCATACTTTTCCTTCCAGCCCCTCCGCAATGTCATCTATAAAGACATCAAAGAGGACTGGTCCCAGTACTGAACCCTGTGGTACCCTGCTAGTAACCCCCCTTTCCTTGGAGTGGACTCCATTTTACTATTACTCTCTGTGTCCTGTTGTTCAGCCAATTTTTTACCCATGTTACCACCCTGGGACCCACTCCAGGCTGGCTAACTTGTTTATTAATCTTTAGTGTGGGACTGTGTCAAATACCTTGCTAAAGTCTAAGTAGGCCACATCCACAGCCCCTCCCTTGTCTACTACTTTGGTCACCCATCAAAGAAATCTATTAGATTTGTCTGACATGACCTCCCCACTGTGAATCCATGCTGCCTTGGGTCCTGTGTCTCGCTAACCTCTAGGTACTCAACAATTCTTTCTTTCAGAAGTGATTCCATAATTTTCCCTACCACTGAGGTCAAACTAACAGATCTGTAGTTTCCCTCCTCTGCCTTGCTCCCACTCTTGTGGAGGGGAATAACATCTGCCTTCCTCCAGTCCTCAGGTACCACACCATCCTTCCATGATTTGTCAAAAATGATAGTCAGTGGTGTCACTAGTTCTCTCCTTAGTTCTTCTAGAATTCTGGGGTGAATCCCATCAGGCCCCATTGCTTTTTCCACCTTAAGTTTTAGGAGTTCTTTCAGGACCCTTTCTTCTGTGAATGGACTGGTATCAACCCCCGATCCAGAATGCTTCTATTGTTTTGTTTAGGTACCTCCCTCTTCTTCTTTTGTGAATAATGAGCAAATGTATCCATTCAGGATCTCTGCCTTTTCACTGTCACCCTCTGTCTAACTCCTCTTCCTTTTATTGAGCCTCACTGTCCCTCCCTTGGTCATTTTTTGCTCCCTAATGTACCTATAAAAGGTTTTATCCCCCTTCTTAACTGAGTTGGCTATCTTTTCCTCTATTTGGGCCTTTGCAATTCTGACTGCCTTCCCTGCTTCCTACTGCTTTAACTGATACAGTTCCCTGTCCTGCTCCCTCTGTGATTCCTTGCACTTCCTGAATTGCTATCTTTTTCTCCCTACCCTTCCTCGCCACCTCTTTTGAGAACCATAGTGTTTTTTTTTCCTTCATTTTGTTTTGTTTATTTGTTTCACACACAGGCTTGTTGCCTCTGTGATGGCAGTTTTGATTTTCCCCCATTGTTCCTCCACCCCTCCTTCCTGCCCATTTGCTAGTACATTCCTTATGCATGCTCCCATTTTGCCAAAGTCAGACCTCCTAAAGTCCAGTACCCTCGCTTTTGTATAGCTTGACACTACAGCTGTGTTTATCATGAATCACACTGTTTGGTGGTCGCTTGTTCCCAGATGGCTACCCACTTCTAAATCTGAGATCTTCTCTTCATCCCCATTTGAGAGTATCAGGTCTAAGATTGCTCCCTTCTGAGTGGGTTCCAACACTAGCTGTCTGAGGCATGCCCCCTGTAGGGCATCAAGAAGGACCCTGCTCTTGGATGTGGCTGCAACAAATGTGCTCCAGTTAACATCTGGCATATTCAGGTCCCCCATCAATAATATCTCCTCTTTTTCTGCCATTCTATGGATGCCTTCTATCATTTCCTTGTTCCTTTCCTCCCCCTGAGATGGATGTCTGTAAACAACACCCGTGCGAAATTGCGGCGCCATTTCCTGTCTCCAAGGTGACCCACAGTGCTTCCTCTCCTCCCTGTTTACTCTTTCGTTCCATTGCTTTGATCCCTTCCCTTATGTAGAGAGCTAATCCCCCTCCTCCTCTTTTACCCTCCCTGTCCCTCCTGTAGATTGTGTACCCTGGTATGTTGACATCCCAGAAAATGGCCCTCTGTGTACCGTGTTTCTGTGACTGCCACAATATCCAGCCGTCTCTCTTCCATCAAGGCCACTAGTTCAGGAAACTTGTTACCCAGACTTTGTGCATTGATACTCATCGCCCTTCATTTTTTGATGGCCTTACCCCTTTAGCCCCCATCCCTGCCCTTAATGCCTTTGCCTTTTTCTCCATTGACCCCTGGCCTGCTTCCCATCGACTTCTCTACCTTGGTGTTTACTTCACTAACTACTCTGTTTTGTGGGAGAAGGTTGGGACTTCCCTATTCCTTTTCAGTGCCTCCCTCCTTGACTAGTTTAAAAGCTTTTCTATGAAGCATTTAAACCTATCACCTAAGATCTTGGTTCCCCTCCTGGACAGATGCAGCCCATCGTGCCAGTATTGGCCTGTATCCCTCCAGCTGGACCCCCAGTTCCCACTGAAGCCAAAGCCCTGTGCTCTGCACCAGTTTTTCAACCATTCATTGAATCCCATGGTGTGGAGTACCCTAGCCTCACTTATGCCATAGACAGGCAGCACCTCCGAGAAGATTACCGTGCATGCTACTTGTCTAAGGCCCCTCCCTAACTCTACAAACTCCTCCTATGCTGCTGTGATCCCATTCCCAGCTAGGTCATTTATCCCTAGGTAGACAATGATGTCCAGCTCCCTCTCCTGTGCAGCTGCTTCTGCGATCCTGAAGATTTTCCCTCCAAGTCATGGTGCTGGGCAGGCACCTTACCTCCCTCTCCCTTCCCTCCCTCAGTTCTAGCCCCCTAACAATTGAGTCCCCCACCAGGAGCTGTTTCCTTCCCCTATGGGGTCCCATGCCTCCCTTCTTTGGGTCTCCCTTGTGGAGGTTCCCAGCATCCTCCTTGGTCTCCACTGCGGGTGCCTCCAGAGAGAAACCACGCTCCACCAGAACAGCATATGAATTGTGGAGAAGTACAACTGGAGGGATGTGCCTCTGTTCCACCACTCTCACCCTTCCCAAGCCCACTGTGGTCCAACCACCCCCTTACTTGGCAACCTCTGAGGCACAGTGGCAGCCTTGGTAGTCCCTGAGTGGGAGAGGAGGTTTCAGCCTAGAGACAGGCAACCTCCTCCCTCAGAACAGAGAGGTGCCTGCAAATAGGGCAGCATTGCAGCCTCCAGAATGTCTCTCGGAAGACTGCCGCCCCACAGCCAGTGCATTGCACCACTCCCCACATGTCTCTCATGCTTCCTGTTTAATTTTTGTTTTTTTGTCTTTTTTGTTAGTGTGTGTGTGGGTTCGTTTACCCCCTATGGAGTGTGCTGGGCTGCTTATGATATGACAGGTGTATGTCCTTTGCCCTTTTGGGCAAGTAATGTCAGAACCCCTGGTATAAAGGAAATGATTTCCTTGGTGAGGGTGTGGGGGGGGGGTCCAAGCCCATACCCTCCCAAAACAATCAGCTACAGATCTTACCCACCACCCCGGTGAGTGTTTTTCTACCTTTCAGCAAGACAAACTGCACAACAATCTACCAGAAAATATGCCCCACATAAAACAATTTCAAACACAGAAAAATAAAGCAGTTGAGTCCAATACCGATGATGTAAGGACATTCTTGTATACAACCTGGTGGTCTGAGCTCTGAAGGTAATCAGATAAAAACAGTTTCTACCACCTGAGGCAATGTCTGGATCAAATACACAACCCACTAACCTGCACTAGGACCTACAATGGAAAATCCTCAGCCCAGTGAATAATTCACAGTACCAAGAATAGTTTGATACAAAATGTCAGCAAAATACTAGTCCACAACAAGCCAGCTGTCCACAAGGGAAGGAAAAGTATGCAGTATTTAAATCCCTCTGGGTTTAATCTACAAAGCAGTACTGCAACCCCCCACAAAGAAAGCAATAACAAGTGTAAAATTTAAAGTAAGGTACACCTCCCTCAGATGTCAGCAAGATTCTGTTCTCCTGCTGATTCCAAGTTCCAAGTTGACTCCAAGTTCAATATTTTGTCTACTTCCCACCTCCCAGTTGTTTAAAAAGCAGTTTTCACCTCCAAGAAGAGTGGCCTTTATTTTCTTTTGCACACAGTGTGGCTAAGCCGGATCTTTAATACCACTTACAAAACCACATTTTAATAATACAAAGTAGCAAAGAGGCTGTAGTGCTATTGATAGGTTTACAATGCCGTCAGGGGCAGCAGTGGTCTTTAAATCATACTTGTTTAATCTGCAGGCAATTGTATACGTGATGGAGCTATGTACTTACAGTACTCCCCCCCCCCATTATGTACAATTGCCTGCAAAGTAAGCAAATAGTATCTGAAGGTCACCACTAACCCTGACCATTATAAGTCTATCTATAGCACTACAACCCCTTCCCTATGTGGTTTTGTGGGTGGGGCTGTATCAGGAAGTAACAGTGTACTTGTCTTGCAGTAAGTTAAAGTTGTGTAAGAAAGGCGGAAGGAGAATGCATCACTACTACAAGATGTGGTCCCCCTATTTCTCTTCACCACTATGTACCCTTGATCCTAGATGGACATATATTTAAACAATCACCTGTGAATTGCTCAAAATGTGCTGGATTTATTGTGTTTATACATGTAGCAATATCTGATAATCTACTGGAATTTTACACTCCCAGTGTTATATCACGCTGCAATTGTAACCTCATTTGTACACTTTTTTTAAGTACTGTGTTGTTTTTGCTGTAATGTGGAAAGTCTGCAATAAAAATTACAAACTGGAAAAAAGAAAGGTGGCAATCGTGTGTGCTGAGAGCAGTCTTGCACATACAGTGATCCCTTGATTATCCACCAAATGTTTGTACAAAATGGTAGCTATTACATTGGCCCTTCTTATCTCGCACCCTTGATTATCCACCCAATTTTGCTTGATGCGAGATGTGAAAGCCTCTGGCTGGCAGTGTGCTGGCCAAGCAGCTGCTGTGGCTCAGTGGACAGAGTCACAGGCATGGAGGGTGGTGGAGCAGTGATGGACTGAGGCTTGATTCCCGGTCCTGGGACAATTTATTTTGTATTGTTGTTTGTGTTGCCTCCCCGCAAGTTTTCTCCCTGTCCCTGAAGTTCATCCCCCTCGGGTAAGTTATTTAAAGATGGGGGGGTTTAGGGGCACAGCTCCCTGTAATGGGGGATGTGTGGGGGTGAAGCCCCCTACAAACATACAATTTTTGTGTTTTAGATTGTGGAAGGTAGCACTTGCAGTTTTGCTGAGCACTATCTTTGTTTTCGGCAATATGCTTGAGCGTTCTTTTGACTGTACTGTTGTTGTTCATTGCATATTGACCCCATGTTGGTTAATATTTATTATGAACCATAGAACTGATGTTATCCCTTAATCTGTGGACTACCAGAAGGCGATGTCTCAGACTGTGGGGAATGCAGAGGTTGGGCTGGACATACTCATACCCATTTATCCCTCCCCACATGTATGTATGTGGACATGCTTACTGAATATTGATTATATCTACATTTTACCTACCAGAAACTTCAATCTGGCTTTAAATGTAGAAAAAATGCTACACTGTAAATGAGACTGTAATTATGACTAATGTGTATTTTATTTATTTATTTATTAAAATGTTTCAGCAGGAGGGCACACTGAACAACAAGTTGTTTGTCTCACGGTGTGACCTGGGGGGAGGGATTACATAGGGTTGTGAAGGATGATCAGTTACAATAGTATGCGGGTAGTACAAACAATACAACATTGTAAGATTGTGCAACAGTTGAAACACAAGGTATTGTACAATAAACAGTAGAGGAACATTGGGTAAATTACAATACATGTCCAAAATCATACAAAAGAATATATAAACGTACAAAACCTATAGAACCATTTATAGTGCATGAGTGTACCAGGAGCAGGCTCAAGGTAGTACGCAAGTGCTGTTGGAGTAAAAAAGAATGGGGTTAGGTTGTGCACACTGGTGACCCAGAAGGGCAGGTGGTGGGGAGGCAAGAACTGAATATGAGGAGAAGGGGTGGCCATTTCCTGATTTCCCCCTTCAGGATGTTGAGAACCCTGCCAGCTAACATTTTGACTGTAATTGTGCTTCAAAAACATTTTTTAATAAAAATTAAGTTTAAAAAAAAGAGGGACAGAACACTATTGTTACAGTTTATTTGGTAAAAAATATTTAATTGTATACTAAAACTAGGTATAGTACTGTAACTTGTACTATGTAACTAAATTATACAGTTACTACACGTTTTATGATTGCCAGCAGATGGCACTGTTCGGCGATGCAGTCATGGATGTAGTATCTTTAGGATAGTCAGATCATCCAGAGCCCTATCAAATGTATCCAGGGTACAAAATTGAACTAGACATCCTATTAAAGCACTAAATCAGACAGCTCTTAGTAGAAATAAAAACTGCACAAAAGCTCAGGAGATGGAAAGACGTGGCTGAATGAGTCATGCTAACTGACTCTGAACACTTGGAGAAATAAACTCTTTAGAATGCCTGTGCCACAGATTGCAGGGTAGACTGAGGTCTATAAGAAAACTCATGGTGCTTTTAATGAGAACCAGATCCCTGTGACCACTATCTAATGGTCCTATTCCAGTAAAATGTTTCCTTTTTAGCATACTCTTTAAGCAATTAATTTATCAAAATACAATATTACAGATTGTAAAACAAATCAAGGTAATGAAATCCATAATGTACTTGACTCATAATTTTAATTTTCATTTTGGTCACATACGTTGTGGCAAGTGATAGCTTCCACCTGTTGTTGTCAAGCAAACTCTTTTCGTGCAGATTTTGAAGATTCAATGGCCAACACAACCAGAATAATGCTATGCTTGTGCAACTGTATAACAATGTTGTGGCCATTCACACTCTCTATTCCATTAGGAATGATCACCCTGTAGGGGTACTGAAGGCAAGGAACCCTGTAAGAGGGTTCCATCCCTAGAGGTGCCGCGAGAAGGGTCCCTTGGCTGAAAGTACCTTAGGAAGGAACCCCCTGGGAGTAGAGAGGTGAGCCACTGGAGGAGGAGGAGGGGAGGATTTATTTATTTATTTACTTGCTTCACTTTTCGGAAAAAACCTTTTGAGCAAAGTGCTCTTTTACAAAGGTTCTATGTCAGCAGAAGCACAAGACAGTACACTGGAAATTAACAACTGATTACAAAATATACATGTAGACATGGGTACATTAAAGGATCACTCAAAGAACATATCATCAGATAAATACGGACAGAGTAAAATACTATGAGTAACAGAATCAGTCAAAGTGCTTAAAGTAAAAGCAGCCATGTGTAAAGGCTTTGTCGCGGTAGCAGTTCATTTGGGAAAAGAGGGGAGCTATAGGACCCGAGTAGACCAGGGGAGAGGAGTAGCTCAGTGCTTGGGGTCGGTGGTGGTCAGTCATGGATGGAGGGGTGAACGAAGGAGGAGCAGAAAGATGAGGGTGGGAGGAACAAGTGAGTAATAAGATAATAAGGAGTTGCAAAGGGCCACAAAGAGGTGAAAGGATGATAGGGTTGGGGGGGCTATTAATCAGCGAAGGAGGAGAAGCAGAGAACCACACAGTGGGGAAGTAAGCAGATCTAATCACAGTTAGTGCTGTGCTGAACTAAAATTCTACTGTCAAGGAGAAGCATTTCCACCACAGATCATGATGTTAGCCAGGAAAGAGAGTGTAGTATAGTGGGCTCCATTGGGATGGAGCAAGAGTTGTAGTTTAAGTCACCAGATTGCAAGCACAGGCTCCAGTTTCAGTAAGGTGATGTTTTAATTCAGCTTTAAAGGTGGGAGGTTTCCAGTGTTAAATATCTGTGCAGGGAGCTCATTCAACCAAAGTGGGGCCCTATATGCGAAGGACTGTTGTGCAAGTGTGGTTATTTTGAAGGGGACATTCAGAGGACAACGAGCCATGCCCCTAGTCTGGAATAAGGATTGATTCATCTGCAGAATATCTTTAATGCATTGGGGTGCATGTCCCAGCAGTGCTTTTTTGCCCAATAGGCAAGTCTGATACTTTATTCTATTACTCAGGTTTAGCCAGTTGGTTTGTTCATAAAGAGAGCAGGAATGCATAAGGTTATCAGCTCCTAGAGTGAGAGGAAGGTGGGGCAAAGAGAAAGTGCTTCAGAGGGGGACTGGGAGGAACTGCTTATATAGCTCAGGAAGTAGGCATGGCTGGTTGCTCACCCATTGATCTGCAGGCGCAGCCTTTCAATTCAATGGCCTATGCAACCAGAATAATGTTATGCATGTGCAACTGTATAGCAATGTTATGGCTGTTCACATTCCCTATTCTATTAGGAATTACCTCCCTGTAGGGGTACTGAAGGCAAGGAACCCTGTAAGAGGTTCCACCCCTAGAGGTGCCGCAAGATGGGTCCCTTGGCTAAAGGTACTTTAGGAAGGAACCCCAAAAGAATTGTAGCAGCAAACGATGACTAGGACGTAGAGAAGCAGAATGACAGCAGCAGGCCGCTTAATGAAATACAAGTGAGGCACACAAGTTAGCAGGATAGCTCCAGTAATATGGCTTGTGCTGATGACAGCAAGAGGTTTCCTAAGGAGAGAGGGAATGGCTAGTAGGGTCACTATGGATCTCCAGCCAACAGCGGAACCTAAGCTAAGAATATTACTAAAACTAACAAAGTATTATGAGCTGTGGCACAGAGGAGAGAAAAAAAAACACCTTTTGAGAAAGAAATCTCTGGGGATCCAAGGTCAAGATCGCCTTCCCTCCAGGCTTGGACTATTTTATGTAGTGAAGGCAGGCTGCTACATTTGAAATTCAATTCAAGGAGGTAGAAAATATTCTGATTTGGTGGAGGGCTCCCACTCTATCCCTCAAATGGGAATGCCATGAAGGGTTATGAGGGTTCTCTGCAACAAGCACCTCTAAGGTGGGAGGAGGAGAGTAACAACTGCTGAGGCACTCAGCCGGCTTACCAATCTAAAATATAAACTGGGTGGACCAGAGGCAGTTGTAGGGAGAAGCATTGAAGATACAATGGTAGTAAATTAATACTACAGCCGAAGGGGGAATGCATGTAACTAGTCTTCGCAGCTAGTCATAAATTCTATACCAAGAGGCGCTGCAGCACATGCATGGCTAAATCTCAACTTGGAGTAAGGATAGTCCCACTATGGGCCAGAATGGAAGGACCCCACTCAGGCTTCACATGCTCAGGATGCAGACTAGGGTGTAGAGTGAGACCATCAGCTGAGAGCGAGCTCAGAGCCAGTAAATTGATGGGCATGGTCAGCTAGTCTCTTCTAGCAAATGAAGCAGGCCATACTTGGTAATGCGGGAGTAACAGGCAATGTGCAGCATGGTAAACACCTTTAGTAATGGAACAGGCCATACATGGTAATGCAGGGAGTAACAGGCAATGTGCAGCATGGTAAACACCTTTAATAATGGAACAGGCCACACATGGTAATGCAGGGAGTAACAGGCAATGTACAGAATGGTAAACACCTTTAGTAATGGAACAGGCCATACATGGTAATGTGGGGAGTAACAGGCAATGTGCAGCATAGTAAACACCTTTAATAATGGAACAGGCCATACATGGTAATGCAGGGAGCAACAGGCAATGTGCAGCATGGTAAACACCCTTAGTAATGGAACAGGCCATACATGGTAATGCAAGGGAGTAACAGGCAATGTGCAGCATGGTAAACACCTTTAGTAATGGAACGGGCCATACAGTAGTAGCCACAGACATTGCCAGCTATTTCCAGATATTTCGTGAAATTTTTGAAGAGTTTCTCTCTGCTGCCCATACTGTGGAAATGCAGAAAGCAAGAGATATTTCTGGAAATATTACAGAAATTTTGGGAAATAGCTGGCAGTGTCTGTGGCTGCTACTGTATAATGCAAGTAGTAACAGGCAATGTGCAGCATTGTAAACACCTCTAGTAATGGAACAGGCCATACATGGTAAATCAGGGAGTAACAGGCAATGTGCAGCATGATAAACACCTTTAGTAATGGAACAGGCCATACATGGTAATGCAGGGAGTAACAGGCAATGTGCAGCATGGTAAACACCTTTAGTAATGGAACAGGCCATACATGGTAATGCAGGGAGTAACAGGCAATGTGTAACATGGTAAACACCTTTAGTAATGGAACAGGCCATACATGGTAATGCAGGGAGTAACAGGCAATGTGTAACATGGTAAACACCTTTAGTAATGGAACAGGCCATACATGGTAATGCAGGGAGTAACATGCAATGTACAGCATGGTAAACACCTCTAGTAATGGAACAGGCCATACATGGTAATGCAGAGAGTAACAGGCAATGTGCAGCATGGTAAACAAATAGTACGCAGAAGCATGATCGCAGTAGGAATTGCACAAACAGCTGAGGTTAACCTGGCCCATTATTCAGTGCAAGGTGTTTGCCTGGTGAGGTTATAGGATATGTGATGCAAGTAAAGGGGAAGGAATACCAGCCAACCAGTCCATCAATGAGTGCCAATTGCTGGTAGCAGGGGACCTAGAGAGGCGTCAGGAGGGAGTGCAAAGAAAGGAGAGCAGGTAGGGAGAGTGGTGAAGGAAGAGGGGTGGAGGGTGGTAACCTTGAACGCTAGGAGTCTAGCAAACAAAGTTGCAGAGTTACAGGCCCTCATGGCAAGTAGGGAGGTGGATATGTCGGCCTTAACCGAGACATAGGTCACCCACTACCATGATTAGAACCTGGCAATACCAGGATATAAGATATTTCGGAGGGACAGGGTAAAAGGGAAAGGAGGTGGGGTGGTGCTGTATGTGAGGGTAGGTCTGAAATGTGTCAGGGAGAAAGGGGAGGAGGGCAGCACAGAGTCATTATGGGTGCAGCTCCAGGACTCCAAGCAGAGGACCCTCAGGTTGGGAGTGATGTACAGGCTGCCCTCTCAGACTGAGGAGTTTTATTTTATTTTATTTATTTCGTTTTTGTTGACTGGGTAAGCGCATTAGACAAATTCTTGCCTATTTTCAGGCATGACCCAGTGGGAGGGGGATACAGATGAATGCCAACTGACCTTGAACCAGATTAAGCTATTGGTGATATTTTTAGTGAATGGGGGATATTTGGCCAGGGCACTGGGGAAATTCCCCCTATACTTTTCTGAATCTAATTACATACAGCACATTAATTTTCAGAGATTATACTGGTAGTTGGAGGAAGTTTCACATAAGTACTTTAAATGTTTTTTTTTGGCCCTAACACATTATCAATGGCAAGACAGATGTCAGTATGTTCTACAACAACAACATACTTTGAATAGTATAATAATATCTCAGATAGAGACTGAATTGTTGAAGGTTAAGGAAAAAGATGTACAAAGATTTCCACAGGGCAAAGTACTTTAGTTATGGCAGAATTGTAACTTTATAAACTAAGATGTGAAAAAAGTGATTACAATGATATCTGGACAAAAGCTTTTTGTACAATATGATCTCTAATGTTTCTTATTTCAATCTCTCAGTTGATGTATGATTATCTTTTTTGTTATATTTCTGTTTTTTTGATGTGATGTTATGTTTCTGCTTTGCTCAATAAAATTCCCCTACTCTTTTCGAGAAGTGCTACGGGAACTTTAACATCCACCTGATTTACCATCAGAACAGGCAGATGGGACCTCGGTTTAACGTCTCATCCGAAAGACTTCACCTCAGTAGTGCAGCACCCCCCCATGCTGTCCCTCAGTGTCAGTATTGGGATGTTAACCCAAGTGCCTGGTGTGGCTCTAGAACCCACAGCCTTCTGATCTCCTGGCCTCATAGGTGAGTGTACCACCTGCTGAGCCACTGACACTAAGTCTAACTGAGTTGGACAGGCAGATAGCAGGGCAGATCAGAAGAATCTGTAAAAGGGGCAGTACAGTAACTGTAGGCAACTTTAACCTGCCAGGGGTGGATTGGGGTACCCAAGCCACCCCAAATAGGAGGGAGAAGGTACATCTGGATGCTTTTGAGGACAGCTTCCTATTGCAGATGGTCGAGTCAACCAGGTTAGGGAACACCCTTGACCTTGTGCTGGAGAATGGTGAAGCTGTGAGGGAGCTGAGGGTGGAGAAACCACTGGCAGGGAGTGACCACCACTCAGTGAGGTTCAGGATAAACATGGGGAAAGAGGGAGTAGGATCAGGCACAAGGGCAATGGACTTAAGAAGGGCCAACTTCAGGATGATGAGGGAAATTGCGAAGGGGTATCTGGCCAGGATCAATCACTAATGAGAGGTGGGGGTCATTAAACGGGGTATTGAGGAAACAACCACAACATATACAAGGGTTCAGAGTAAGAGGGCAAGGGCAAAGAAGCGAAGTTGGGTGAGCAGGGGGGTCATGGAGAAAGTAAGAAGGAAAAGAGCCACCTTTAGACAATACAAGAGAACAGGAAGAGAGGAGGACAGAGCTGAATACCTGAAGGAGTCAAGGGAGGTGACAAGGGCAGTCAGGGCAGCCAAGGCATCCCAGGAGTTCAGGCTGGCACAGGGCATTAGAGGTGGGGAGGACTTCTTCAGGTACATCAGGGAGAAAAGGAGCTGCAAAGACCAAATTGTGAGGATTAAAAAGGAGGGTGGGTGGGTGGCATCAAGGGCAGAACAGGCAGGAGCATTAAATGAGTACTTCTGCTCTGTATTTACCAAAGAGAAAGGGGGGCAATACCCGGGGTGGGGCACGGGGGGAGGGGAGAGGAGACTGACAGGGAAATCCAAGTGGGCAGGATACTGGAGGGCTTGGGGGCACTGAGGGTGAACAAGGGCCAGATGGCATACACACAAGGGTGCTAAGGGAGCTAGCAGATGTCCTGGCAGAACCACTGGCAGACCTGTTCAATGCCTTCCTGGACTCTGGATGTGTACTGCAAGACTCGAGGATGGCACACATGGTGCCCCTCCACAAGAGTGGCCCCAAGGATGAGGGAACTACAGACCAGTAAGTCTCACATCCATCGTGGAAAACTGATGGAGACAGTCTTGAAGGAGAGGCTGGTTTCCCTCCTGGAGGCTAATGGACTGCAGGATAGCAGGCAGCATGGGTTTGTCTTGGGCAGATCCTGTCAGACTAACCTGGTGGAGTACTATGATTGGATAACCAGGCAGTTGGACAGGGGCCATACAGTGGATGTCCTGTACCTGGACTTCAGCAAGGCATGCTATTCAGTGCCACATGGGAGGTTGGGTAGTAAGCTAGAGGGCACGGGAGCCAGGGCAAAGATGGTGGGATGGGTAGGGAATTGGCTGCAAGGGAGACAGCAGAGGTTGGTTGTGGTGGGGGAACTCTCGTTGCCCAGAATAGTGACAAGCGGGTTGCCACAGGGATCTGCACCGGGGCCAGTGTTTTTTGGAATCTTCATAGCAGACATTTCCATAGGCATAAAAAGCAAGATCAGTCTGTTTGCAGATGACACCAAGATGGGTGCAGTAGTGGACAACCTAGAGGGGTGGCAGGGGTTGCAGGATGATCTGGCAAAATTGGAGGCCTGGTCTGACACTTGGGAGCTGGGGTTCAATGCTAAGAAATGCAAGGTGCTACATTTCAGAGCAAAAAACCCAAGGAGGAGCTGCCAGCAAGGGTTATTCAGCTGACCAGGACAGAGGAGGAGAAGAATCTTGGGGAGATCATAACAGGAGCAATGAACAACACCACACAGTGTAGAAAGGCAGCTGCCAAGGCTAACAAGATGCTGGGTTGCATTGCCAAGGGCACATCCTCTGAGGGGGGCATGTGATCCTGCCGCTGTACAGGTCACTGGTTAGGCCACACCTGGAGTACTGTGTGCAGTTCTGGTGGCCATACCTGAAGAAGGACACTGAATTACTGGAAGCGGTGCAGCCCAGGTTAACAAAAATTATCCAGGGGTTAGGGGACTTGTCCTACGAGAGCAAGTTGAGGGAGCTGAACACATACTCCTTGAAGGAGAGGAGGGATGAAAGGGACATGACTGAGACCTTCAAATACATGAAGACGATAAATAGGATGGGCACAGGGGGGGTTTTCCAGTTAAGGAGGGGGAGGTACACCTAAGGGCATGATATCAGATTGGAAGGGGGTAGGTTCAGGAGGGAAATGAGGACACACTTTTTCACGGAGAGGGTGGTGGCAGGGTGGAATGCATTACTAGGGGGAGTGGTATCCTGTAACATGGTGGGCGGCTTCAAAAGGGATGGGATAGAGTAAGGGGGTTGCTGAGGGGTGGGAGGGAGGGCAACTGCAGTATGAGGGCTGCTAGCTGTGTATTTGAGCAGACCCAATAAACCATAAGGCCTTTATCTGCTGGCAGATTCATATGTTTGTGTGTTCGCAATTAAAGGTGACATAAATACCCAGAGGATTTTAGCGGCGAAGGCAGTATACAAACATGAGGTAATTGAACCACATGGGGCCACAACTCTCCACTATAACCCCCTGTCCTCTGCCATAGGAAAAACAAAGAAGTCATGGTAAAGTACCATGACCCACAAGCGGATAGTAAAACTAGTTTACAGTGATAACTGTAGCTGAGCTGACCTCCAGAGGATAATGACGCATTGTATGAATAGTGAATAGCTTCCAGCAGTAATTAGTTATTGATTCCAGCAGTAGATAAGCTGAACAACTGAATAAGCATAGGAATGTGTAGGCATGGGCACTAATGCACTGACACAACAATAATAATTGCTTGGTACAATTGCCTTTAAGCAGGTTTGAATCACATGGAGAAAGTAACATAGAATTGGAGTAGATTCAGGTTTGATTCTCACTGAGTGCAAATAAACATGTTGAACAGATTTAATTCCCAAAATGGCTGGATAAAACTGAGGACGTACAGAAGGAATTGCAAAGTAAATAAATGAAACGCTTAGGTAAATAAGCAGGTAAGAACCATAGTGGAATGCAAGGCTGCTGGCAGTATCAGAGAAGAGTTAGCACTGAGAACTGAGAGCAAGCTGCAACAGGGAGAGGCAGCAAACTGAGAGCAGGAGCCTAGGCCAGGTGCAATGAATTAACAGAAGCAGCAGCAGCAGAGAAGGTGGAATGGGAGCAGAAACATACAGCAACTGCAGGAAAACTGAGAGTGGTAAGCAGCTGAAAAGGAAAGGGGCTGGAGCACAGGTACAGGATTAACAGAGCACACACAAAGGGCAATGAAACCCCCAAAAGAAAAGACAAAACAAACACAAGAAACCAGAAAACAAGCACAGGAGGAAGCACACAGTGGCCGGAAGCAAAACAAATACTAAGCAAGCAGGAGAAACACATGAACACATCCAGCGTAACCAAACAGGTCCCAGAGCACTGACAACAGGAAAGTGGGGGGGCAAGGCTGAAGCAGGCCCCTGACATGGCCACAGCAGGCCCAAAGTAAGAAGACAAACCAACAGAGCCTCCGACTGGCAAAGAAAAAGTGCTTCAGAGAGAGGCTGGGAGGAAATGCTTATATAGCTCCGAAAGTAGGCTTGGCTGGTTGCTCACCCATTGAATTGTAGGCATAGCCTTTCAGTTATGGACTTATGTCACAATACGTTTAGAGTGTGAGTTGGTTGGGGTGAGACCTAAGCAGTGGCTTATCAAACTGTGTAGTACTGTACCATTTGAATCATCTAGTCAGTTTACAAACCCCCTCCCACACACACACACAAATACACACCAATTTGCATACCCATCATGCTTTTTGCTGGGTTTCAGGCTTTTAATTGCATGTGTGTTGACAAAAACTACACAAATTGGAAAGCATCTGACTTCTTTTATCATTTCTGCATCCTACTGTACACATTGCTCTTCTTCTTCTTGTCTGCATTTAAGTTAGTTTACATATTTCAATCACTGCCTATGACATTAAAATGAGTAGTTCAAATTTAGATGCTCTCGGGAAGGTTAAACAATAGTAATTTTCTAAACTTATAGGGCTCCATATTCAAAAGGGGGCAGGCTACATCATGCAAGTGCTTGTGCTTTGCAACTCAACAGTGCTGGCACAAAATAATGGTGTATTCAGAAGTTGCTGTCTTGGCACAAAATAATGCTATATTCAGAAGCTGCTCTGTAAGATGTGATTGTGTGTGGGTGAATATCCCGAGCATATGCAGTCACGCAGTGGGTGATACACGGCGTGGCAAGGGCCCAGAGCCCAGTGCAGAGCATATGGAAGTATGTGACGCAAAGCCACTTGTGAGGCACGCACATTTACAATATTCAGCCAGGATATGCAAATGGCCTCATTGCACAGTTGACGCCCAAACAGCACATTTGCATCTCATTACTGGAATGTATTCAGGCCATTTGCATAGCACTGGCATGCGCAGCTCCAGCATTACAGGGCAGCACCACCATTCCTCAAAGGTGATCAGGAGGTAATGCAGCCTAGCAGGCAGGGGAGAATTAATGGTTGTTTGTAGGTGGACTGCACTGGCCTGAGTACAGTGCTACATACCCCCAATCCCTATGCACCCAAATGTGTGTCAAGGTGTGTGACAACTGGACAAAATGTGTGACGCAGCAGCAAACATTTATGTCTTTGATAACCGGTTGGGTGCACTGATCCAAAGGATCGTTTTTCAAGCACGACCCGAGCCACAGCATGGCACATTAAGCAGTACAGGTGTGGAGAACAACAGTAAATGCAGGCCTCAATATGAGGTACAGGAAATTATAGAACAAGGGGTCATTACATAAAGTGCAATTACAGAAAATACAAGGTGCCGAAAAAGGCCAGCATACAGGTCAAAAATACATAGTCACAGGCAAGGCAACAGGCCAAAATACATGTCACAAAACACAGAGACCAAACATAACTCTCAGATATGATACATAAAGTGCGAAATGCATTTGAGTACACTAATGGTGCACAGGTCAACAATCCGATTTGAACTTGAAACTATTTTTTTATTTCAATGTTTTTTTCCATATAGACCACAAGGCAAAAGTACAGGAATAAATCAATATAGATAATGGATTGTACAGTTGATATTAACCAATAGTTACATCAGTATATATGAAAGCCAGGTATAATTTTCAATGGATAGACAATTCCAATTATTGATTATTAATCTGAGAGAATGAAGGACTATCCTTAACAGTCTGTAACTAAATCATGTAATATAGCTCTACAGTTACCTCATAGGGGGCCTGGAGATCCACTGGGGAATCTAGGAGAGAAGATGCCTTAATCATTATTTAAGTATTGGGTATGGGATCTCCTGTGTAATGGAGAGGGCTCGTAGGGGGAAAAGAATGCCATGGGCTGGCTGGCGCCACCGAGGACCGGAAGAGAGGGATACCAACCCAGATGAAACAGCTTTATCTTAATTGGTCTGGTCTAATCTGAGACATATAGAGAAACCAGATGTTCCACCGATTCATTAATTCTGGAATTTTATTTTGTAACCTAACTGTCATATGTTCTAGTATATAGGCATCATATGGAGAAAGTAACATAGAATTGCAGTAGATTCTGGTTTGATTCTCACCGAGTGTAAATAAACATGTTGAGCAGATTTAAATTCCCAAAATGGCTGGATAAAACTGAGGACGTACAGAAGGAACTGGAAAGTAAATAAATGAAACGCTTAGGTAAATAAGCAGGTAAGAACCATAGTGGAATGCAAGGCTGCTGGCAGTATCAGAGAAGAGTTAGCACTGAGAACTGAGAGCAAGCTGCAACATGGAGAGGCAGCAAACTGAGAGCAGGAGCCTAGGCCAGGTGCATAGTCGACGCCCAAACAGCACATTTGCATCTCATTACTGGAATGTATTCAGGCCATTTGCATACCACTAGCATGCGCAGCTCCAGCATTACAGGGCAGCACCACCATTCCTCAAAGGTGATCAGGAGGTAATGCAGCCTAGCAGGCAAGGGAGAATGAATGGTTGTTTGTAGGTGGACTGCACTGGCTTGAGTACAGTGCTACATAACCCCCAATCCCTATGCACCCAAATGTGCGTCAAGGTGTGTGACAACTGGACAAAATGTGTGACACAGCAGCAAACATTTATGTCTTTGATAACTGGGTGGGTGACTGTGTCCTCCCAGGCTGTTATAGTGGGGGGTTCTGGATGGAGCCACAAGCGTGTGATATACTTTTTTGCCGTGCCCGATAGTATATTGAGTAGGTAGATGTGATGTGGGTTCTTGAAGTGACTCGGGTAATGAAGAAGAATCCCCACAGCTGGGGTGAAATTACCTAAAGAAGAAAGGAGGTCTAATATCCGATTTCCAATCAAAGACCAGTAGGATGAAAGTACTGGGCAGAACCAGAGAATATGTGCGTGCGTGGCTAGCTCACAACCACAGTGTCTCCAGCAAGGAGAGTCCCCATCAGCTGAAAACTTAGCAGATATTTGGGAGGGTGCGAAAGAATCAGGAAACTATCTTCCAGAAGAATTCTTTCCAAATATACGAGTTTGAAGTCTTATGTTGCCTCCGCCAGACCCTGAGCCAGTCCTCCCAGTACAGCTGCTCCTGGAGCTCAGCCTCCTAATGAAACTGTACCAGATCCATAACTGGAGAGGGAACCCCCTGCAGGGCTTTATATATTCGAGAGATCAAATGAGTTCGTTCGCCTCCCTCTGCTAGTTGAACCAGTAAGGGACAAATGGGAGGGACCACCTGCACTGCGACATCTAGGCCAATTTCGACGCTCAGAAGGTGTCGAATCTGCAAACATCTAAAAAAATCCACATTGGTCAGGGAGAATTCCTGCTTAATCTGGTCGAATGGCTTAAAAATGTTCTTGTCATAGAATTGGTAAGGGTGCCTCAACCCTTTACATGCCCAAACCCAGAAGGTGGTATCTAGCTGTGCCGGTGTCCATGATGGATCTTCTGCAGGGATTCCTATCCAGATGGAAAGGAATTTATTGGTTGGGCGGGAGAGGAACCCTCTCCAAGCGTGGAGTAGGGCCTTGTAAACCTAGAAGCCGGCCTCAACCTGGAGATATTACAGGGTTGAAACACACGAGAGTGAGTCAGGGGCAGTCTGCCATTAGTCGGTCGACTGAAACCCAGACCGGAGCTTGATTGGGGGGGTAGAAACCAACCCGATATGTGTGATAGTAGAGCTGCTAACCTGTAGTTAACAATGCAGGAAGAGCCAGACCTTTAGCATATTGAGCTTATTGAGTTATTCTGGGTTGTTGATCAGCTCACAGGAACTCATCTGATCATTCTGTCCCAATCCTGGACATCCCTTGAAGTAAGGGTGAGGGGGATATTTGTATTAGGAGTATCATATCTCGCAAGGATTTCATCTGTACTGACTTGAACCTTAGCTATTAAGTAAAGGGGGAGGGAGGTCCATCTAGTTAAATCCGATTTTATTTTAGAAAGAGTTGAAGTGTAATTTAATCAATAGAGCTCAGAGAGATTCTTAGGTATTTTAATACCCAAGTAGGTTATGTGGGATCCATCCCATTTGTAAGGGTACAACCCAACCAACTCCAGGGGCAAAGGGGGCTGTACCAGTAAGGCCTCTGATTTATTAGGGTTAATGGTATATCTGGTGATGGTCTCTCTGTCTTTAAGGAGTGTGGTTAGGGTTTGTAAGGATTCATCAGGGCGAGTGATGTAGAGAAGATCATCCACATATTATGCTAGTTTATGATAGGAGGATTCTGACACCCTGTACCCATGAAGGTTGGGGGTCTGTCTAAGGAGTTGAGCTATGGGTTCCACAAATAGGGCGAACAAGTAAGGAGACTGGGGACAACCCTGACGGATCCCCCTGAATAAGGGAAACCGATCAGAGTGGGATCCATTCAGTCTCACCACTGCCTCCGGGCCAGTATACATGCCGCTTATGGCTGTCATGAATAGCTCAGGGAAATTAAATTTTTTAAGTGTGGCTTGCAAAAACTTCTAAGAGACCATGTCAAAGGCCTTGTGGTTGTCGAGACTAAGTATTAGAAGGGGGGATTTAGTGGCTTGGGCATGGTCTATAAGATATAATGTACGTTTTATATTGTCTGTTGTCTGTCTGCCTTTAATAAATCCAGATTGATCCGGATGAATTAGGGTTGGGAGGACAGAGTCAAGTCTATGGGCCAGAATGCTAGTGTAGATCTTGTAGTCTTGATTGAGTACTGATATGGGGTGATAAGACTCACACAGGTGTGGGGGTTTCTGTGGTTTCAAGATTACTGAGATTGTGGCTTGACTCCACGATATAGGGAAGGAAGAGGTGAGATGGCCGGTCTGCAGGGCCCCTAGTAAAGGGCTCTGGATTAGATTCCAGGTTCCTTTATAGAACTCAGCACCAAAGCCATCTGGGCCAGGAGCGTTACCATTTTTAAGTCCTCTAATAGAGTTCCAATTCAGAGATCGGAGCTGCTATCTGGGTCTGTTGGGAGGGGGGGGGAGAGAGCTGGGAGGCGGATCTGAGAGAGAAAATCCAGAATTAAATGTGAGGTAGGTTCCGCAGGAGAAGAATAAAGGGTTTGGTAGTATATATATATTTTTTTTTTAATACTTTATTTTTCTCCTTCCTATTTTTCCTACCCTCTTGGTCATACTCCTTCAGGCCTCTCAATGCTCTTGCCGTCCCTAGATCTGCCCCTAGAGTGCCTCCTCTCCTCCTTCCTGCACAGTGGGGTCTTGTCTGGTATGGCGGTCTAAGCGGAGAGGCCATCATCCAGGACCGCGAGGGTGATTTTTCCCCTTGTCTTTTTGGCCCCATCCCTTGGGGACGCCGGCGCTTGGGACTACGTCCTGAGAGGTAACGTGCTGACACACGTCTGACCTCTCATGCGCCATGCAATGTCCCTCCCGACCCCTAAGTTGGAGTCGCCATCCCTTTCAGGAATCGGTGCTTCCACTGAATCCTTTATGGAATGGCGGACGCTTGCTGCGTCCGGGTATCCACCCTTGAGGAGAGAGCATCCATAGGGACGCTCGATCCTCCTCCCCACCGCCAAGCCCTGCCCCCAGGTCCGTTATCAAACCCGGTCGCCGGGCGTAGCGTGAGGTGTGGCATCCAGCGCCTCAACCTTTAGCGCCACCGGGCCGGCTTGGTAGTATTTTTTAAACGCTTCTAGGATGTGTTGTGTAGAGTACCACATCTGTCCTGAAGTGGGGTACTTAATTTTAGATATAGTACATAGTTGAATTTGGTTTCTGAGGCGGTAGGCCAGGAATCTGGAGGCCCGAGCACCACCCTCATAATATCATTGCCTTAGCCATGCCAAAGCCTGTTCCGTTTTGGCTGTCAGCAATCTCTGTATCTCAGCCTGTGTCTGTGAAATCAGAGGAAGAAGATCCAAATCTCCCTGCATGAGGGCCTCCTGGAGAAAACCCAGCTTCTCCTGTAGAGCCCGTAATTTTGCCTAGGCTTGTTTTTTCTTATGTGTAGCATAAGCTATAATATGGCCTCTAAGCACGACTTTTATTGTATCCCATAGGGTCTGTGGGAATATTTGTGTAGAGGTGTTATCACTAATGATTTCCGGGATTCGTGTTTCCAGAAGTTCTTGAAATTCCCTATCCTGCAAAAGGGATGGGTTAAATCTCCACTGTACATTTTCCTTCTCTTTTTGAATATTAAGTTCTAAGACAATAGGAGCATGGTCGGACAGGCAGATATTAAGGATTTCTGCCGACCGAACTTGATCTAAGTGTTCCCTGCCTATGCAAAAATAATCTAGTCTGGAATAATGTTTAGAAGCATTGGAGTAATAGGTAAATTTCCGCTGTAGGGGGTGGAGTTGTCTCCATATATCAACCAACCCCACATCACGGAGTAACCTCCAGAGATGTTTTTGACCTGAGGACTGCGGGGAAGGGTGTGCATAGGATGAGACAAGAGAGGGATTAAGGTGGCAGTTAAGATCACCTCCCAGTATCAGTATTCCCTGCTGTTTGCTCAGAATAACTTCCATTAACTGTTGTATGGTGGAGGCATCAGAGCCTGGGGGGATATAAGTACTGCACAGTGTCAGAATCCATTGGTTTAGTTTGACAACAGCTAACGCCAGCCTGCCTTCTCTATCTGAATACCGGTCAAGTACTTGGAGTTGGGACTGTCTCGGTATTAGAATCACTGCTCCCCTCCATCTACCTCTCTGGTAAGAGGCCTCAACCATATCAGCAAAACCAAATTTGAGTAATTTCTGGTGCTAAACTGATGATAGGTGGGTCTCTTGTAATAAAAGCACATCTGGGTTTAGTTTTTTAAGGGCACGGATTGTGCGGTACCTCTTTATGGGGCCGGCCAGCCCATTTACACTGTGAGAAATAATTTTAAAAGTTCCCTGCATGTTTGAGCTTTATTCAGGTATAGTGTAATGACCTCCTAGGATCCAAGCCACCCCGAGGATTGAAGAATAGCTTATTTGTATTTCCTGCAATATGTAATATTTACTAGCTGACAGTATTACAATGGTTTGATGCCCTGTGGTCAACATAACAGACATAAACATTAAATATCCTGTAACATAAGTCATAGGAAAACTAAATGGCCAACTGGGCTTAGGTAATACAAAGGAGGTTATCTCAACAAATAGGAGAAAGGGGAAAAGAACTATGTACAAACCCCCAAAACTAGGGTAGTCTTTGACTTCCAGCAATGCACATCCACGAGGGAGGTGAATTTGGGACAGATCTTCTGACTGTCCAAGGGTGGACACCAGTACTCCAGAGTGGAGTGGGGTCCTGGGGAAACTATCGCCCCAAACTACAGGGAAGGAGAGGGACAGGAATAGGAAAAATAATAACCTATGGGATTGAGAACTAAGTAAGGGAATTGGTGGGGAGGGAGAGGGAGTTGGAGCAAAAAGGCATCTCTCCGTAAACCCTCAGTTTAGGAATGGCATAAAAACCAATACCTATTACCCGCTCCACCCAACTTAGTACTTAAAGAGGATGGGGGAGATCTAAGTCTGTTATAAGTTGACCTGGGGTTATGGGGGTTAACCTGTAACAGATAGCTGGTAAAGGACGGGGAGACCGCCAGATCCACAAGTAACTTCCCAAAAGTCTTCTGACACCCTCCATTCAAAACCCACAATGGGCCTGGTGTAAAAGTCCAGACATAATCCTTGTCAGCTCGTGGCAGTCCCAAGCCTCCCAAAATATGGTGAGTTAGTCCAGAAATAAAGAAAGGGGAGAAACACAGAGCTTAAGACTAGCTCTCTCTCAGAGGTTCATATCTGCAGTGAAAGAAGGTAAAGCTGATATGCAGTTGAGAACCAGCAGGGGGAACGAGCCACAGTGGGGTCCCTAACCACCCATCCACCAGGGAAGGTGAGATGGGGGGGCACCCTTTGGGGAGGAAAGCCAAAGGAGAAATCAACGCTTTCTGTTACCCGAGCAGCCTTATATAGGGGAACAGGTAAGATCCAGTGCTCCCTATGGAGGGAAGAAGAAAAGGTGGGGGTAGCAGGAGGGACCAGCAGCAAAACCTGTTGTGCATGTATTCGAACTCGACCACCGCTATGTCAGAAGTAGACAGTCCTTGGCCACCTGAATCCAAACATGCCTTGTGCCATCTTCAGACCCGCTGGGTTCTGTTGCGTCCAGGGTTCCAGCTAAGAGACACCATCCGGTTCCCTGTGCCGAGGAGATCTCAGATCTGCACCCTATTTAACGGGTCAATGGAATTAAGCTCGCCACATTATAAGTTTGGGGGGTACAAGTCCTAACCTATGGGAGTAACACCGGACCAGACGGGTGGGAGACGTCCGACCATGCACTCCCGGTCTCAACCCAGGTAGGAGAACCCCTGAGTCATCTATTTAATGGGATCTGAAAGTGGTGGTAAGGACACTTCCATGTGGGAGAGCAGTTTAACCATGAGACCAATATCCAAATGCAGCAGGGAACCCGACAGCATGGCAACCATCGGCCAGACCAGTTTCCAACTTCAATTGTATGGGAGAAAGCACATGCGTTATACCTGGCAGTGTGAACAAGTCCGTGTCTAGAGTCAACCTACTCCCCCCTGTCCCATCTCAGCATAACCATCCCTCGTTAGTGCACTAATTTCTTCATGGCTCCACCCCTTGGCAGCCCCCGTAGGCAAACATGGTAACCAGGCCATCCCCTGGGCTCTCTCTAAACCCCTGCATCAGTATTCACTGTGGGTTCTAGGGTGTGCTGCCGTAGGGGCCTCAATGAGGCTGTCTGGAGAATTGTGCCAGCATCTGTTTTATGGAGGTCATCGTGGCTTGTTGGTCTTGTTGTGCTAGAGAGGTGGCCATTCAGGTGGACCTCTGATCAGATGGTGTTCTCTGGGGTATCTGGGCTGAAGGCGGGAGCTGTAGGCTGTATTTCTTTAAATCTGCGCAGGCATCCTCAGCACTCTCGTACGTCTGTTGTCCCGAGGGAAATTGTGTCACCAGCTTGCTGGGGTAGGGAGTATGAAATTTAAGCTTCTGTTGCCTCAGGATTGGAAAGAGAGGTATGTATGCCCTTCTCCTCTACATTGTGGCAGGAGCATAATCATTATCTAAAAAAATACGTGTGTTCTCACAGAGAATTGGAGGTTTAGCCCATGCCTGTCTCAATATTTGTTCTTTTGTCTGGAATCAAAAGAATCTTATTATTATTGATCTGGGTCTGGCAGATGACTGTCTGGGTTTTGGGCCCAAGGCCCTGTGGATCCTCTCTATTTCAAAATTAAAGCTCGAGTCCAGTTCGAGAGTTTCCCTAAGTAATGCTTCTATAAATTTTTGTAGATCCAGGCCCTCGCTATTTTCGGGGACCCCACAGAGTCGGAGGTTTTTACGCCGACTACGATTCTCCACGTCCTCTTGACGTTCCACCATAAACTGGCAAAGGTGGGCTACTTGGTGTAATGTGGTTTGGAGTTGTGATGTTGTAGAGGCTTGCTCCTGTGTCTCTTGCTGCAAAGTAGAAACTTTAGAATGCAGGTCTGTAAGCTCCTTCTGTAAAGATTCCTGTGCTTGTTTGAATTGATGGAAATTGGACTTAAATTCCTGGAGTTTTATTAAAATTTTATCAAGCTTGGTGTCCATTTTAGTGGATTGTTGTACTTTAGGCCTGTTCTTGCCACGTGCTTTCAGTTGTGAAGCACGGGAGGAAAGTCCAGAGGTCCCCAAGTCTGTGGCGTCTCCCTCTGAAAGCTCAGAATCTGGTTGTAGAGATGCAAATCTGTTGGTATTCCCTCTATGCCTGTCAGAAGCCATGTACTCTGAGAAAAGTAAAGGTTGTTTTTTTAAATGCTGTGGCTATTTAAATTGAATTAAATCGTCGGAGCGGTCAGGAGCTCGAAGGCTATGCTGCATCAAACCGGAAGCTGCACCGGAAGTCCCCCGATTTGAACTTGGAAATTGAGTACAACACTTCCCCTTAGCAAATAGCGCTGGGACATAGAATAGGGAGGCGACAGCAGCAGCCCCAAAAAGTGAGGGAAGAGGACTGGAGCAGAAGTGGTGAGTGTAGAAAGGACGAGATCCTACTAATGGGTGATTGGGGGGTGGGAACGGAGGAAGGGAATGCCAGAGATTACCTGGGAGAGCAGTGGTATTTGGCTTCAGACAGTAGCCAGCCTGAAATTGTTTTTAAATGAAAGATGGGAGGTGGAAGGGTGGAGTGATGTGGAGATCCTGTTCCATAGGGAGGGGACAGAGACGGAAAAGGCTTTACTGCCAGTGGTAGAGGAGATTCGTGGAACTACCAGGGGGGGACACAGATGATTCATGGAGGCTCCTAGCTGCCACTCTGCCCGTGAGAAGGGATGAGTAGGGAGACAGATGGCCACCTTTCAGGGTACTGTCAACTAAGCAACCAAGGGCATAGTCAAATCATCCTTGCAATGGGAGCCAACCAAGTGACTGGTGCAATACACAGTGATAAGTAGAATAAAGGGCATGGAGGACAAAGCGACAGAACTATTGTAAACTGAGTTCAATCTAGAATGCAGAGCTGAGGATACGAGGGAATAGACAGGAAAGCAGTATTCAAGGAGAGGTAGAAGGTTTCCTTGAGCTATTGCTAAGCGCACCTTATTAGACAGGAATTGATTTTGGTGGTAGGCGGCACCTAGCTTTTGATTAACTCTGCGTACAGAATTATTGACATGGTCGGCGAATGTAAGGAAGGGGTCCAGGGTGACACCTAGGTATTTGGAACTAGGGACATTTTTTGAGGGGGGGGGCAGCAGGTGTGGGTACAAGGAGGAAGGAATTTGCCTTGGGGACCTTCGTGAGGAATGGTTTGGATCTGAATAACATTGCTTTAGTTTTCTTTTCATTTACCAAGAGTCTGTTGGAAAGAAATCAATTGTGGGCAGCACCTTAGTTAAGTGTCAGAGTGGAGGAGATGTTTGCAGGAGACTTGTTGCTATGGTAAATGACAAGGTCGTCCACTTAGATAAGAGCCTCACAGGTGAGGCTCTCAGTCTGGAGTGTTTTAATAAAAATGGAAAAAAGTACGAGTCCAAGGATGGAGCCTTGGGGAACCCCTGTGGATACTAGTAGGGCAGGGGAGGAGGCTGTACCAGTTGTAACAGACTGGGACCTGCCTTTGAGGTAGCTTCTAAACCATGCTGTTGTCTCAGCAGAGCAGTCAAGGTGTAGGAGAGAGGAGTGGAGTGGAGGAGGGAGTGGTCAGTGAGGTCAAAGGCCTCAGTCAGATCCACGAATACAGCACCAGTGGCATGACAGTGTAAGCTCAGTAGACTGTGGTAATGAGTGCACCAATGTTGCTACAGTGTGCTGATACCTAGTGTCTCATATTATCATACACTTCTGCATAACAGTCCCAGTGGTCAGTGTATATTGTCACCCACTCTATGTGGCTCAGAGGGTGTCTTGGTGATAACATGAGTTCCATACGCCATACTGTGTGACAGTTGAGAGGGTTGCTGTGCTACTACCCATGGCCATGTCTGTGCCCTAGGTGGCTGCACACACAACACAGGAAGGGTCCAGTGTCCTTGGGGCATGACCCTGCTACCCAAAGGCCACAGTGGTGCCAACCCTGCCCCACGCTGCTCACATTTGTGCACTGTCCACCACTAGTACACCACAGTGACCCAAACCCAGGGCCCCTGTGACATTGTCACTCTGCAGGGGTGGCATTGGTGGCATGTATGTGGTTCCTGGTGGTGTGGGTCTGGCACAGGCATGCTGTGTGCACCTATGGTGTTCCACCATGGGTGTGTGCCACTGGCCTGTCCCTGACCCATGCTATGCTGCCACCATTACCGCCATACATCCTGCTCACCATTGTCCCAGATGTCACCATGTGCATATGCCTCCACCGGGTGGCACTTTCAATCAATCAATCAATCAAAATCTTTATTTATTCAGGAGAACATCATTGAGCAATGCTCATTTACAAGATGGACCTGATAGGTCAAGATCAAAATAAAGTACAGTATAATACATAAACAAATACAGAGAAGAGGCAAAGGTTTTTATATAAATAAATAGGTACAGTAATACTTTGATGGCCACATGGGTGCAGGCCATGGCATCTGGTACATGTGCCACATTGTAGCTGTCTGCTCTGCTGATGTGCTATGGGAGCACCTGTCTAGCATGTGGCAGCTGGGCATTCCCAACCTGGGTGTGGTGAGGGGGGTGTCTGACTAGGCAGTGCTGGAGTTGTCATCCAGTGGCATCCAGTAAGTGCCTGGGGAACTGGCACAGCGCAGCTGTGGCTTTGGGTACTACCGTCCTGGCATGACTGTAGTGTGGGGGTGCCTGGAGCACATCCTGGTGCACCTCTGAGGGCTGTCTCAGGTCACCTGTCTCCAGTTCTGCTGCCTGCCTGTGGGTGGTTGGCTGATTTCGGCCATCCCCTTTCATGCCTAACTTTGCTCGGCACAGTTTCGTGATGCCACGGCACATGCGCCACACATGTTGGCTGAGTATATACCTGCGTGGCACATTCAGGTGTCCGCCCCCTGTTTTTGTGCTGGAAACATTATTTCTGCATGATCCCACATTTGGAAATGCACGACGCATCTCTCCCTTTTGAATATTGCGCTTACGTGAATTTTCTGCGATGTGCTGCACATCTTCATTTTTGGGCAGCGCATCTTCTTTGAAAATGTGGGCCATAAGATCCATCTTGCAGTAAAACAAAATTGTCAGCAGCTGGGAAGTAGTTTTTCATAAAGTCTGACCCTGCCTTCCCAGGTGTTGGCTGTAGTTATGGGCCATTTTAAATATTGCCAGGTTTCATTCCTTTCTTGAAGCTGAGGGTGTGAATTCTTGTTGATTTCTGGAAGAGTAATGCTATCTTTTTGTGTGCATTGCCTGGCTGTTACGCAGCCTGCATAATGATGTGGTCCTTAACACACCTCAGAACCATTGATGCTTTATGTACTCTATTTTCTGGTAGTGTCTGGATTGAAAAACAGTACTGTTCTTGCACAACATCTGAACGTGCTTTGCAATTTACACAGATTAGCATAGCTGAGATGTGACATCTGATTTCCCAGTGGAAATCTGCTTCTCCATAGGACAGCCTAACACCTTCCCATACTGTTGGTACTCCCCCCCCCCCCAAATTGTTTAACCAGGAGTGGCACACTAACTGAAAGCTTGTTTACAGGTACAACCTGGGAAAGTTAAGTGACTTGCTCAGGGTCACACAGCATGCAAGTGGGGCTGTGGAATTCAAACCCAGGTCTCCAGATTTGCAGCTCAAAGCCTTAAACCACTGCACTACTTGCTGTACTTTGATATACTGTTAGTTTTTTATTTACAATAGTTCTATGCTCCCTTTTGCTGCTCATGATAATACACTGACATTTCTAGGATTGAATGCACAAAGAGTACATGAGCTTCACTTGGAGAATGGAGGTGCATTGTGTAAAATGCCATTTTTAAAACCAAGTGGTGTCAGTACATCCCTCTGGAATCAAGTACTTTAGTGGATGTGTGGTTTAAAGCTGGAGACCAGCGCAGAAAAATGACTCAATTTTCTAGTATCTCTGTGTTTTCAGATGTGAAATGTCACACTTCACTGCTGTCTACATACTGTTTTGACACCAGGCAAAAGACTCTGACTATAAGCTATTGTGGTGTCAGCTCATCCCTCTGGGATCTAGCACTTCACTAGATGTGTGGGTTGAAGCTGGACATAATACAAAGACATTCTATTTTTAAACGCATATTGAAACTGAATACCAAAACGAACATTCTCTCTGTTAGATGTGATAGTTTCTCTGGGGGTCCCTCATGGGAATGCCAGCTCCGGAAGTGTTGAAGATTGTTGTTGACATTCATTTCTGCTATTTGTTTGTATGTATTTATAAAATCAACAATAGTTACTGATTAAAAAAGTAAAGAGATTATACATCACTGGGAAACAGTTCTAAAACCGTGTCAGTGGTTCAGTAGGTAGCACACTCGCCTCTGAGGCCAGGAGATCAGAGGGCTGTGGGTTCAGTTCCCACATCTGGCAATTGGGTTAATATCCCAGTACTGACGCTGTAGTGCAGCATGAGAGGGGTGCTGCACTTCTGAGGTGCTGTCTTTTGGATGAGACGTTAAACCAAGGTCCCATCTGCCTGGATTGGTGGTAGTTCAGGTGGATGTTAAAGATCCCATGGCACTTATCGAAAAGAGTAGGGGAATTTCCTGGTGTCCTGGCCAAATTTCCCTCATTCACTAAAAATACCACCAACAGCTTAATCTGGTTCAAGGTCAGTTGGCATTCATCTGTATCCCTTCCCCCGGGTTGTGCCTGAAAATAGGCAGGATTTGTCTAGTGCACTTACCCGGTCAACAAAAACTAAATAAATAAATAAAAGACAGGCTTCACCAAAAAAAGACACCCACTTCCAATACTTGGATGAGATAAAACATTTATTAACAACACAATTTACAACAGTGGCACCACTGTTATTGTGTTATTAATAAATGTTTTATCCCATTCAGGTACTGGAAGTGGTTGTCCCTTTTTGGTGAAACCCGGCTTCTGAACTGTTTCCTGATACTTCTTCTTGCTGAGGCTCCTGGCTATTGTTTCAGTGTTACCTGTTGGGAGAGCGCAGATTATACATTACTGCCCGGATATTCAGATTTTGACAAATATAAATTGATAACATAGTTCACATACCATTAAGTACTGCATAATAAAGGACATGGCATGCTCCTAATAAAAATATAACTGCTATTTTATGAGTGGTTTATGAACCCATAATATCAAGAGTAGTGAAGCCACAAGTGATATCACAGGTGTCACTGATAACAAATTAAAACAGCGCAGGCCCAATATTCAAATTCACACAAAGCAGAGTGCAAAAATTTGTACTGCCCCTTACAATTGCCCAGGTGTCCTAAGGTTGAATATAGGGCAATGTCGGCTGAGCGCTAAGCCACTTAGTGCTGCCCTGACAGGGCTCCCAAAGTACATCACCAGAATGGAAAGTGCTGCAGTGTTATTTGCAATATTTAAAGGCACCCATGCAAATGAGCACACTGGGCATGCAAGGTGCTAAGGGGCCATTTGCATGCCCATTATGGGCTTATTTGCATGGGTAGTGCCCAGTCCCAGATATGTAGATGTTACTGGTGCTAGTGGTCCCCCCGCTGATTGCTGGCCCATTCTGTACAAAATAATATCCCTCATGCTAGTGGTGCCCCCCTCGCCAGTTGCCAGCCCGTTCTGTACAAAATTAATATCCCTGGTGCTAGTGGTCCCCCCTACTTTCAATTGCCATCCCATACTGTAAAAATAAATATATAACGGTTGGTGCTAGTGGTCCATCCTGCTGATTGCTGGCCAGTTCTGTACAAAATTAATATCCCCTGGTGCTAGGGGTCCCCCCAGCCAATTGCCAACTCTATTGTAACACAAAATATCTCTGGTACTAGTGGTGCCCCACCGCTGATTGCTGTCCAATTCTGTAAAAACATATATCACCTGTGCTAGTGTGCCCCCCCCCCACCGATCACTGGCCCATTCTCTACAAAATAATATATCCCTGGTGCTAGTGGTTCCCCCCTTGCCAATTGCTGTCCCATTCTGTACAAAATAATTTATCCCTGGTGCTAGTGGTCCCTCCAGCTGATCGTTGATGCTTACTATAATAACATGAAATCCCTGGAATCTAGTGGCCCCTGGCACTGAAAACCCACCCCAGTCACCTTTCCAGTCCCCTCAGTGCAGGGGTGCATGTGGCGACTAGCTCAGCCCTTCTCACACCTGCTCGACTGGCTGCTGCATGTCCAGGCAGGGAGCCACCTCTTAATTATAGGACAGGGTGACATGATAGTCTGCATTTCTATGTGTCTATTTTTATGTGTATCTTTTCCAGTAATCTTGTAGCAAGGGGAGCCCCAAAAGATATGGCAGGGATTCCCTAAACCCTGACAGCCTCTCCAGCATTTGTTATATTTCTTCGCTCCGAAGTGCGCCATAATTGTGGGAGTGTAGAACAATCATATCAGAATCATCCATGGAAATTCCTGCCATCCTGGGGACTTGCTAACTTTCTAGCATCTACATAGAAACATAGAAACATAGAATTTGACAGCAGATAAGGACCGCTTGGCCCACCCAGTCTGTCCATTTCCCTGCCTACTGGATGAGCTGCAGATCCTAGTTAACCAGCAGCCTACTTCTTTCTACCCACACCCCCTAGAATTGCCTTATGACTGTCCCATGCATGCTTGAATTCCACCACTGTTTTTGACTCACGACCTCCTCCGGAAGGCCGCTCCATGCATCCACAACCCTCTCTGTGAAAAATACTTAAATTACCTCTGAGTCCTCTCTATCTTCAAATTGTGCCCCTTGTTCTTGCACACCTCTTTTTTGAAAGATGCTACCCTCTTGGACTTTTTTGATTCCCTTGAGGTACTTGAAAGTTTCTATCATGTCCCCCTCTCCCTCCTTTCCTCGAGGCTATACATATTAAGCTCCTTAAGTCTCTCTTCATATGTCTTCTGGTGCAGACCCTGCACCATTTTAGTTGCCCTCCTCTGGACAGCTTCCATCCTGTCTATGTCTTTGCGAAGACTGGGTCTCCAGAACTGCACACAGTACTCCAGATGGGGTCTGACCAGCTGTCTGTACAGAGGATAATAACTCCCTGTTTTCTACTGGTGATGCCTCTCCTATGCATCCCAGTATCCCCCAACCCTCCTTGCTGCCCTCTCACATTGCTTGCCCACCTTTAGGTCATCTGATATGACTACCCCAGGTCCCTTTCCATTTTGTTGTTGTTAGTATCTCACCCCCATTGTTACTCTTCCCTTGGGTTTTGTTTCCCAGGTGCATTACCTTGCACTTCTTAGCATTGAATCTAAGCTGCCATACATTTGACCATTCCTCTAACCTTGCCAAGTCCCTTTTCATCTTTTCCACCCCTTGTGCATCAACTCTGTTGCAGATCTTGTGTCATCTGCACGAGACATACTTTCCTTCCAGTCCCTCTGCAATGTTGCTTATAAAGACATTGAAGAGGACCAGTCCTAATACTGAACCCTGTGGTACCCACTAGTAGCCCCCCTTTCTTCAAAAGTGGACTCCATTTACTATTACCTCTGTGTCCTATTCTCTAGCCAATTTTGACCAGGCTGTCATCTTGGGACCCACTCCCAGGCTAGCTAACTTGTATATTAATCTTTGTGTGGGACTGTGTCAAATGCCTTACTAAAGTCTAGGTAGGCCATGGCCACAGCCCCTCCCTGATCTACTACTTTGGTCACCCAGTCAAAAATCTATCAGATTTGTCTGGCATGACCTTCCCGCTGTGAATCCATGCTGCCTTGGGTCCTGTGCCCCTCTGGCCTCTAGATACTCGACAATTCTTTCCTTCAGAAGTGATTCCATCATTTTCCCTACCACTGAGGTTAAACTAACAGGTCTGTAGTTTCCTGCTTCTGCCTTGCTCCCACTTTTGTGAAGGGGAATCACATCTGCCCTCCTCCAGTCCTCGGGTACCACCCATTCCACCCATGATTTGTTAAACAGGGTAGCCAGTGGTGTCACTAATTCCACCCTTAGTTCTTTTAGAATTCTGGGATGAATCCCATCAGGCCCCATTGCTTTGTCCACCTTCAGTTTTAAGAGTTCTTTCCAAACCCTTTCTTCTATAAATGGGCTGGTATCAACTTCTGTATCCAGAGTGTTTCTAATGTTTGTTTTAGGTACCTCCCCCTCTTCCTTTGTAAATACAGAGTAAAAATATTTGTTTAGTATCTCTGCCTTTTCACAGTCACCCTCTGCCCACCCTCCCCCTTTATTAAGCCTCACTATCCTCCCTTGGTCTTCCTTCGGCTCCCTGATGTACCTATAAAAGGTTTTATCCCCTTCTAACTGAGGTTGGCTATCTTTTCCTCAGTTTGGGCCTTTGCTGTTCTGACTGCCTTCCCAGCTTCCTTTGCTTTAACTGATACAGTTCTCTGTCCTGCTCCTTCTGTGATTCCTTGTACTTCCTGAAAGCTTTCTTTCTCTTGAACCTTCACTGCCACTTTGTTTGAGAACCATAGTGGTTTCTTACATCGTTTAGTTTTGTTTATTTGCTTCACACAAAGGCTAGTTACCTCTGTGATGGCAGTTTTTATTATTCCCCATTGTTCTTCCACCCCTCCTTCCTGCCCATTTGCTAGTGCATTCCTTAGGCACTCACCCATTTTGGCAAAGTCAGCCCTCCTAAAGTCCAGTACCTTTGCCTTTGTATGGCTTGACTCTATTGCTGTGTTTATTGTGAACCATACGGTTCGATGGTCGCTAGTTCCCAGATGGCTACCCACTTCTACATCTGTGAGCATCTGCTCAGAACATGGGCCCTGTCCATATCTGAGATGGGGTGTCCCATCTCCTCCTTCCAACTCTGTCTGATTTTGTCTATAGAGTGACCATTTATCTTCTGGAGTGTGCGGTACGTGGCAGAAATTAATCTCCCTGTGTCTTTGAGTCTACTTGCCCAGTGTAGGCAGTCCTCTAATTTAGACAGGTCATGGTACAGCAGTAACAGTATCTCCAATTAGAATATAGTGCCTGACTTGCAAGAATCAGTAGTGATCACCATACCTCTCAACCATCCCCGATTTTACCTCAGAAATTTCCTCGGTCCCTCCTAAATTTGATATTCTGTCACTGAAGAATATCTATCTGAATCACAAAATTTTGCCAGCCATTAATGCTGCAGTCTCATTCTTATTAGGAAAATGCCATTTATACTAAGCAGCCTGTTATGCACAGCTTATGAGGCAACATTGCTTTTTTATTGGAAGTGTCCCTGATTTTGGTCATTTGTCCCTGATTTATGCAAGTCTTGCCCCTGATTTGTAGTCAGGAGATTGAGAGGTATGGTGGTCACTATGAGGCAGGTGGAACTTAACTTTAAAATCTACAAGGGAAAGGCAGACCCCACCTGATAAAAACTGGGAAAATGCAGTCAGTCCCTGCTGGTTCCAGTGACGAAAGCCTGGGTCCCACCCTCCTTGTGGAAAATCCGGGTTCCCTATAATTACCATAAGAGGACCTATTTTCTCCATTGTCTGGATGAGTTTACTCAGCTCTTGTAACACTTTCATTGAGGCTATGATCCATAGGTTACTGATGCCTTGCACCTGCTGGTTATAAGCAGCATTCTAACTGGAACAGGGAAGTCCAAATAAACAGTTACAAGCTACCCCCCCCCAAAAAAAATAATTTAACATGTTTACATTTAAAAATACATTGTATAAACCAAATATGCAATGACCTTACTCAGAATATGCCATTTGTTTCATTTGTGAATGGACAGAACCTTCAAAACTCACTTGTGGCTTTGCCACTGGTGTGTTATGATCCTTCCCCCACCCCATGAAGATAAACAGCACATATTTGAGTGAGGCCAATTGCAAATCCAACCCACTAATATCAATTAGTTTTTGTGGGCCATTTTGCTGATACAGATAAAACCCGAATAACAGCTAATGTACCCCCAAGTAAGTAGAAAAAATCCTGAAAAGTTTAACTGGAGCACATGCACCCTGGATAAGGTTAACCTCTGCATAACTAAGGTATTTGTCAGATCATCATGGGGCAGCTAACACACTAACCAATCAATGCTACCAGTTACTCAAAAAGTGCAGACAGGTTTACTTTTTTCTCTGTACAGTAGATCATTCCTGAAGAATCCCCAATGGTTGAAATGTCAATTCTACCTTCATTTTCTGTTGTTAGAAGGCATTCAGTTGAACATCACTGTTTTACTTGCAGCCCACACACAGGTACTTCGGGGTAGTAAGACAAACTACAATGGGGTGGTATCACATCAAATCCTCGAGAGGGAAACCGACATGGACGGAAACAGCACAGACAAAGCCATGAAAGTCAAAACCGCACATCTAGAACACAGCCGGGGAAAGAAAAACAAGTGAGTTACAAAATTTCACTGGAGTGGTGGTCTATGATGACGTGGTGTTGTAATAGTAAATCTTACTTTCCCCCAAATCCGCGCCAGTATTCTGGATGCGCGGTTTTAAGTTTTGTGGCTTTGTCTGCATTGTTAGTGCCACACTGGATATCCTGTCGATGACATGACATGAAGCCCATAACGTTTGCTTGCCTGTTGCCCTAAAAGCAATGACCTAGAATGATATTCTGTTTCCGGTTATCTAGCTAGCCTAGTCCTAAAAGTTAAAACTTGGTACACTGTCTGTACTTATCACCTGCACTAGTAATCTATTTCAAGAAATTCTTTAGTCCATACAGGAGGATACATAATATCTTAAATCAATATCCCCAAGGCCCCACTCTCAATATTAAAGATCACCGCAATAAAAACATTTTTTTTTTGCAGTCTATTACTTCTTAAATTTGCATTCTTTGTGTCTCTTTGTAGGAATGCTGCCCCCCGCTGTCAGCGTTATGCTGAGCATTAGTGACTGCTCACTCTGTGCTACTGAATAATGTTTCCTAGGTTTTTGTCCCAGTAATAGTCGTTTAAATATTTCAAATGTTAAACTATTGTACGTATTCCACAGTCTGTTTCAAAAACATCTGTCTATTCCCAGCTGACCTCAAAATTGCAGTGCTTATGATGTCACAATCTGGCCAGTTCTTCATTAAATTTATAAAAAGATGTTCTCTAGTAAATTGTATTTACTGAATAGAAACTATTTTTTTAACTTCATCTTTATTAGACAATCAGCATTAGTCCATCCATTCAGTTCTTGTTATTACAGCTTCTGACAATTGCAATATTGAAAATATCATATTATCTTAGGACTAATATCACATTACTCCTTATACATCTTTTTACATGTTCTAGATCTACTATTGTCTTTAATTCTACAGTCATACCTCTCACATAGTTTTCTCATTTTAAATTCTATTAACTTTCTCAACTGCAGTAACAATCACCTGAAAATCAGTTTCTTAGGGGCAACCCAAACTTAAAAAAACTCCAGAACAGATGTAATCTCTGCTCATCTGATGCTCGGGTTTGGAACACCTATATCTTGGTGCCAGGGGTTCCAAATTTGGAGGAATTTATCATGCTGCACCCTTAGTTTACTAGTGATGTACTCCATCCTCTCCAGCTCAATTACTCTGACTCTCCATTCTTGGATTGTAGGACACTGGGGGGGAAAGCCATCTAGATGTTATACACTTCAAGGCTGCCACTCTTAACATCTGTGCCAGTGCATTGGCTGACTTCTGACCCTTGAGTAGAGTGGAAAGTCCTAATATGAAATATTTTCCTGAGTAGGGGAATTTGGAGACCTGTCAGTTGTTGTATGTGTGAGTACTCTTGTGTCCAGAAATCCTGGATTTTGGGGCAGGTCCAAAAGATGTGAGCTTGCGATCCTCTGTCACCACAGCCTCTCCAGCAATGGTCTGATTGCTGTGTGTCTAGATAGTTCATCCTAGATGGTGTGAGGAAGAATCTCACCATAATCTTCCAGTTGAACTCCCTCCAGGCGGGAGAGGCCATGACCCCCAACCCCTTTTCATTCTTCTAGACCATTGGGATGTCCAAATGGGGACACCCAGCTCTTGAGCCCTCTTCTCTCCTAATTTGTCAAGAGGTGCAGTGTTCAGGGACGCCAGGACTTCATATAATTGGGATAAGTAATGTGTGTTTTCCCTTAGCATTCTAGCATAATAGAAAAAAGACTCGAGTTCATTTTTTTCCCTTTTAATTTGTGCTATAATTTCTGGTGTCTTCAGAAAGTGCCTGACCTGCATAAATCTGAAATGATCTTCATCTCTCAGGGCAAACCTCTTTTTGATCTGAAATACATCCTGTGTTATCCAGGCACTGGAGAAAGGTTGTCAACCTTCGAACCACCCATATCCCATATCCCTGATCAGTTCTGAGGGCTCAAAAGATGGCTTATGTCTGATCAAAGACAGAGGTTCTGGACCCTCAGCGGTGTGAGTGGCCTTTCTTAGTCTGACCAGGACCCCAAGGGAGTGTCGTATCCAGGGATTGCCTGTGGCCCTCCAAATCTGGGTGGGCAGTGAGTTTGTTGGGAGGGCCCATAGGGCCCAGCCTTTTAAAGCTACTTCCTCTAATTGGTACCAACCCGATTCTGTTCTGCGTTTAGCCCATATACAGAGTTGGGCCCCTCTTGCCGTTAAGTAGTACTGATAAAAGTTTGGTAGACCCAGTACACCCCTTTCTTTTGTTGTCTGAAGGATGTTCCTAGCAATTCTGGGACATTTCCTGGCCCAGATAAATCTCTGTGTCTCCCTCTGCAACTGTGCCCAGAAACCCCTAGGGAGCTGTATCAGGACAGTTTCGAACAGAAACAGTAGGCGCAGTAGAACATTCATTTTTTAAGTTTGTATTCTCCCATATAGAGTCAGAGGTAATAAATGCCACCTTGCCAGATCTGACTGCAACTCCTGAAACAGTTGTAGGAAGTTGTTCTTATATAGTAGGGATATGTCTATAGACATTTTGATACCTAAGTATCTGACAGTGTGCTTGTGTGCCCAAGCTAATGGAAAGTTATTTTTAAAACTCTGTGGCAGGATCCCACTTAAGATCAGTGTCTCAGATTTTGTTGGATTCATTTTATACCCTGCTAACCTCCCAAAGTCCTCCAGTGTTTGCAATAATAAGGGAACCGAGACCTCCGGCTTCACTACAAAGAAGAGTGTATCATTAGCATATACTGCTATCTTCTGTTCAAATCCTTCCACCAGTACCCCTCTTATTTGTCCCTGTGCCCTGATCTCAGTCACCAGGGGTTCCAAAGAGAGGGCAAACAGCAGAGGGGAGAGAGAGCAGCCCTGCCTTGTGCCCCTTTGTAAAGGAAACCTATCTGAAAGGTGTCCATTTACTTTTACTCCTGCTTCTGGGGCTTTGTATAATGCTTGTACTGCTCCTGTGAATTTATCCCCTTGTCCAAATTTTTGTAAGGTCAAATCTAACAATAGCCAATCTACCCTGTCGAATGCTTTCTCAGCATCCATACTAATAGTTAGTTGAAGCTCTTTTTCCTTCTTTTGGGCTGAGATTATGTTCAACAGGTGTCTGATGTTGTCTTGCAAATATGTTCCAGAGATAAAGCCTGTTTGGTCTTTATGGACCAGGGTTTCTATCACTTTTTGTAGGCGGTCTGCTAATATCCCTGTAAAAATCTTAAGATCTACTGGGAGGAGTGAGATGGGCCTATATGATGTACAAACCTCTGGGTCTTTTTGGGGTTTCAAAATAACTGAGATTTGTGCTTGATTCCAAGACACATGGGCTGCCCCCTCTCCCCCCACCACCTCATTGAAAGCTTCCTCTAACACAGGGACCAACGCTCCACTAAACTGTTTATAAAATTCCAAGGCGAATCCGTCAATCCCCGGTAATTTCCCATTTTTTAATTGTTTGATCTTGTGCAACATCTCCTGTTTTGAAATTTTGGATTCTAAGCTTATACGTTATTCCTCTGTTAGCTTTGGGAAGTGTAGCGTGTTCAGGTAGCTCAAGATCCATTCTCTATGATCCGGTCCTCTTTCTGCTTTATAGAGGCTTTGATAGAACTCCTGAAAATGTTTTACTATTTGAGAGGGGGCTGTAGTAGAGCCTCCCCACCCCCCGGGCTTCCTTAATCGTAGAACAGCTCTAGACTGTGCCTTCTGGCATAGCTGCCATGCCAGGAGTTTCCCAGCCCAGTTTCGCTGTTCATAGTATTTTTGGTTGGAATACCTTAACTGTCCCTCTATCTGAGCATCTAATATCTTATTCAGTTTATATTTAGCTTGGTCAAGTTTTTGGTTAATGTTATCATCTAAGGTGGACTGATGCCCCTCCTCTAATTGCCTGACCTCAAGTTCTAGCTTCCTTCTTTCCTCTAGCTTAGCCTTCTTGATTCACGAGGAGAGTTTGATTATTTCACTTTTCAATTAACATTTAAGGGTATCCCACCTCACCCCAACCGAGGCTTCCCCTTTGGGGTTCAGCTATAGAAAGGTCTCAATTGTTTTTTTTTGATTGTCTCCCTGAACTCCTGCTGTGTGAGCAAGCTAATGTTGAGTCTCCAAATAGACTCCTTTGGCCTCAGGGACACCTCTATCTCTAATGTTATGGGTGCAAGATCTAACAAGGTGATATTCCCAATGTCAGCATTTGCAATCTGAGGCACTAGCTCTGAGGACACCAGAAAAAAATCTATCCTTGAATACATTTTGTATTTTAGGGAATAGTACGTATAATCCCTGTTCCTTGGGTGGGTGAACCTCCAGACATCCACCAAAGCCAGCTCCATGCATAATCTTGAGATTATCTTCCCTGATCTAGAAGGGCCTGCTGCCTAGATCCCATTCTATCTTTCTGTAGATCCACCACCAAGTTAAAGCCTCTTCCAATAATAATCAGGGTCCCCGGATCCATCACTGTCTCCCTTATGACTTTCGCTAAGAAGGATGCTCTATCGGGGTCCTTGTTGGGAGCATATAAGTTCAACAAAGTGCAACCCTGGCCCCTGTATACCCCAACAATCTAAATTAACCTTCCCTCTGGGTCTGTATCTACCCTTTCCACCTTCATGGGGATGTCTCTCCTTAAGAAGATTGCCACTCCCCTACGATGTGTATGTGTCTGATAGTGTAAGGCATCTACCTTTCCAACCTAACCTCTACATAATTTCTTATGTTCCTGTTCCCCTAAATGAGTCTCTTGCAAGAAAGCCACCCCAGCCCATTCCTTTTGTACATCCTGAATGATTCTAGCCCTTCTGACAAGGCTGTTGATCCCCCTGACATTCCAAGATACAATTGTTAGGTCTCTCATTTTATAATATAGTTCTTACTCCTGAGCATCTGGAGATATTGGGTTGCCTTTATAACACTACAATGAACAGTCAAACTTATAAAACCAGAACTATAAAAACTACATACAATATTCTTTCATGACGTAGCCAGGTCCAAGGTACTTCAAGGTAAAGATTAAACCCCACTCCCTGCCTCCTAGAGTTGGTTTTATGAGGCGAGGTAGGAAGTTGCAGTTCACCACTTCCTCTTCGGAATGTCACCCCCCCTATGAGGGTGGTGTCCCAGATGGGTTAAAGTCTGTAGCCTGTGAGCTTGAGTAAAAGATGTTCCCTTCTAGCTCGCCCTTACCTATGTTAAACTAACTTTATTAGCCCCAATGATCCATCTCTTGAGTTGTAAAGCAGCCCTCTTTGTTTCCTGATAAGCACACTTGATATTGGTCTTGTCACTCCACCATAATATGTCTCTCCTGAAATAGGGCCCTCAGTGCCAGACATGAACATAACCTGGGCTGGCGGGTAACCCTCTACATGGGCACCACAAGGGCTAGCCTAAGGCCGGCCACAGCAGGAGCCTATCCTCACCTCCAAAGCTGCTCCCAAGTCTCCCAATTCTGAACTGCCCCAGGTATATGGACTAATACTTTTCTTGTGGGCTATACTGGGCAAGGGAGGGGCTTCCCTGAGGCAGGCTGTCTAATTTCATCTGCTTCTAGACAGGACCATTTGTTATTCAAGGAGCACCAATAGAATGCCATAATTAGGTTATCCTGGGACCAGAGGAACCTCTCCAGGTCACCTCCAAATCCCTGTGCATCCCCTCTTGCAAGTTTCTTGTCCCAATAGTCTGTTAAGCAAAGGTTGGGTTTAATTATGTTGGGTTCCACCTAAGGAACCCCCTTCTGGTTATTCAAGCCTGAGCTTCGTGCCCCCTGACCCACATTATCTAAATGATTGGGGAACTCTGAAGCAGCCTCGGCCCAGGAAGGGCTCCGCCCCCACCAACCCCCCCCAAGCTGTCCCCTGCACCCCTGCCCCAAGGCCCCCCCAGATCCTCTCTTGTATGCTGCTTTTAATTGTCAGCCCGTTCGCACCGGCACCATGGGACCACCTCTAAGACTGGAAAGTGTAGGCTACAATATAAACAGTGGAGCTGACCAATTTTTCTGAATAACACAACAGGAAAAAATACCCAAAGACACAGAACCCTTCCCCATAAGTGGATCATCGGGCTTTCAGCACTTTAAGTCCAGTAAACAGTCAGTCTTTTCTTTAAATTTAGCCAGTTCTGATTAATGTCATTAAATCTCGCTTGTCTGGAGTGGAAATGGAAATGCTAGGTGTTACTTCTTCCTCCCCTCCAGTCCTTGAAGCTCCCCATTAGGCTTTGTGTTGCAGGCTAATAGTGTAGTTACTTCCACAAATGTCACCAGTGACCTTGGGTCTATTTACCAGTCAATCGAGTAAGCGTGGGACCCTAATGGTGGGTAACTCTTCCTCATCGAAGGAAGTCAATCAGCTCTTACAGAAACTGTCCCCCTCCATGGAAAGACTCAAACAAAGTTCCCTTTATCAGCCACTTATCTTGTTCAGATGTCCATTGTTTTCTCTCTCACTGCTGTTGCTGGAGAAGCATTCAGATCCTTGAACTGGGGGAATGCTTTTACTGTGACTCTGTCCCACATCCCGGAAGTCCCCCTCACTCCTCTTGGCCCCTGTTTTCTGGTTCCTTGTATTTGCCAGCTTCTCTCTACGAGGGACCTCTCTCTGCAGTGCATAGTTTCCTCTGGCACCTGGATCCCCAATGATTTAATCCAGCTTTTGGCTTCCTCTAGGTCAGTGAACCATGTCCAGCCCTTCTCAGTGTGCACTTTAAGTTTTGCTGGATATTCTGTTTGGGTTTGATGACCAGCCTGCCTCAAGGCTTTCACTAATTGGTGCACTTGTTGCTGGCAGGCCAAGGTCTGGGGTGCATAGTATTGGTCAAAATATAGTCGGACATCACCAAACACTATTTGCTTTTTGGACCATGCCAGCCTCAGTAACTCCGCTTTAATTCTGAAATCCAGGAAGGCCATTACTATGGCCCTCGGTCGGGCCTTGGGGTCTTTGGGTCTTGCAACTAGTGAGCAGTGGGCTCTGATTATTCCTAAGTCTCTTTCTTTTGGAAGGTTTAGGATTTCTTTCAAAAAGCTATCAATAAACTGCACCATATTGCCCGCTTCCATATCCTCCAGTACACCATGCAACCACAGATTATTGCACTAGTTCCTATTCTCTAACTCCTCAATTTGTTGCTGGAGGAGTAACTCTCTGCAGTGTAAGTCTATCAGTGTTGAGTTATGCAGATCAATTGTGGCAGTGTAAGAGGTGACTTCCTTTTCTAGGTTATTTGTTTTTTCATTTAATTTAGACAACTCATGTCTGTCCTCTGCCGCTCACTGCTCCAATCTAGTGAGCGTTTCATTGATTTGCTTTAAAGTACTGCATAAGGCTTTGGATATGATTGTATATTCCTCCTCCTCTTCTTCTTCTTCTTCCAGGTTCTGTGTTGGAGTGTGGACTATGAGCACGGAGATGTCATCGCAGAGCGCGGCCTGCTGCTAAGAGACTTGTTTGTTTTGTAGCTGCTTAAAATGCACTCCTCCCATCCCATCCTTGCCTTTTTTCTTGACAGACATCACAAAATCAGTTATAGACCATAGTTTCAACAGGTTGGCTGCTTTTTAAATACTGATGTCACTGAATTTGTTTTTTGGCAGGGCAGAACTGTGGATCTAGGCTTCCATTCGTAGGCAACTGGATCCTGAAGTCAGAGACTGTTTATTAGAGGGAATGAAACTTTGTTGGGCCACTCAAGTTCTGAAAGCCCTTGAAATGATCTTTCAAATGAGGCATTGGGCTCACCTTTAGGTGTCAGGAGTCCTAATGTCTAAATCATTTGTGAACTAAAAAATCAAAGCAACCATTTAATGGAATCTAGAAACAGTAAGTGAAGTCACAGAGGGGCAAATTGTAATTAATAACATACAGCTTGTCCCTAAGTGACATTACTTTCTATCTCAAGATAACAAGGAATGGCTGCTGCCTTGATACAAGTTTATGGATGATTTAGACATTTATATTTAGGACTGTTAATCCAATAGGTAAGCCTAGTACCTTGTTTCAGAGATGTTTTCAGTGGCTCTCAGATCAGAGTGACCCAGAAAAGTTTATGTCCCCTTTAGATGATATACTGAAGATGGATTCATGCTTTATAAAACTAACTCATTACTTGAACTAAAAAGCTGTTTCAGCATGTCTTAAAACATAATACTTAAAACAACATTTTAGACATTTTTTAAAACATTTTCTGTATTTAACTTTTGAAAACACTTATATCTGAACAAAACACATTCCTCTCACAGTCATTCCTCTCCTCCTCCTACATTTCCATGTAGGGCTTTCACATCTTATTGTCTATGGCAAAAGAATCATTTTCATAATAAAAGATTGAACATTACACATACAGAAAATACAAAATCACACATGCCCCCACAATGCAAAGCATCATGGGCTGCATATGCAAATCACCACAGAATGTTATGCTGGTCCAACTTTAAGCAGAATTGCATGGTGCCGAAAGGCCTCTCACACAGTTTGCAAAGGGTGACCTATCCAGCAACATTTCTTTAAGTATGATTTAGGCATGCATATGTAGTCCTACTTTTAAAGTGATTTACTAGCTTCCTGAAAAAGCATCACAGTTTTCATTTTCAGGACTTATTCCCATAACATTAGCAAAAATTGAATTTTAGTGCATTCCATTCTTTATTAGTAAAAATACTTGCATAAAAACAGACCTTTTGCCTGTTAGTAATCATCTGTTCCTGCTGCTTTTTCTGCACTGCATTAATAACTCTCTCCACTACAACATCAGAAACATTTCCATGCTACCCCTACTAGATTGCAATGTCATAAGTAAAAGAGTATGACTTCATAGCTGGCATAAGCAACATGAACAGATGAAGTCTAAGAGACAGAAGTTCATATTTTAAGGAAAATAGCTTCCATAACAACAAAGAATGGAAAGTCCTGGGGGAATTTTGTGTAACTGTATTCAGTTGATAACCAACTATAAAATTCTTGCTGAGAAGCAGTAAAACAAGAAAACCTGAATATCCATCATTCAATTGAGCCCAAAGTGTTAATCACGGAAAGGTAGAAGGAAAAGAGGAAATTAGTTTTGCGAAATAAAGCTGATGTTCAGGTATATGTGCTTTCATTAACCGACTGTAATTACAAGGTAGAAACCCGAAATCTATAAAATATTTATTTTTTAATGTGTTGACTGGGTAAGTACACTGGTCTGAGGGACCTTTTTCAGGGGTCACCTGGGCCTAGGTAAGCAAAGAATAAGGTTGGTACATGGTTATAAACAAACTGAGAAAATACATTTAAATAAAAACACAAAGTGCTACACAGATGAAACAAAAGTAAAAATTAGGATAAAGTGGTATAACAACATAAGTAAAACAACCAGGCTTCATAAATGAGTGTAGCAGAAATTAAAACAATGGTGTTAATATAGCATAATGGGAACAAGCAGTGTTAACATACCACATTTATACTGTAAAGACAGTGGCCAATATCTTATGCTGAACTATATATATACTGTGTATATATATATATATACACACACACACATGCATACGTTTTCTCCGTTTCTTTTTCCTTAATATTTGCTCCCATGTAAAAAAAAACATTGGTTGTAAAGGTGAGAGAAGTACACCATTAGCAACTTTGGTACAGCTTCAAGGCGAAGCCAATAAATTTGGTTTATCTTTGAGAAATTGGCTGAGCCACTTCAGCTCCCAATGTAGTAACTGACATAGGGCAAAGCAGACCACAGATAGGGGGGTAAAAGAGACTTGTCAACAAAAATATTAATAACTGTAGCTTACTTTTGGCATGTGTTGTTTGTATACATCTTGTGTGGATTACTGTTTGTGCTCTTGTAACAGAGTCTAACATAATCACTATGACTGCCATGACTCGATGTGAGCTATGGCATTAGGTACTATTCATTGCTGACCTCAAGGTGTATACCCTCCCTGTAGTCTTTGCTTTATCTCCACGGTAAATAATATGTTCTTTCTGGAGCCTGGCCTCACTGATGTCCAAATACCCTTCCCCCCAAAGAACCTATGTATCAAAAACATAAAGAATAAAAATAAATGAAAAGACATTAACTGTAGTGAATGACGTTGCATATGATAGGTCTTTTTTTAACATATTCTTACTCTGCATGCTCTGAGTTCTCAGTGGCACACTTGGTGATATTTAGGTTGTTAGTAATGACAATGTAAAAGGTGTTGTAGATACCATCAGGAGGAGAAGTTTCACCACTACTGCTGGAAGTGTGGAAGTGGTGAGCTGGACTGTGGTGCAAGTGCCAGTAGTAGGGGTCCAGGGAGACTTGCCACCATGAAATAGTAGTAGCCATCACTTGTTGGACATGGGAATAATAGTTTATCCTTGGTAAGCTGAGACTGAGAAAGGTTAAGCATTCATGATACTCTGGATCTAGTCTGCTGGTTTCTTCAAGCGGTCCTTGTTGCTCCTTTGTAAGTTTATGCAATAGTTTATGTTTAATATAGGCTATTTGTTCACATATAATTAACATATTGTTATATCTGGGATCCAGTAGTGTTGCCATGCCATTGTATGTTAATTTGAGTGCTGTCAAACATGTCTACAAGTTGTGTCAGCAACATCTCTGCCACTTCTTTAATATGTATTGCATCTGCTGCTGTGCTGACTTATATAAACTAAGAATGTCAACTTCTCCTACAATGATAGATATAGTCCTTCTTTACCATCTGCTGTACAGTGTGCAGGGAAGAAGGTAGTGTCACTTATATGTCGTAATGCTGCATGGTGGAGGGAAGAGGATGATGATGAAGACAGTGTGTTTTTTTTTCAGAACCAGTTAATATCTATGGCCCAGATATTCAGACTGTGCCTGGCAATTGCGCAAGCATGGGTGCAGCGCAACTGGGATGCACCAGGCCAGGACCAGGTGATATTCAACGGTGATGTGCCATGGCACAGCACCATTGAATATGGCATGAACTGTGCATGGTGCAGTGGCACTGTGCCGGTACAAGTCACAGATTGGGAGAATAGGGATGCACCAGTGCAAATGCAGTTGTGCTGGGCACAGCACCCACGATATTCAGAAGAGGGCATGCAGACAAGGCCATAATATATGCAAGGCACAAATGGGGCCATTTGCATGTCATTATGGCCCTATTTGCATGTGTTATGCAGGGCAGCCCTGCAACTTGCACCTGGTGCCCTGCACAGATTGACGTGTGGACAGCAGGGGTCCTGGGGCATCCCCCACCCAGTAGCTGCGATCATGGGTATGCAGTAATACACCACATTCCCTGGTAGTCTAGTGGTGCCCCCCACCCTCCTATTGCTGTGATCACTGGTAAAGTGTCAAAACCACATTCCCTGGTAGTCTAGTGGTCCCCCCCCGTTGCTGCAATCACCGGTAAATTGTCAAAACCACATTCCTTTGTTGTCCAGTGGTTTCCTCCCTCCCCTAGCTCTGATCACTTGTACAATGACATAAATACATTCCCTGGTGATACAGTGGCACCCCCTCCCACCTACACAGGACCCCTTGCCCACCCCGTCCCTCCCTATCATCGACGGGTGGCTGTAACCTGCCCGCATACCGTCCAGCTGCCTGCCGAATGACAGCTTACAGTATGGGCTTGCAGGGCATACTATACTAGACAGTCACAAATGTGTGAATTACTTTATTTATGTGCTTAGAGAAAGTGATTCATGATGGACTGAGGAAAAGGATAATTAAATGGATGTGTTGTTTTCGGAAACAAGAATCTAGATGAGATGTCACTGAAATTGTCAGAATTTAAAGAAGCAGGAGGAAGCTTGGATATTTAATGCAGGCATTACTTTGTTTTTACAACAGATTCAGCACTAGCTGTGATGTGTATGCTGGGACTGGCTCTGGCATTTGGTTGCTGCACCCTTTGTGATTCAGTGCTGGTCCAGTACCAAGGGATGCATCAGTTGGCTAAGGATGCTGCAACCTATGGTGGATGGATTGCTTGAATAAACTGTCTTATCCCACCAGTTCCCATGCCTATCCCAACCTGACTGTCCCTCTTGCTGCTGGTCTGACTGAGCTGAGTGGGATTTGGGAGTAGATGTAGCTGTTAGGAGAATACTATGCTCACATTTTAAATCATCAGCCAGAACACTGGTTTCCAAAGTTTGAGTAGACTTCACGGACTGCGAACAACCTTTTTACTACACTGATTGCAACACATGCTTTAAGTAGATTGCTGGTGTCATCTGTAAAATACTCCCACTGCAGAGGATCCATTTGCCTTTTTGAGGTACTGTGGGCTGATGGGGCCTGGGGGGTACTTCCAGAGGAACTGGTTGGTAATTATAAGATGTTTTCTTTTTTTGGCTGCCATGGAATAATGTGCTTTGAATAGCATTGGGTGGGACTGGCAGGGCATGATATATAAGAAGATAACTGTAGCAACCCCCTCCTGTATGGCTATTACCATGGTGCCCATGGAAGGGATGTAGTATCTTGGCATCACCATCTAGTGCTCTAGTTCTGGAGGGGGGCATTTAGTTCAAAGGGGGTTATATATAGATATATCTATATCAATCTTATAGTGGCGTGGTTGTGCCACTATAGTTAAGGTCGAGTATGCTGTTTAATGTTAAACCCAAATTTTGCACTTTAATAACTTCTCAGCTGTTTAAGACATTTGCATAAACTTTTGCATGTGACATTGGAATCCCAAGGACTCTTGATATGCCAAGTTTTGTTCCAATTGGATGTGTAGATTCTGAGATTCAGACAGTGCAAAATGTGTAAAAATCTGTTGTTTTTTTTTTTGCTGGTTTTTTTGTTGGTCCCTATCTCCCAGACAGTTTGGAATCTTGGTCTGTAATTTTCTGGGTAGAAAGGGCTTGGCCCATAGTAGTGCATTTTGCTAGTTTGGTGAAAAAATAATAAACCATTCCAGAGTTATAAGGATTTTAGATTTTGGTTCTAAACATGCTCAATAAGCACTTTAGGATAGATATTTGAAATGAAAAAAAGTTTGGCCATACGAAACAGGATCCTTTTTTGTATGGGTCCAATCTTTTTTCATGAAGAAAAAATCCTTTATTGTATGGCCGCCATTTTCTTTTTACTGTTTAAACTTAAAAACTTTTTAAACTTACAAACATTTACAGTACATAACAAATGTCTTTAAAAAAGCAACTAACAACTGAACCTAGCTAAACAGGACCCATTTAGCGAGATTCTAGTGTTTGTTTGTTTTTTAAATTGGCAGAAATACATTTTCTGGGCACTCAAAATCCAGGGTGCTCAATTTAGTGCAAGGAGCCATTCATCTGCATTATCTATATGAGAACAGTGTGACTTTCTTGACTTCTGCAACCTTAGCTGGAACTCATGCTATGGACTACAGTGACAGCAGTGAGCTGCTGTTTCCCTGGTGTCTAGTGGCACCCCCCATTGCCATTCCTTTATGTACAGTATGTAATGTTGCCCTGGTGTCTGGTGACATTCCCACCCTCCAATCACCATCCCCATATCTATTTACTGTTTTCCTGGTGTCTAGTGGCACCCCCACCCTCTGATTGCCATCCCCATAATATATTTGTCCTTACCTGGTGTCTAATGGCACCCCCACCCTCTGATTGCCATCCCCGTAATGTATTTGTTTTTCCCTGGTGTCTAGTGGCACTCCCCCACCCTCTGATCTCTATCCCCATAATATGTTTGTCTTTATCTGCTGTCTAGTAACACCCCCACACTCTGCTCTCCATCCCCATAATATGTTTGTCTTTCCCTGGTGTCTAGTGGCACTCCCCCACCCTCTGATCTCTATCCCATAATATGTTTGTCTTTCCCTGCTGTCTAGTGGCAACCCCCACACTCTGATCTCTATCCCCATAATATGTTTGTCTTTCTCTGATGTCTAGTGGCACCCCCCACATTCTGCTCTCCATTCCCATAATATGTTTGTCTTTTCCTGATGTCTAGTGGCACTCTCCCACCCTCTGATTGCCATCCCCATAATATGTTTGTCTTTCCCTGCTGTCTAGTGGCACCCCCCACCCTCTGATCTCTGTCCCCATAATATGTTTGTCTTTCCCTGGTGTCTTCTGGCACCCCCCACCCTCTGATTGCCTTCCCCATAATATGTTTTTCTTTCCCAGGTGTCTAGTGGCACTTCCACCTTCCGTTGCTGTCCCTGTAAAGTTTCTGTCTTTCCCTGCTATCTAGTGGCCCACCACCCTCTGATCACTGTCCCTGTACAGTTTTTGTTTTTCCCTGGTGTCTAGTGGCACCCCCCATCCTCTGATCCCCATTCCAGTCCGAAATAAAGAAAATCATCCCATAATGTGTTTTTTTCAACCTGCAAAAAAGAAAATGGTCCCTCACCGATCTGACTTCCCACCCCCACCTCCCACTCAGCACCCAACACCCCACACCTCATTACATCCCCCCACACCCTCACTCACCTGAACAGCTCCCAGGGTAAAGTTCCACTCTCCAATCAAAGACACATCTTATTGCTGAAACTGCTGACTGCAATATGAGAAATTAAGGTGCAGTTCAATGTATTTCAATGGCGTTTTGAACTTTTATGCATACCTTTGTCACTTTTGCATATTTTGACCCCAAATTTTCAAGATTACCTTTTTGCTTACCCACCTTATGACCAATGGTGGTGGAATTATGCAAATCAAGTCCAAAGGCAATTTCACAGTCGCTTGGTGAAGTTGCCTTTTGTGTGGGATTTGAAAATGTTCACCAACCTTGTTCATAAGGTGGGAGTCATAAGAAGGCTATGTTGAAAATTTTGGGTCAAACTATGTAAAATGACAAATTTATGCACTGACGTTGAAATTGTACTACACCTGCTCACAACTTTGGCCATTTTTCATATTTTGACCCCAAATGTTCAACATAGCCATTTTTTAACACCACCTCATGAATATGACAGCTGTCGTTTTTCAAATCCAAAATGTGTTTTCACACCTGTATCACGGAATGACGTTTCGGCAGGAATTTGAAAATTTTCACTACCGGTTCATGAGGTGGTGGTAATAAGAAGACAATGCTGACAGTCTGATGTACAGGTACAGTAAAATGCACAGGTTATGAGTGAACATTGCAATATTTCATTGTTCACTCATAACTTCACTAATTTTCACTATTTTGCCTCCAAACTTTCAACATAGCCATTTTTCCACATCATCTCATAAACGTGATGTGTCATTTTTTAAATCCTGGATGAGATGTGTTTTTGCACTTCTGGTTTGAAATGACATTTCAGACAGTATACTGTAAATGGTACATGTTGTGTTTATAAGATGACTCATAAAACGAGTATCTTGAAAATGCGGGGTCAAAACTAAAAAAAAACAGTAAATAATTATTAACAAACTTTGTGTGTAGTGCCACTGTTGACCCCACTGAGTATGCTTTGTGATCCCATGCTGGTAAGCTGAGTTTGGGGGTGAGTTCAGGGACCCTGCTGGACGGGTTGGGGGGGGATGGTGCTGTTATGCAACAGCCTCCCCAGCCAGGGAATGAAAGGTTCAGGGTTGTCTGCAAGGGTCTGGTTACCATACAGTGAAGACAACTGTCCTGTTGGCATAGGGCCCTGCACCTCTCCTCCCTTGGGTGGCAGACAGCCCTGTGTAGTGCATTGGCTGACAGATGCACTCTTTGCACTGTGCACCTGTTGCTGTGACCACATAAAGGTGCAGGAACCACAGGGCCCTGCACTTTCGTAACCCACCAGAGAGCCCCATGAATTCTTTACATCTGTCATTGCACTGAACTGCAGGGCCTGCAGTTTGCGGGCCCTGTACTTCTGTAGGTGGACAGAGTCTTCTCTTCATGCAGGGCATCTGCCATCTGTTGAATGAGGATACAATTCTGCTATCTCAAAAAGAAAGGAAATTCTTTGCAAAACAACTTTGTTAACGCACCAGTTGGGGTAACTTAAAGCCACAAAAGTAGGGAAATGTGACACAGGGTTTCCAACTCTAATGCCCCACCCCAACCCCCCAAACAGCAAAAGGAAAAAGCATTAGGATTTTGGGGTCTCCGGAGTCTTGGTGAATCAGTGGTCATGTCTTCCTTGGGGGGTTGTCAACCATAATGCTTCCCCCCCAGCCTGCAGCTTCCAATTCAAAGCACAAGGTACAGCTCCAAGCCATTGCCTCATAATGATACACTCTTCAATGGTAGAGAAGCATGTCTCATCACAGGTTGCCAACACAGTTTGTTGCACCTTTCTTCATGCTGGGCCCTGTGGTGTCCTGTGGGTGTGACAAAAGGAGATCATGTGTGACATTGTTTGCTCATGGAATGGGGTGGGCATTAGGGTTGACAACCCCCGAGGAAGACCCCACCACTGATTTGCCAAGACTCTAAAGACCCAAAACCCTAGTGTTTTTTTCCTTCTTCTACTCAGGTGGTGGGGTGTTAGGGTTGGAAACCCTAATGACACATTTCCATACTTTTGGGGTGTTAAGTTACCCTAACTGGTGCATTAACAAATTTTTCCAAAGAATATATATATATATATATATATATATATATATATATATATATATCTAGTATTGCTATGTGAGACATTGTTGAGCCCAGGAAGCTGGGGCCAGAAGAAGGGGCCCTGCAGTAGTGGTAGAAGGTGGCAGGTTACTTTAGGGTTAGGGATGAGAAAGTCCCGGGGTGTGATCCCTTAAAGGGTTCTTTTTCATGACTCTTTGGTATGACGCAGACTTCCTTGAAGAAGGTGGATGGTATTTGAGAATTGGGGGGGGATGCAATTGGATAAAGGAAGGCAGGGGAAAGAAAGGATGTCAACCAATAGATGCCAGTGTTACCATCAAACAGAACCACTGTAGAAAACAAGGAGGACTACCCTAGTGCTAAAGGCTACTCCAGCTACTTCATCAGGGGTTTCCTGATGAAGAGACTAAAGTAGCCTTGAAGCACTGGGGTAATCTGTTTCGGGCTCTGCACTGCAGTTTGTTTGGGTACAGTTGTGATTTTCTTTTTTTTTTTTTTATATTCATATTTATTGCATATTTCAGCACAGTTACATTTCATTCTCAGTTCTTATCCTTTTTTTTTACATTGTTTACATTGTTTGAGATGCATGCAGATAATAGCAAAATCAGTCCTTTTGCATATTAAGCTATTTCATCAGCTCGGGTTATTTTATATTCTGGGACATATTTCTTTTAACACATCTTCATCGAGTTAATTTTGTCCTTCATTTCAGTTATTTCTTGATAGGGTTTTCATATCTCCATGTCTCTCCTCCACTCTTAGTTCTCCCAAACCTTCCCTCCTCCCCATTGATGTAATATATGAGTCCCTCTCACATAGCTCTGCGTCCAGAAAGTTTATTTTATAAGTGATCTCCTCCATTTCTTTTATTTCATTTATAACGTTTACCCAGTCTAAATAAACAGGTGGATGCTGGGAGAGCCATCTCTTGGTTACGGCCTTATGTGCAGCCATAAGAAAGATATTCCACAGATAGTTTTTATCTGCCCCTCTAAGTTCCTTCGGTTTTATCCCCAAGATCAAATTTTCAGGGCCCATTAACGCGTCTATGGATAAGATCTGCCCAATCCTCCATTTAATTTCCCCCCAGTAGTTTGTGAGAATTGGGCACGACCAAAAGACGTGGAGATAATCTGCCCTCTCCGTCCCACAGTTCCTCCAACACCCTCCATCACATTCTCTATCCCATTTACACTGAACTGCTGGTGGAGTAAAGAATCTTATTCTGATTTTCCATTCGAACTCTCTCCACCTAGGCGAAGACGTAGTCCTTGAAGTCTGAGCAAGGGCAGTGATCCAGTCTTCCTCTTCAGGGTTCTCCCCCATTTCCTGTTCCCACCTATTTTTAACTTGTGCGACCTTATTCCCCCCTTGTCCCTAAGAATTCTGTAAATGGCAGACATCCGTCCCTTAACTTTGGTTGCATTCGTTATTTCAATCATTATGTTCATAGTTCCTGACAAAGGTTCAGATTGTGTGTACATTGTCTGTAGTTTGTACAGTTGTGATTTTCAATACTAATCCTCAAGGCTGAGTGCTCCTTCCTTGTTTTTGACACTTCCCAAAAGAGCCTCTTAATAGCAAGGGTGTTGAATGAACGAACAAGCCAGGATATCCGCAGCTAAGGGCTGGTAAAGTAGGAGGTGTTCATGAAAGTACTGAGAGCTGGATTTGGTAGAACTGCTCTAGGCACCAGTAGCTGTCAGGTTCAGGAGTCTTCTGAGGGGATGGGCTACATAGGGTTGTGCAAGTAACAGCGGAGCTCTGGGTGATGTGGTCTAATGGTATAGGGGGCATCAGGAGTTTGAAAGCACCAAGGTATAGAGAGAGGAGTAACCTGTTCCATTAAAAACCCAATTGTAGCTTGCTGCCACTGTGAAATTGGATGCCATGTTAGAGTGCTATTACTATGCTTTACAGAAGGCCCTGAGAAACGAGACAGTACAGGCAGGCAGATTTAGAGAGGAGATGGTGTTTGGGGGCTTTGAATGAATCCCATAATCTAATAAGACTGAAGATGCCAGGGCAGAGAGAAAAGAGATGCTAGGAGGAATGGTACTGGTTGACCCGCTATGCGATTGCAATTGTTCACCCTGGGATATGGTAATGGCACAAGAGATTACAATATGTTCCTGTCTAGAAAAGGAATTAATTTGGGTCTGTAGACCTCAGCATGAATTGCTATGTACCTCATGAATCTGATTCATTCCTGTTAAATAGAGATTCAAGTGCCTGAGTTGTTTGTTCACCACAGCAATGTGTCTGTCACTGTACCACTAACAGAGAGAAAAGCTGACCCAGTTTTCTTTTGTTTTGCAAGGGGCTACCAGTGAACATAGCTACAGATACTCCTAGACATGGCAGCAACCTGGATCATGCCCATCCCCATCACTGGGTACATTGCAGGTCAGGTTAGCTACACCATGAGGTAAAAAAGGGGGACTTGAGTTGAGGAATCCCACCCTCCTGCTGTGGGGGGAAGTCATGGGGCAAACCAAAGTCAATGGTACAGTAAGTCCAAGAGATGCTGGGTGACCAAGCTGGGGAGGTCAGCATGATGGGGGCGTGACTGAAGACAAGAGGGATAAAGGAAGTAAAAATAGAATATAGGGTCTCATTTCTGGTTGATATCAGGTTCTGTTAGGTATTTAAAAATTATGTGATGTATGAAAAGGTAATACAATCACATATAGAGTGATATGTACACAATAAGACACAACGGGTTGTGCATTAGACAGTTCTAACGTATGGCCAGGGACATAGTAAGGGATGAGGCTGCAGGCTGAGTGTCTTCAGCCCTTGGCTATGCGTTAGAACTGTCTAGTGCACATCCCTGGAGTGTCTGGTTGTGCTTATAAAATGGGACTGTCTAATTTATATGAATGTTAGATTTTAAATAAATGGATTAAAATAATAAAAAATGCAATTTTCTGTCTGAATTTTACATAAAATAGTCCTTCTGCCTACATCTTTAATGCTTTTTAGATGATTTTTTGGGGCCTTAGTAGGCTTCCATAGATGTCGTTTTTTTCATGCTATTCTTTTCAGTGATACCAAGACAGCAAGGTAACTGTTGCTGGCTGGCCAGTGAAAGAGCAGGTTTTTTTTTTGTTTTGTTACGTTTGTACCTTCATCAACATGTAGGGGAGATTTTCAGGAGTTCCAGAAACCAGCAGCGCTGGAGTGCTACAGCGATGAGAAGCCTGGTGAATTCATTGCTGGCAAGTGCATTTGTTTAAATAAAAAGTTTACATGAGCTAACTACATGGGATTCATTTTTGATTGGGACGGGAGTGAGCACAGATGGACGACACAGAAATAAAATGAGAGAGAGAGAGAGTGATGGTAGCGAGCATGTTGTTGAAAGGCTTGTGCTTAAGTAGGCAATTGGTGCAGAGTTTTATATGGTTACCATGACTGCCCAGCGCCTCCATATTTGGCTATAAGCTCAGAAGGATTAATAAACATATATTTAGTCAGTATTTTGTTGATTTAAGTTTTAATCGGGCTTCTGTGTCTTGGAGACATGCTGTTGAGTTATGACAGAAGTGAGTGAATGGGTGGGAGGAAACATGCTCATGCTGGAGACGTGATCTCAGCAAGGATCTTTAAAATGTGAGTGAATGTTTGAAAAAAAAGAGAAAAAAAGATCTTATGTGCATTCACTCTTTCAATTTTCTTGCAGCAGGTTCACAGTGAAAAGTGCAAATTAAGAGGACTTTTGGGGGCCGGGATGTACACATAAAGGAAGGGAGTGGACGTCCCAAGCCAGCATCACAATTTTGCTTGCATATATATATATATATACAGATACAAAATTGTAGTTTTGTTCCCATTTATCTGTGTTTTGGCAGCTGGTATCAGGCAAGGAAACAACCAACCGTTGTGAATTTGTAAGTGAAAAAGAAATTGTGCAGTCTCATTGAATCATGCTGCCAGTGCTTTTCTGGGTAGTTTTTCCCCTCCCCTCGACCTCTATTACTTCCTTGAGTCTATCCTAGTTAACATTCCTATGTCGCCAACCCTCCCATTCTTAGCCCATATCCTCTCCCTCCCCTTGTTTTTCTGCCATGGTTACCAGACACCTTGTATTTTTGCTGTTCACTGTTACTGAGTTTATTAGCTTGTATTAAGTTTCTGTACCTAATATTGTTATGGTCTAATGTTGTATTTTATTTTATCACTTTGGCATCTTTGTGTTAACTAGTCTTCTATGATCTATGTATTTTGCTTTCATTGCTCCTGTGCCATTATCTTGGCCCGGGTCATACCTGAAAATGGTCTCTGGAATCAGTGTACTTACTCGATTATCAAAGTCATAAATAAAATAAATAAATAAATAAATAAATGGGGTTGGGGATAGTGGCTTTTACTATTTCAAATTCTGAGAAGGTTCAAGGTTTTCTAAGAATGTCTGCATCCAGCTTGTGAGGACTAGTTTTTAGCCGTACGTTAGACACTTCTAATGCATGGCTAACAGCCAATCAGAATGGTCAAAATCCCTTCCTCATTTTATGAGATAAAATTTAATATATGATCATTATTTTTTATATATTACATTATTATTATTATTATTTATTTTTATTTATATGAGAAGAAAACATGAGTCGTGAAATTGAACTCATCATCAGGGTTTGCTGCCTCTCAAACCATCCCCATGCAGCCCTGAGAGCCCCCTTTGAGTCACCCTATTTTTTCATATTTCACCCTTTTTTGGTCGAAGGTTGTGTGATGATCCTTTATCTTTTCCTATCATTGCTAATGGGCCAGAATGCTTGTTTCTTATCCCAGTAGTGCTTTATGGGGCCCACACAAAGCCATACTGGGGCATGAATCCAGCATTTGGGCACAGCAGTAATAGGAAGGGGCAGTAGATTGTTGAACCAAAAAGGGTGCCAATAAACTGAGTGACTCAATCAGGCTCTGGATGGAATGACTTTGAGCCTAAGATATGCAGGATTGGTATTTCTTGTTTTATGAGATGGCAGATTAATGTAAAAGAGGAGACCTTACAATACTTTTGAGGGAGGAAGGATCACTGTACAGTGTTGGGCTGGATAATGACATGCATTTAAATCTACAAGGCCACTCAATGAAATCCTCAAGGCTGGTTAGGAAGTTGGTGGGGCTGAGATGGGTGTTGGCAGGATTGACCTGTTCTAAAATCATGAGAGGGCAATGGGCAAAGTGCTGGCTGGGGGGACCAATTTGCTATCCTCATGGGGTTTAGAGCACAAAAGGTTGTTATGGATGGGGCTGGGGGTTGCCAACCTATGGGTTATCTCTGGTGCCTGGGGGAGAAAAATGTAAATTATGGAAAATGCAAGCAAAGGGACAGCTAAGTAAATAAAATTATTGGGGCAGGAAAAGAATGAGAGAATGCTGGATAGCCTGAAGAAATGAAAAAGAAGAAGCCAAGGTAAGAAAAGTGAGAAACTAAAGATAAAGATTATGTAAAATGTGGAAACTAAATAAGGGAAGAGGGAAACAGACAAAGCAGAGAAAGTCACAGTGAGATTGCAGATGAAACATTTTAAAATGTTTTAACATTTATACAGTATGTTGCTCCGGTACAATATGGAAGTATGGGCAAGATAGATTTCTTTTTTTTTGAAATTTAAGTTTATTGGTTTTACACACAAAACAAACAATCATCACAAGAATATACAACTCGTAGGGAACATAGGACGTAACAAAGTAAAAGAAAACCAAAAAAAAACCCCAACCAATCCCAAAAGCCCCTAAAACATCAGCAAAACAATAACACAAAACAAAACCCCGCCCTCCTCCCCCAACAACCCACCCCCAATCCCCATCCCCCCACCCCAAACCCCCAATCAAGTGTGCCAAACAACCAACACCATCAATCTGGACATTAAAACTAAAAACAGTAGGGAGTAATCCATTCCCCAAGTTATTGATATAAAATCACCCTATTGTGACAAACTGAGTGCCATTACGGGCATAGGAAAAGGTTAGAACTATTGTGCAAATACAATGCATGCAGTTTAACCCACTTTTCTGAAATAGGTCCATACGACGCCACACACTGGCTACTAGTTTTTCAAAATTTAGGTAAGCAGAGAGCTCTGAAAGCCATTCGGCATAGGACAATACCAATTGATCAGTCCAGTGTCTAAGGACCATCTTTTTAACTGCAGCGGATACCAACGCAATATGGTATCTATGCTCCACAGTATCTATCCCAGCATAGTCACCCAGAATACAAATCTGAGGAGTAAAACAATCTGAGAGACCTAATAGAGGATCTAAATTGTCCCGGATGGAGGACCACAGGGGGCAACTTTACTACAGTACCAAAAAATATGTAGCATCTCCTCCCCCTGCTTACATCTAGAGCAGAGTGGAGGGAGTGTTTCTTAATTTTAAAAAGCTTTTAGGAGTATAGTATAAGTCATTCACTATGTAGTATTGGGTAATCCTGAGTCTGTCCTCTGAATGGTATTTGTGAAGTCCTTCCAAACACGGACCAGTCCAGCCCCACCTCAGGAACCAATGGAGACCAGGTACCAGAGCCTCCAACGCCTCGGGAATTTATAATTTAGAAGAAAGGAATATATTAATGAGATAGCATGCGGTTTGGAAGCAAGGCCCATTATTTGAGAAAGGAAGGAAGAATCTTGGTTCCTTAAAATAGCACCAAATTTTCCAAGCACGAGGTGTCTCAGCTGGTAGACTTTAAAAACCATGACCTTAGGAATAGCATACTTGTTGAGAATATCTCCTGATGAGAGGAGAGAACCATGGTCATAAAGATGTTCTAGATTGACATCCTTGAGTTGTGGAAGCCACTCGGGAGTAATCATTGAACTACCCAGCTTAATATTGGGGTTCAACATGATCGGCTGGCTTAAATCCCGAGCCGGGAAGACATTAACAAAATGCCAGCACTGAACCAGAGATTTAAGAGATCCAAGAATCAAACGGTTATCTAATCATTGTGAAAGCACTGAGAGAGGAGTATAAAAAATGGCGAAAGGGTCCAGCCTAACTCCCGAAAGAACCAACCTCTCAATTTGGAGCCATATCAGATGGAAAGAGTCCGGATTAGTCGTAAACCATCTACCCAACTTAGCAAGTTGGGCTGCCCAGTGGTAAAACAGAAGATTTGGGAGCCGGAGCCCACCCTTATCCTTAGGAAGAGAAAGCTTAGTGAAAGACCGCCTCACTCCCTTTCCTCGCCAGACAAACTTAGAAAACATCTCATGATATAGCCGAAAATATGAAACAGGTAACCAGAGGTTAAGCAGGTTAAGAGGGTAAAAAATGCGGAGTAAAACATTCATTTTAATGATATTGATTTGGCCCCAAAGGGAGATAGGAAGAGCAGACCATCACGTGAGATCCTGCTGAACAAGACTCTTGAGATCATCTAAATTGAGCTTCTTAAGCAGAGAGGGGTCCGTTGTAAATTGAATTCCTAAATATTTAATAGATCTGGGAGACCACCTCATACCAAAGTTCACAAATTCTTGCTTATACGTACAGGCATTTAAGGGAAAATTTCGATTTAGAAATATTCAATCTATATTGGGAGACAGCCCCATATTGGTTAAGAATATCCAGTGCATGCCTGAGGAATCTGCAGGGATTCAACATGCAGGAGAATATCATCCGCATACAGAGAGGACTAGTTCTTGTTGACCCACCACATCCCTTGACAAGCACTGAGGATTTAAGTTTAATGAGAAGGGTTCTAAATACAAATTGAATAAAAGGCTAAAGAGGCAACCCTGCCTAGTGCCCATGAACAACCGGAATACCGTGGAAAAAACTCCATTACAATATATTCTGGCTGAGGGGGCTTTATAAAAGGTCTGAACCCATTCCAGAAAAGGACCTGGAAAATCCATTCTAGCCATCACAGCCCAAAGAAAGGACCAATCCACCCGATCAAACACTTTCTCTGCCTAACGAAACTAAAACCATAGGCGCTGAGATGTACGGGCATATTGAGATATGTGAGAGAGGGTTCTTAAGTGATCAGCCAAGATCTAGAATGACAAACCCACCTGCTCCGGACTGAGCAGCTGGGTCCAGACCACCTTGATCCTCTCAGCTAGAATTTTAGAAAGGATCTTCATGTCATAATTTTGAAGGGATATGGGCCTATAATTCACCGGGTCCATAGGATTTTACGGGTTTGGGAATTAAAATGATGGTGGCTTCTAAAAGAGAGGGTTTATAACATGGGAAGAAAAAGATAGTCATATAGATTGAGAAGTATAGGAGCGAGATCCTTAGAAAGAGCTTTGTAAAATTAATGGAAATCCGTCCGGTCCGGTGCCTTATCCAAGGTCATAGAAGCAATAACTCTTCTATTTCTTCTAAAGAAGAGGGCAGTCAGAAATTCTTTATGGGAAGGCATAAGCTAAGGGATATCAAGACCATCTAATCGCCTCAATAGCTGACGGGGAAGCAGGGAAGCGGCCGCTATATAAGTCTTTGTAATACTCTTCAAAATTCGTGACAATTCCTCTGGGAGAAGTTTCCACAGAACCAGTGGGCGTTTGCAAACTCGGGATTATCCTGGAACCCTCCAACACACGAAGACGCAAAGCTAGGAGCCTTCCAGCTTTTTCCCCCTGATCAATGTATTTGGCCTGGGTTCTGATCAGACAATATTCTGCCTTCTCTTTAAGAAGATCCGTGTATTCATTTTTGGTTGCTACGAGGGCTTCTAAAGAAGACAGTGGGGAGGTTGAAGATTGAGCAATCTCCAGACCCCTGATTCTATTCATTAAGGCAACAGCTTGTTCTAACCGGGCCTTCTTCCATGCAGCGGCTAACTTAATCAATTCACCCCTGAGATAACATTTTAAAGCACACCAAATAATATCGAATCTCAGAGACGAATCTAGGTTATCCGCCATGAAGAGAGAAATCCAGGACCCTATTTGGGTCACCGTTTGAGGATCCTTAAGTAATTGGTATTAAGTCTCCAAGCTGTGTCACGGTGAAACTCAGAACTTAAAGAAAGCTTAATCCAGACTATGGCATGATCCGAAGAATGATCGCTCAATACCAGACTGACGGAGCCCCGAAGACGAGATTTGCTAAGCAGAATATAATCGAGTCTCGACCACGATCCATGAGATTGGGAGAAGAAAGAGAAAGCTTGAAGAGAGGGGTTAGAGAGTCTCCAGGGTCACATATCCCCAACGCTCATGTAAAGTCATATAAAGCTCGTGGTATGCTTGTCAGGGGCCGTTGTCTTGTGGGTCTCTATCCATAAGGTATGAAGGTGGAACATTCAGTCTCCCCAGGATAATTTGTGAGGGCAGGAGAGCACTGATTTTATCAGCAGAGCCATTAAGAATTCAGCACTTCCCCACAGGCCCATACACAGAACCTAGAATTACCACCTCCCACTGAGTGTGCCTTTAACCAAAATAAACCTCCCTCCGGGTCCTCCACTACCTGGTCTCTCACAAATGTTACATGTTTTTACTAAGAATAGCTACCCTCTGCTATAATTGTATCCAGTCGCTACATATACTTGTGAGAAACCAGAACGAGATAACCACTAGCCTCCCACCTTTCAAATGGGTCTCCTGTAAAAATAAGATATCAATTTGCAGGAAGGAACAGTGATTAAACACCTGAGTTCTTTTGACCTTTCCCAAGCCCACACACATTCCACGACGCTATTTTAACATCACCAGTAACCATTTTAGAAACAGCATGAGAAGGGAAAATATAGCAGAACATCCAGAGATACAGCAAACACATAGGCATACTTGATCCCCAAACTCCCATACCCACCCCGCCTGCCCAAAGATACCCATTGACAATAACAGCAAAATATGAAATTTAACCAGAATTAGGGTACAATCGCCCCAAAACGAAATTTGGCAGGCGGACTCCCCCCCCACAAATTACCCTCATCAAGTCCCATCAAATAACAGCACATGATGCAACAAACCCCAGAGCCTGCCACGAGGATCCCAACAAGAATATCCACAGCTTCACAGAGATATGAGAAATAGTCTGAAATCCCAGGATAACATTGATTGGCAGGCCTCCCACCCTCCCCAAAACCCCTCCATAACCCTTCAAACAACTATGTACAACATGTTCCCCAGATTGATAGCTGTTAAGATCTCACAAAGGACCCATGCTCTGGGGACACATACCCACCCGCGAGTCCAGCCCCACCCCATCTTGCAGGGAGTAAGCAGAGAGACAAAACCCCAATACCACCCCAACTAAAAAAAACAACCCAAAACCAACCTGGAAACCCTGCAAAGACCATACAGATGGGACTGAGCTGGCATTCCCCCATCCATAGGCTCAATTCAGCCGCCCAAGTCTAGCCCAGAAGCCCCCCATCCAATCCCACATCATCACCACCCCAAGCCTCAACTCCCACTTCAAAATGAATAAAGGGAAAAGTCCCCATAGCAGGGGTCTATTACTCACCCCCTTAGAACGGGATGGGAGAAAAGATGAACACCTCGAGTTGGACGAACCACAGGGAGAGGACTCGACTCCTGCCGGTTCGTCGTGTTTCCAGGGGGCAGAAATAGTAAACGGACCCGAACCAGGTCCTACCGACATAAAACGCTCCCGGGGAAACTCCCCCCCAAAAAAGAACGTTCCAGGAGAAGGCCAAGGCCCAGCTATCTCGGCCCCTCCCCAACCCCACTCAGCCACCTTGGATCTCACCAGCGGCAAGACCAGGGGAGACAGCCAGAGCGGGTAACCTTAACTCAGCCAACCAGCAGACAAGAAAAAACCCTCAAAGAGGTAAGAGCCCTGCAATAAAAGGGAAAAAGAAAAGGGAAAAGGAAAAAGTATACAGAGGAGAGTATCACTGGAGATAGTCACAAGCCAAATCCCTCCTGAGCACAATATATTTACGATTCAGTTCAGCCATTGGCTTTAAACAAGTCCGGGAGTTTGATAGCCAGTTCTTTATGTGCAGTTTCTGCAGATTCAAAACTGTAGGTAGCACTGCCCACTGAAACTTTGAGGGTGGCAGGGTAGATCATCCTGAAAGGGATGGATGCCGCAATTAGCTTCTGCACCGTGGAGTGAAACACTGCCCTTCTCACTCTCATCTCCTTTGGAAGATCCTGAGCGATCCTCAGCCTCGTCGATCCCCATATAATTTCTTGAAGCTCCCGAGACTTATTAAAAACGTGCTGCCTCTCAATGAAACTCAGAAACTTTATGATTATAGGAGGCGGGGAGAGCTGGGCGGCGGTCGGGGGCCTCAGCGACCTGTGAGCCCTCTCAAGATGGTAATTCGGGTTAATCGGGAAGGGACCTACTACTTTGACAAGAAACCGCTGCAGGAATGCTAATAGATCTGGTCCTTCTTCCAACTCCGGCAACCCCAGAATAAGGAGGTTGTTTCGGCGACTACGGCCTTCCAAATCTTCAGCTTTTAATTGTAGCTTCCGAATCTGCTGGGATAGTCCGGATACCTCCGTATCCACCTTCGCCCTCCACTGCTCCACTGAAAAGATTCTGGCCTCCGAGTCTGATACCCTCATGGTGAGGGAAGACAGGTCGCCCCTTAACGACTTCAATTCCGCTGTCACCTCCTGGAGTAGAATTTTGACAGGGGCCAATTCCTGCATAAACTTATCCTCTGTAAGAGGAGCCGACGCCTGGGGCCTTCTCCGACCCCAATCCCGCTTGATTCCGCGGCTTTTTAGCTGACTTTTCGGGGGTTGCAGGTGGCGTATGTTTAGCCGCGGCCTGCTTCCTATCTACTTCCATCTCCTCACTCAGCCCAACGGGCAGACCAGGAACCAGCCAAAAACCAGAGATCCGAATATAAATAGTTTAGCGCTGCAAGTCTGGTCAGTTTACTGAGACAAAAAAGATGTAGATTGCAACGATTAGGAGGACTGGAGGAGGGAGCCCTAGGCCCTTACTGCCATTCAGCCAGCTGCCATCACGTGACCGGGCAAGATAGATTTCAAGCTTACTGCATCCCAATTAAAAATGTCACTGAGGGACAAGTAGATTTACTTAGAGCATCCATGACTGTTCAATACAGTAGTTAGCTTTTTTATTTCTTTTGTAACCGGGTAAGACTACCAAAGAATAAATCCAGTGTAGTTCACCCCGATTTGAGTTAATCAAATTTTGGCTGTGTGGAGCTGGTAGGCCTATCTCTTCAACATCCCTAGTCTGACAGCCAGCCCCAGTGGATTAATGTTCTGTGATAAAATAGCATTGCAAATACCATCCTCTTCCTTCCTGGGGTGGGTAGTGGTGCTGAGTTGGGCGGGGTGGGTTACACTGGATTTTAAAAACTGGGATCAGGCAAGGCTGTTGAGGGGGCAGGATCATATTAGGGAAAGGAGAGAACATCTTGATGCCATTAGGTCTAGGGTAGGGGGTGGTCGCAAAGAGCATTACTTCCAGTAAAGGGGAGAGTGGTGAAAGAGAGCTTTGCTGTGATTAGGTCTGGGGAAGACAGGAGAAGAGGGAGTATTGCTGCCATAATGTAGACTGGGGGAGGAGAGAGTATTACTGCCATTTGGTAGGTGGGAGGTGGGGGAGGAGAAAGCTTTTCTTTTACTAAGTTTGGGGGGGACAAGAGAGTAGAGAGCATTGCAGCCTTTTGGTCTGGAGTACAGGAGAGAGCACTGCTGCAATTTTTTTTCCTCTGGGGAAGGAAACTTTTCCTCACTTAGAAACATAAGCCATGTTTACATGGCTGACTTTGCTCCTTCTGTGGAGAGTTGCAGCACTGCCCCAACCAAAAAAGATGCTCAGCTTCTGCATCTACACAGCCCCTCTCAGTGCCAATGCAAGATGTGCTGGAGCGGGGCTGCGAGTCAAGGGGTGGTCGACTGATAAAAGCAAAAAGATGCCAGCAGGGTCTGGTGCATGGGAGTGAGTGGTGCAGTCTGTCCACACGGACACTTAAACTGCTGTCTCGGGAATGCATTCCCAGACTTGATGTGACTGAGGGAGCAGAGTAAGGACTGGCTTACCATGATCCAGTAAGTAGCCACACGGTGGCATTTGCACTGCAGCAACCGGAACACTCAGGTTGCTGCGGTGCAGATACAACCTTGTAAACAGGGCTATAGACAATGAGACTACAGAGACAGAAGAAAAAAGTGAAAATACCAAAATTTAGCTGAGGCACTCTGATAGGCCAGGAGTAGCACATTAAGGTTCCGTGAGGGCAACCCATGTTCAGCTGTGATCCTGAGATCACCTGCTCTAGGACAGACCATGGTCAGAGGGCACTGCAGATGTCAGGGTTTTCAGGTGAGGGGAGTGAGGTGCGCATGAAAGAAAATAAAGTAAAAATGAAGCCAGTGTGAGAAAGATGACAACCAAGCCAAAGAGTATTTGTTCAAAATGTGAAAACTAAACAAGGAAAAAGTGAAGCAAACAGAGAAAAAAAAAGAGAAACAACCACGCTGTCACTGCAGGTGTTTAATTTCTTATATTTTTAAGATATGGCAGTTTTCAGGGTAGCAGTACAGGGAGCCTCTGTATTCACCCATAGCCAACTACAACTGTGTATGGGGCCCCTGATAGGTGTTCACAGAGAAGGGGAGTCTTGGGCTTTGCATGGCTAGACTACTTCAAGCTGCCCCTTGGATTTGAAATATATTGGATCTGTTGGCTAGAGCGTTCTCTATACTATGTTATGTAAAGAATTACATGTTATGTATGTTATTACTATAAACATTTTATATACACATAATGCATTTATTGATTATTCATGTTGTATTACCAAAGGAGTGTTTCTGCTGGCCAGGATAAATTGTTTTTACATCTGTAATAATATTCTGTTATGTTTGAAAATTCAATAAAAAGACTTTTATAATAAAAAAAACTCCCTCTTGGAGAACAACTATTCAGCTATTTGCTTTGTTGCCAGTACATTGAGGGGTGCTTGCCAGCAGCCGTTAATGCTGCATGACAAAGCACCAGTCCCTAAATAGATTTAGATGACTACAGAGAGCCAGAACAGCTGCTGAAAAGCATAAAACTGGAGGTTTAAGAGAAATGATGCAACTTACATTTATGTGGTGTAAGTCAGGGGTCCTTCTCACAGACCATCCTTGCTGGGGTCCCCCAAAACTGTAATGCTGGTTGTATATTATTTATATACAAATGAGCCACAGAACTTTAAACCTTGCCGCAGAACTTGACCTAACAGTGCCACATAAGTTCAGAGTCCCTGCCATAGAATTACATCTACAGTACCGCAGAAAACAGGGGGCCTTGACTATAATATGTGCAGCAACACTTGTCTTCACAGCCCCTTGAACATGACTCCCAGTCCTTGTTCCACATGACTAGCTCCTTCTCTGCTATCACAGCTTGTAGAACTTGTACTTGAAGGAACTGGTATGGGGGAACATTTATCTGCCCTTTCCTCCCCCTGCATCCCTTTTACCTCCTATTCTTCTCTTCAGGCTCAATTTTTAAAGCCCTGATATTGACACAAGGTGCCTGCATCAAATAGAAAGGACGCAAAGGGCATCTTGAGTCAGTACTTGTGGCAATCCCAAGTTTTGAATACTGGCTGTGTCAAAAACAGGAGCCCTTGTGCCAAACTAGCCCTGCTGCAGCCCTGCACCTGAAATGGGAGTGCATCATGGTGGAAGGGGATGTACCACAACAGAGCTGCTGCATCTCCTGATCTGCGATTTCCAAAACCCCGCTGTGGCCACAAGCCCTGGATGTAGTTATACCACCCATGAGCTGGTTTAATGCCCCTTGTGCTGAGAGAAGGACACAGTACTTCAGGGTGCCACATGGGCACAGATCCTGCTGCCAGCTGCACAGGGAAGTGGGCAGTGTCTGGGCACAACACTTAATAATAATAATATAATAATAATAATACATTTTATTTCTAAAGCGCCTTTCAGTTTTCAAGGCGCTGTACAAAATAAATAATACAAATTGAACATTAAAATTCAATATAAAACACAGATAAAACTATAGTATAATCAGCAGCTTCAACACAATCAATACTCCAGGAAGACAATTTGATAAAAATGAGTTTTTAAACCCCTCTTAAATTCCTCCATGGAGGTGCACTCCCATAACCGATGGTGTAGAGAATTCCAAAGAGTGGGTGCAGCATAAGAAAAAGCTCTACAGCCAGATGAATTTAAACTCACTCTTGAAATCTCTAGCGACCCCTCGTCGGCCGAGTGGAGCAATCGGCCAGGGCAGTAAAGAGCCAAAAGATCTTTCAGATAGGCTGGACCCTGATCATGTAGGGCTTTGGAAGTCAGTAAACAGACTTTAAAGGTGATCTGTCACCGAACAGGAAGCCAGTGCAGATCGCGCAGCACCAGGGTACTATGACAAAACCTGCTCGTCCTAGTCAAAACCCGGGCTGCTGCATTCTGGACTAGCTGAAGGCAGTGGATTTCAACCCCAGAAAGCCCAAAATACAGGGAGCTGCAGTAGTCCAAACATGAGGACACAAAGGCGTGGACCAACGTTGGTAGCATGTCAGACGGAACAAGATGCTTCACTCTAGCGATATTCCTAAGATGGTAAAAGGAAGTCTTGATGACTGCTGACACCTGTGACTGTAGTGTCAGCCTGTCATCCAAGATAACCCCTAGGTTACGCACCTGTTCAGAGGTCAAAAGTGACACACTGCCAAGAAATATTCCTGAAGGTGCACCAACAGGCGGCCCCTCTATCCGACAGCCCGGATCCACAACCAAAACCTGTCTTTTCTGAGTTCAACTTCAGCCAACTAGAATCCATCCAATCCTGGATTTCTTTCAGACAGTTGTTAAACACCGAGAGAGCTCCATCCTGGTCAGGAGCGAAAGACAGGTATAGCTGGGTATCATCTGCATAGCAGTGAAACCTCAGCTCATACCTTCTTATAATGGCTCCAAGGGGCAGCATATACACCGCGAATAACATGGGAGATAGCACGGAACCCTGAGGCACCCCACACAACAAAGAAGTTGGGCCTGAGGAAAAAACTCCGGACACAACTCTTTGTGATCTCCCAGTGAGGAATGAGGAGAACCATCGAAGGACGATTCCCGATATTCCACAAATCTGCCTCAGGCGCACTAACAACACCACGTGATCCACGGTGTCAAAAGCTGATGGGAGATCAAGAAGAACTGGAATAGAACATCTCTTTTGGTCTCTCACCCTCAGAAGATCATTAAGCACCCAAACCAGTGCAGTCTCAGTGTTATGTCTTTTATGAAAACCGGATTGGAAGGGTTCGTAGATGTCATGGAAGGTTAAATGTTTCTCCAATTGGACCACCACTACATTCTCAATCACCTTCCCAATAAAGGGTAGGTTTGAGATAGGTCTGTAGTTTGTGAAACAGTCCAGGTCCATGATAGCTTTCTTCAAGAGAGGAGTCACCACTGCCTCTTTCAGGGAGCTAGGAAACTTATCTGATTCCAGGGAGCACCGGACTATTTGCACAAGGATTGGACTGATGATGTCACTACAACCCAATAATAGAGAGGTAGGTCCAGGATCCAAACTACAGCTTGTAGGGTGCACACAATGGATAATCCTCATGACATCCAAGAAATCAGGTCGGCTAAAGGTACTCCAAGAAAACTGAGGTACTGTGAACTCATGTTGTTCAACAGCATCCCCCTTAGCAGCCGCTGGAAGCAGATCCACCCTGATGTCGGCCACCTTATTTGTGAAGAAACAAGCAAGCTCCTCGCGCTCTAATTGCGAAAAAGCTTTCCGAACTTGTAGACATGCTGGGTTGCACAGCCTGTCCACAGTTCGAAAAAGCCGAGCCAGTCGATTCCTAGCAGCTACAATCTCCCTGGACAGGAATTCTGCCTTCTTATGGGAGATTGCAGATTGATAGACAGAATAATGGTCCATCAATCTAAGGCAGTCAGCATCAAGGGCGGACCTGCGCCAGCAGCGTTCTAATCTTCGCCCCTGTCTCCACATCTCCCTCAACGTCCCATCAACCAGGGGGCCTTGGGGCAAAGGGAGAGGGGGCGTACACGAACAAGAGCAATAGTATCCAGAGCCAACATAACAGCCCTATTATAGGACGTCACCAAGGTCTCTGGACTACTGCTCGCCAACACGGGGGATGAGAGGTCAAGGACTGCCGCAAGGCCTTGGGGAGTAACATTCCGTAAAGGGCGGTACCACGCCATCTTCACAGGGGTAGGCCTTCTCAGGGGGGTGCTAAAATTGAACCTCACGGTGTAGTGGTCTGACCAAACAACTGGTTCCACCCCCAAATCGGAAATATCAATCCCTAAGAGAAAGAATAAGTCCAAGGAGTGCCCAGATTTATAGGTAGCAGTGGAAACCACCTGTGTAAAGCCCAAAGAAGTCATTAATTGGAGGAAGTGATTACCAAATTGCGAGAGTTCATCGTCAACTCAGGTGTTAAAGTCACCCAGAACCATCAATCTGGGTGACTCAAACGACATGTCAACGACGAAGTCTGCCACTTCCTATAAGAACCGTTTCCCATCTCCTGGTGGATGACAGATGAGTACGATTCGAACGCCAACACCCGCTACCACTGTGCTCTCAAAGGAATCAGTCTCCCCCACTACCACACTCGTGAGGCCCAATTCTGTCTTAAAACAGACTGCAACCCCCCCCCCACCCCTGTGGTCCAATCTCGGCCGGTGTATCACTGAGTACCTGGCCGGGGTCATGGCTTCCAACGTGGGGCCTGGATTTTCATCCAGCCAGGTCTCAGTGATGCAAGCTAAGTCCACTGAACCAACAAGATCAGCAATAATGCCAGTCTTGTTTCTGATGGACCTAGCATTGCATAACACCGCCCGAGTTGAATGAACCTCGGAGGCTGTCAAGCCCATCTGCCTACTAAATTTCGTAGTGCCCTTGGGTATCTTGGATGCCTTCACCCTCCCTACTGCTGTCTGCAGTGACTGGCAGGTGCTGCTGCCCTAGTACTGGCCCACCTCAGTGGTGATGAGGTGGCTGGGACCTGGAGTGTGCGGTAGTGCTGTGTGCCTGCATCTACCAGATAAAGCAGGTGATGGTGGAAGGATACCCTGAGTGAGGGGGGGGTCACAAAGGTAGGTGGCAGGGCTGCTTCTGGACTTCCCACATAGCCTGGTGGTCAGGATCCCTCACCATGGTGCAGTGTTGACCTGTGGGCAGTGCCCTACTTGTAGGTAACTCTAAAGGTGTAAATGGGAGTTGGAAAATATAGCAGCAGATGTCAGACTTATGACATGCATGTACAGAATGCGTCAGCATATTAAAACTCTGCCTTTCTGCTGATATGATTTTCTGTGGCTTATTTCAAGTGTTTCCCAATTATACTTTACCAACAAAAAGGTGCACAGTGGGTCAGATTTGCAATGGGCAGGGGATGAAGGCAGCCAGCATCATTCCCCTCCAGTGAGTCAACAGATGTGGCTTGCAACAACTCTGGGGACTTTGACACTGGGACCCCGTTGTACCAAAATATGGTGCAGGGTCAAGGGTGCACCCAAATTTTGTCACAAGTGGGAGTTCAGTGCAACTTGTACTGATCTAAGGAGGGTTTGAAAATTAGGCCCTTCATGTTTTCTACATACATGAACAACACATGCATGACAGATGATAACAGAATTGAGTCACTGCTAGATGCTAACAATGGTGGCTCACAATAGTCATTGATTCTTAAATGCTCATGTAACACACACACATCTGGAGCATGCACACACAAGCTGCGGTGCCATACAACTTGCAAGGTGACGGGGAAGAGCAACAGCATCAAGCAATCCCCCAACCCCCACTGACAGACCATGTAGCACCCCATAGAGAGACTTTACATCTCACACAACAAACTATTTTCTTTTCACTTCTTTTTTATCACAAAGGGATTTATTTATCATGAGCCAGTGAGCCCCAAGCTGCCTTAGCCTGCCCCCTGCTGATTATCACTTCCATCCCAGGACTCACCTGTGATAGTTCCTACATGGATTGCCCACTGTGGCAGGGCCAGGAGGGGGAGGTTTTTCCTCTCCCCCAAAATACATATCCATAATCCGCAGGGAGTCCCAGTGTGATGGTGTGGGCCAGAGGATGAGCCCAGCGTCATCTGCTGTCTCTTTCTGTTTTCCCTCCTGACCTGGTGACATGAAAGTGGCACCAGTATGGATGCATGTGGAGGCATGCACGCACGCACCATGTCTTCTGCTGCCAGCTGTCTCCCACTGTGTCACACTCAGTGCACTACCACCACACCTCCATATGGTTGCACTCTAGAAGTGGTGCAACAGGACCCCCCCCCGGGAGAGAACAGTCCTCCTGACACTCAATCCTCTCCTTCCCCGGCCAATTCTTGGGACCAGAGTCTGCTCCTGAGCCTAGGTCATCGACATGGGCAGAAGTGTGGCATCCAGTGCCTCAACCCTCTGCACCACCAGGCTGGCCATTTTCTTTCTACACCTTGACTGACTGGCAGACTCAAACAATGGATTTCTGTGTCCTGCTGCAGCACCAGTTATCAGTAAAAAAAAGATTGGCAAACAAATTCTTCAGATTTCCTGTGCACCTTTCCATGCTGCTAAATCCAATCTTCTGTGCTTCTGCTGCAGGAGAAAAAAATATATACAATGAAAGATTCATGAATATGGATTTATGTGCCCTGTACACTACCACCATGCAGTAAAAAACAAACAAACAAAGCAAACAAACAAACAAAAACCCCTAAAAACTATTTGTCAAATGAATCTTTTAAAAATCCCTCCTGCACCTTTCTCAGTCAAATACACTTTGCCCTGTTCCTGCTGCAGGACCAGACTGCACAGCTTCTCCTGTTCCCTCTCCTCCCTCCCTCTCTCCCCTCCTTCCGCTCCAATCCACTCATCTCCTCTCCTCCCCTGTATGACATCACCAGCCTTCCTACCTGAAACTACAGTTAAATATAGTGCTTATTAGCAAATTGGAATGACAATGCATTATTTTATAATAATTTTAAATGTTGTTTGAACAAAAGCCATCTTTTGTAGACTTAGAATGGTGGTTAGCACCAGGGTGGAGATGCAGCTCAGCAGGCTTGTAATTAGTTAGAAGTATACGGCTGCACTCATCCTTCACATAAGAGATGGACCACTTGTGGATTTAAAAGGAAAACTCCTTTATTTTAGTAAAATCACCACATGTAAAGTGAGCAAATGTGAACAGGAGCAAAGGTGTTGGCAAGACCACCACCTCCCATCTTTTATTTTTAATTCTGTTTCTGCTCCTGCATGGACAGGTGGATGTACCCCCTTATTGGTGCCTGGATCACTCTCCTGGCATCTTCCTCTGGGCCAAGCGGCTGGGTGGCCTGTAGTTTACCATCTACAGTGGTACTCCCCTGGGATGCTGGGGGAGAGACTGAGACCAACCAGAGGCCCCAGCCGAGGCTTACGCCTGGGGTGTCATTCGGGAAGTGGTTCAGGGGCTTCACAGAGCTCCGTGGCCAGGATTGTTTCTTTGGTCACTCCCTGGAGCATGGACATGCAGTGATGTCAGTGCAGGATGGGCACACTCCTGCATCTGTCCCACAGATGTCCGCCGACACTCTGCAGTACTTGGTGGTCCCAGCTGCTGGACACCAATCTCCACTGGGTGTCACTAGCATGTCGGGAAGCCACAGCAGTCCCCCCCCCCCAGAGGTGAAAAGCTGTCCTTGGGACACTCATCCAACTTCCCCTGGCTGATCTTCTGACGCACTGTGCATGCTACTGAACACAGGTCATCAGCGCTGCAAGTGGTAGTGCTACCATTGCACCAGCATGCCAGCAAAACAAAAGTAATCTTGTTCACATGAAAGGAACACATTCAGTAGCCACTGCCACAGATTCTCCCCTGTGAGAGTGAGATGGAATTGGCACTGAGGTGTGTGCAGCGTGAGGAGTTCTAGTTCTCTAGTGTCACTGACAGGCTACTGCAGATCACATGGCTTGGCAACAACCTGGGCATACTCAGTGTAAGCTCCTGTAAAAAAGTGCTGCATCATAAGATTAAAGTGATGAAGTGCTGAAGGGAAATATAGTTCATCATGGTCCAAAATGTTCAATTGCAACATGTTCCCCAAATGCAAATACGGCATCAGCTCATCCTTTAATTGGTTGTGCCATTTTCCAAGACCTTTTCAACTCTCTCTCTTGCTTTTTAGACCACTGTGTTATAACCCACATAACATAATATTCAAGTACACCTTTCAAAAATAAATAAAGGCTATCTTGTCTGAAGGAAGCATCTTAGTCACTTAGAGGCTGACTAATGTGTTCCCTTTCCAGCGAAAGACAAGCTTGAACACTTGTTCTTGACTGCATGCTATTTTTACAATATTTTCCATGTATCACGCTTGTCTAATTTAAGCTTGTGGATGGCAAACAGTCAAAAATGAGGTTTGCCTGCATATCCCAAGGCATCTGTAATAATCCAGTAATGAAAACAGTGCATTATTTTTAAAAACTGTGCATCTTATTTAGTCGTGGGAAAAACATGACTAAAGAACACTGACATATTTTTTTTCATTAAAAAAGTTACACATTTTTAAATAAAAATCAATCTATCAATCAAACTTTATTTAACCTGGATTTACACCTTTGAGTGAGTTCCTTTGCAGGATGCTCCTGGGCAACACATATGTAGTTGACAACAGTAAAATGAAGAATGATACAGTCAGGGGTTTCTGCTGTTTCAAAGATAGGAGAGCTGACATACATTCCTCTCTACCTTGCTGCCTCCCACCTGTAGGTGATGCTACAATAGCAGTCTTTTGCCTTTGAAGCAGAAATTAAACTGACAAAACATGAACAAAAAGAATTTAAAACATATGTGACACACACTTGTGGTCTATGAACAGTCTTTATTTTATTGAAAGTAACTCTTTTAGTTCTTTTTTTTTTTTGTAATTGTGCCAGCACTATGAATCCAGTTTGTACGACCACAAGTTTTCTATTCATTTCCTTTGAGGTCTGACATTTCTTCAGCAATAAAGTTGTTAGATGGAGTGTGGAAGCTCTGAGATAGCGGATAAAATATCTGAAGGAAATTAAAGGCATTTGTCTATTAGCACAAATATAGCTGTAATAGTTTGGCACGGTGACTTGGACATTTGAAATATTCAGCATTACAAACGGCCTCAGATTTGCTTTTGTTGACCTCCATGTTTTAAAACATGCTGAGGTTCTTTGAACATTGTTGAGTTACAAAAAGAAAATAGAGTCAGAGCCTCATTATTGGACAATTTTCATACTTCCATGCTTTGGTGGAAGTCCAAAAACAACAGACCATTTACCACTCTCTCTGCAATGGGATACACCATTAGTAATGGTTGTCTGGGGACCCCAAATAGCATACATTATTGAACTCTGTTCTTGTCCTGTTAATATATTCTTCATGTTATAAACAGATTTTAACATCAGTGCATTTAAACTTCAGAAGTTAGCCCCGATCATTATTTTTCATTGCATACTGATTTCATGTTTGTCCTTCTACATGTTACAAACAGGTCACTGTGCGTGTTCTTTACTAGACTGCATTAAACTGTAGACATTCCTGACATAGCTTTATGCTGTAATGTGTTTGTGCAACGACAAAAATACTTTCCTGTCAGGATATATACGGCAACTATTTTCATGATATGAATAATCTTGCAGCCACATACTTCAAGGCTGTGGAATTGTCCAATAAAAATACAACCCAGACTTTCATTTATTTTCTGTATTTTATCTGGTTAATGGGAGGGCTATAGCCTGTGGTTCAATGTGAGGGAATAGCTCCTCCCACATCCCTTACATAAACCAGCCTCCTCTGGCAGGTCTCCGCTTAGCAGGTTGTGAAACACCAGGGATGGGAGCCATGTCTGCAATCTACCACGTCATACTTATGCATTCTCTACCTGATACTGGTTGCTGCTTCCCTTTGGGAATGGGACCCCTTTAATCCATGTGCGTTCAACATTCTACCTATGCCTAGTGGCCTTGAGTCAAGGTAGTCTCACCTCAACTACCAGGGATGGGAGCCTGAGTCTACATTCGACTGTTTCAACCTTATGCATTCTCTGTAATCTGGTTGCCACTTCCCTTCAGGAATGGGACAGCTACACCCCATTTGCATTCAACATCCTACCCGTGCTTGGGGGCATTGACTGCAGATTGTCTTACACTGGCTACTGGGGATGGAAACCCATATCTGCACTCCCCTGTTTCAACCTTATGCATTCTCTACCAGACTATCCGATAGCCTCTTCCCTTCATGAAAAGGTCCACTTTACCGCATTTGCCTTCACCATCCTACCTCTGCCTGGCAGCATCGAGTAATGGTCATCTCGCTTCCCTTACCAGGGCTGGGAGCCTGTGTCTACATTTTGACTGTTTCAACCTTCTGCATTCTCTACCTGATAACCGGTTGCCACTTCCCTTCAGGGACAGAACCACTGTACCCCATTTGCCTTCCACGTTCTACCTCGCCAGTCTGCATCCTGCACTTCCAAGGACTCACCGTACTCATCCCCACCTTGGCCTCCTTGCACTTTGGACTTGAACTCCACCTGCTTGTTCAGTCTCTATCTCCATTTAGTTCAACTGCCTCCTGGATTTGCATACTGCTGGTAGCACCTTCCTGTCTGCCTTGTGAGTTCGCCTTCTCATTTGGAAGTGGGAACGTTGTGCCTCATCACTGCAGTGCCTTCTGTTCTCTGCAGTTGCTGTTCGCCATCTGCTGTGAACATGGAACTTTCATGCATCGACTTTGTAGCACTTGGTACCTGGCTTCACTTCTGGTCTTCCTTGAATCTGCCACTTGTGGCCTGCAGTGGCTTTACTAAATCCTTCTTTGGTTTGCTGTGGTGCTGTCCCAGTCCTGCTTCTTCCCACACCTGCAATGTCCGTATGGCTTAGCCTCTGCTGTTTTCTTCTAGGGCTCCTTCCTCCAGTCCATTGACATCCCCTGTGGATTTTCCCCTCCATTCTTGGACAGCTGCCTTCTCCTTGCCGCCCCATCGGCTCAGGGCTTCGTCCTACGTGCCGTGGCTCTTTTGGGGCATTTTACACCTATCACCAGCCAGTATTTGTACCTATCGCTGGCCAGCATTCCTACCTGGTCAACTACAGCATTTCATTACTGAACTATGTGCTCCTCATTGGATTAACCTATCAATGCCCTACTGGAGTTTAAGACATTCCTGCAACTCATTTCAATTCACCATTCATGCAATCATACCTGTTCACTATTTATGCTGAAACTGCAGCATCTAATGCTTTCCGTAACTATCATTGCTCCTTTATGGAACTGGTTGGCCAAGCATATACATAATACAGCCAACCTGATATGCAATGCATCACGCTACCTATATTGCATGCATCCTTTATTGCCTCGAATGTAGCCACAAATCCTGCTTAACATCCCACCTGCTAAAGCTCATCAGTGCATGTTATGCTACTCTCATAGATCCACCCATGGCTTCACAGCCTTCCACTGCTCTATCACCTACCTTGCTACCCATTTATTTATCTCCTACTCCTACCTCGGCCATCCTAACAGCTCCCATCTGCCGCTTCATGGACCATCCATTTATCTCACCCAAGGAAGACTTCTTCTAGCATCATCCCTTGAACAGAATGCTTTATAGACTCTTACGTCATTAGATAATTATCTGTACTTCCCAAGTATCCCCCAAGACCAATTCTGAAATCCTAATCAACTGGACTATAGAAAGATCTCATTCCTCAACCAACTCCACAGAATGTTTCCTACATATCTGTTAATTCAGCCGGTACAGCATCCCCATCTCCTATGTCTTATAGGATCTAGGATTTAGTGGAGCCTTCTTCACCCCTATCTGCTTACCTGGAATGAGCATTCTAATTACTTCTGAGATGTACCGACATTTATTATGATTATCACTGTTAGGCATAACTGGAACTGTAAGATACCTCATAGCCATATTAGCATCATCTGTTTTCTTTCATAACCTTCTCTCATGAGCTTTGACTCAGTTTGATCACGCTACTTGATTCCTAATTCCTCATTGGTCATCAGACATCTTACGTCTTTCCAGGCTGCCATCTCAGAACTCGTATCGTGGAATATCTGGCATCTAGCAGCCTAGCTGAAGTTACTCTCTCTGACCTACCATTCTCCATTCCTGGATACCATCATAATTCATGCAGTCATTTACATTCCTTCATCATATTACCACCAATCAGGTCAACTGCCCATTTAGTGATCTATCTAACTCGTTCCTCAGAATTTCTTCCCATACTCCCTCCAGCGTAACCTTTCACTGAGAATAGACTTCCATTGATTCCTCAAATCTGCACGTCTGCAACTGACCCAGCAGTCTCATTATCCCAGTCATGTCCCTCATCAGGCCTATATCCAACTGAAATGCTATGCACCCTTGGCATTCTACGCCACTCTCAAATTCCATTGCCCCTTCAGTCTGTAGACTCCTTCAAAGACTCATTATCGAGCTTCCTTCAACATTCAGACATTGGATCCACCCATAAAGCAATGCAATCATGGCCACCTCAGCTTGCATCACCGACAATCTCACTACAGCACTACCCATGTCTACCAGCAGACTAACAGGAACTTTTACAAGTATTGTTATAGCATCAATACCCAAATAAACTCTCGAATTCATCACACTGAACTTCCAATTATTTCCATATACATTCAGTTACCATCTTGACAGCACATAATTTCATCTCTGTAACCAATGGAAATCATCCATCATCACCTTGGAAACTGGACTGCATCACCCCTTTTAAACTGGACCTACTCCACGTCAGGATTTAGATGCTCCTGCAGAATAGACCTACCTCTTCAACCTCAGAATCATCATTCCAGAAGCACCATCCAACAGATTTGAAGATGGACCATCATCTCTCCAAGCAGTTCACCTTCCTCAAAATTTAGTTTATGGTTGCTAGAACCTAGGTTTATCTCCTCATAGTATGCCCAAAGGATGGGCAGGTCAGTAGCCATGGGTCCTCAGAGGTTTCTTCCACCTGAGGTTTTTTCCTCTCCTGCGTGCTGCCTATCATACTCTCCATGAGCTGGAGGAGGAGGCAATTATACTCTTTGCACATTTATTGGTAAATTCTTTTTGGGCTTTCTATTCCCTACTCACTACCCAGCTTACCTACCAAAGGCGGGAACAAAGTAAAGCTACAAGTAAACTACAGTTACATAAGCACTACTAACCCCATACACTGTTCACCCAAACATTGAATGGGAGGGCTATAGCCCATGGTTCAATGTGGGGGAATGGCTACTCCCACATCCCTTACATAAGCCAGCCTCTTCTGGCAGTTCTCCGCTTAGCAGGTTGTGAAACACCCACCTTCCACCCATACCTCCTCCTTCTCCGGTGCTCTACTCACCCATGGTTCTGGGCTTTCTATTCCCTACTCGCTACCCAGCTTACCTACCAAGGGTGGGAATAAAGTAAAGCCACAAGTAAACTACAGTTACATAAGCACTACTAACCCCATATGCTATTCACCCAAACACTGAACCAGGTAAACTGTACTGGTGCCAAAGCACCTTTTTCAGGCACAACCTGGGTACTAAAAGATTACAAAAGTTCAATTCAAATGCAATACAAATATGCAGTGTAAATACATGGAAGAGTACAAACTACAACTGCAGCATTAAGGTATATAACATAATTAAGGAAAACATCAATTTATACAACATACAGCAATCTATACAGCACAAGACTTTGCTTAACACAAAGTTACTGATAGTAGCAGACCACCAATAAGTAGTTTGAGACTAGTACAATGGAGTCTGTCAATTACGCTACTATGCTATCTTCCCTTTGGATATACTCATTAGGTAGTATAATACAGCACAGATAGTTTTAAAATGCACCTAATCAAAAATACATTTGCAGAGCCGGCCCAGTGTCATTGAGGACTGAGGCACTGGATGCCACACCTTGCGCCATGCTGGTGTCCCGGGTTCGGGAATGGACTTGGGCCACCGTGGGTTGGCAAGGGAGGGAAGAGATCGAGCATCTGGAGGACTGCTCTCTCTTCCCCAGGGAGGGTTCTGGGGATGCATCACCTCTGGCGGTGGTTGGAGGATGGCCAGCACTGTGACACCATGCAATAGTGAGGGGCAGAGCTGTGGTGGGCATTGGCACTCTGTGCCCAGATGCCATGGCACAACCGAGCTCTGGGGAAAACAGTAAGCAGACCCCCCCCAGAGGATAGGCGAAGACACCACCTCCTGTTCCACACTCCCAATAATGGGTGCTCCACTCTCTCCATGGTCAGTCACTCCAGCCAGCACTCTACGCTCTAGATAGAGCACCCTGGGAGGATAGGGCAGCCCTTCCCTGTGAGGGTTCAGATCCGGGGGTTTCGTCAGTCAGAGTGAGGAGAGTAGCCACACTGCCACAGCGGGAGCTAGAGAGCAGGCATGGTGGATGCAGGAAAGAGTTCCTCTGGGTAGGGGTGAAGAAATAAAGTTTAAAAAAAAAATATATATATATATATATATATATATATATATATATATATATATATATATATATTGCACTGTCAAAATAACATTACCTACAAAGCCTCAGTAAAAGAGAGCAGGAAATCATTTCTAATCTGCAGCTGTTTATAATGTCCCTATTTTCAGAAATGATAATTACACCCCTAAATTACTTGGTATTACTTGGTATGAAAGAATAGAAGAAGGCCAGAGCCCATCGAGACTGTTCCCCACACTATGTGGGACATTATTTATCTATTATCTCTCAACCAAACATCTAATTTGTTTTTAAAGACAGTGGCACTAGTTGCCTCTACCAATTCTTGTGGCAAGGTGTTCCATACAATGGATGCTCTTATTGGAAAAAAGTTTCCCCTTTTGCTGGTTTTATAAGTTTTTACTTCAAGCTGTTTATTATGCAGTCTCAGAACATGTCTCCTTTTGGAGAGTGTTAGACCACATTTTTCCATTAGATCTGGTGAATTTATTAAATTAAAAACCATAAGCATATCACCTCTTAATCTTCTAGTTTGAAGAGAAGAGACCAGTAGCTTTTAGTCTGTTCTGATAATCCACGTTTGTTAATCTTGGAATCATTCTAGTTACTCTCCTTTGAACCTGTTCAAGAATTACTATGTTTTTTTTTGGTTTGGATTCCAGAAAGGAGAGCCATAGTCTTGATACGGTCTAATGTATGCCCTATACAATGGAATAAGGCATTGTTCAGTGCGATTAACAAAAGTGCATTTTATTTGCCTCAAAAGTCTGTTGGTCATACAAGCAGTTCTAACACAGTGACTATTTGATGTAAGTTTATTATTAACATATATCCCTAAATCTTTTTCACAATTTGATGAGTGAAGTGGTAGTCTGTTTATATGATATATCCTTTTTGGATTATTTACACCGAAATGCACTACTAAACATTTGTCTTGATTAAACTGCATATGATTTTCATTTGCCCAAAGTTTTAAGTTCTCCAAATCCTTCTTTAATGCAGAAATATTTTCTTGATTATTAACCTTGTCCCCCAATTTAGTATCATCTGCAAATTTAACTATGAAGTTATTTGGCCCTGTTTGTAAATCACTGATAAAGATGCTAAACAATGTTGGTCCCAAGACCGACCCCTGTGGTACACCACTTGTCACACTACCCGAATCAGACAAGATATAATTAATTCTGACTCTCTGAGAATGATTTGTCAACCAGTTTTAAGTCCAGTTGACAATATCAGGTGACAAACCTAGATTGTGCAATTTAGTAATGAGTTTTTCATGTGAGACTTTATCAAAAGCTCTACTAAAGTCCAAAAGAATTACATCAGTAGGGATACCCACATCTAGTAGAGTACTTACATTATTGTAAAAATATATCAGAATGACCCACATTGAACTGTACCTAAATTAGAAGAGCAGTAAAAAAATGTACTTTTTAGTGTTTTGTTTTTATGAGCAGCAGTCTGTTACAGTTCTCTTCATGGAACTAATGCTCTGGAGCTTTAACTCTACCATGGTTTGTGTACAGAACTCAATGCATGGTTCTGATTGGTCAACAGCTTATGCTTAGCATTCTGTACACAAACCGAGACATAATAAAAACTCCAGATTACTAGTCCCATGAAGAGGACTGTGCAGGATTTTGTCCATGAAAAGAAATAGTTTTCTACATTAATGCTTATTCAGGTACAGTTAAATATAAATCATTCGGAGATATGAATTTCATTGATGTTAATAGGAACATTACTATACAGTATGTGCCAATTAGCACAAGTTTCTGTCCCCTTTAAAGCCTACTGCACCTGATTAAAAGGACTGCTACAATGCTCTGACTTCATACACATATGCATTAACAGTATAATCACACAAGCTTTACCTCATGATGTAAGTGTAATAGTAATGAGCAGTAACTTGACTTGATGTCTGTGACAGCATAGTAATTTAAGGTAGGAAAAGACTCTGGGCTTGATTCTCAAATGATTTGGAATGCCGCAAGCCCCAGATGCACCGAACACATGGTGCATGTGGCTTGTGCCATTCCCTTGTTGGCACTTGGGATTCTTGATCCTGTGTGCCACTTGCCGTGAGTTAGACCAACTTTTGCTTGTCTAACTGTACATCAAACAGGGGACCTTTTTACATGATTTGTGCCACATATTTGGCACAAGCCGTCTTAAAAGGGGTCCAGTGTCGCAAATACAGAACAGAGACATTTTGTATGACACATCAACAAAGCAGTGCTCACTTCTATTACTAAGGAAACTTTATGAATAAGAAAATTATAAACTGATGAAAGTTTTATGTGACTTTGTGTCTTAAAAACAAAAACAAATAAACTGTGATAGAAACAGATTCAGAGAAGTTAGAATAAGCAAAGAAAGAAAAGGAAGAAAGCAGAGATTTAAATATATCTGCGGAAGAGATACAATAATTAAATTCAGTTAGAATCTAGAAGGAAGCAGCACTTGCCTAATTCCGATTTTCAGAAAATCACAGTCCGTCTGGGTCATTTCTGTTCTGAACAGTCAGAAATTTTAATAAGACACCCTATTTCTTTTCAAATAATGAAGAGTTATAATAAAAACAATGAGCCATTTTTTTATTTAATTTAAGAGCATCTAGAAGACTTTGTCTCCACTTAGGCAAAGGTGGTTGGATGTCCTCAGCTCAATATTTTAGGACAAAATGTTTTGTTACCATAGCTAAAAGGATAATTGAATTGATATCACTGGTGGGTAAATTGAGTCCTATAGATCAATAGTTCTCAGGCTTTGTCACAGTGAGCCTCCCCAAATCCATGGAAAATATTTTGAGCCTCCCCCAAAAATTGAAGTAATCTTGGGCCTCCCCAAAGAAAAATAACGTACTGTACTTTGTGCGGTACACCATGAGCCAATTGAAACCCCTTTGAGTATTTGGCTCACATTCAGTTATTTGTCTTATACTGACTTGGAACTTTTGAAAAAGAGCTCCTGTGCTCAAACGTTTTATCTGAATAACAAATAAATAAAATAAACAAATATTATTATTCAGCTTATTGTAACCCCCACACAGGCCAACCTACTTGCTCTGCTATTTTCATTTTTGAACCATTGTTACCCTTTGTTGCAGTACCTTCATGGGTCAGACTACTTTTTCTGTTTCCTCTCTATATGAAATAACCTTCCTACATACTTTGCCTCCCCACCTCCTTCTCTGCTCCTAAGCAACATCTTGGGGATTACTTTGCTCCTTCCTGCTATTGCTCTTAGCACTTCTATGCTCAACCCTTGTATTTGGGCTATTCTGCATCAGTTTACAAATTGACCAATTACCACCACTCATTATTAATTTATTGTTCATATTTATTTGCACTATTGCTCTTTTTATATTTCTTGATTGTTTTGCTGTTACCTTTTGAAATTTTTTCACTCCCTACCCTTCCCCGGGTACACCTGAAATGAGCCTTGGCTCATTCACCTTCTCTTGTCACCTCTTAGTAAATAAATACATAAAATTCACCTACTATTATTATCCTCTTTCAGTTTGCTTCATCTCTTCACACAAAATATATAAAACCCAACATTTAAATATAGTACTTTTTCAGATTTGCTTGAGCCTCCCCTGGAACAGGTTGGGACCTCCCCAGGGAGGCTGGCCTCACCATTTGAGAACCCCTGCTATAGATAAATAGCTCAAAACACAAGTTTTAGTATTTAGGTTATTGGTTACAGTATATTAGGTAATGCAGCAAAAAGATTAGAAATTCTGTTCCATAATTTTGTGACATGTTTGCAGTCATATGTTCACCCAGAAAGTGGCTTTTAACTAAACGTATTCATGCAATGTATTCAGAGCTCAGTAGAAACCCAGCTAACAATCAGATATTAGTGATCAAGAGATTTCCTAGGCAGAGCTCTAAAAACTCAAATGTTAACTGGTTACACAATACGTTTAATGCGAACTCTACTGCATGCTGTGCAAACATGGACCAATTCACAGGAATTTCCTCTCCATCGTCTTACCTAGAGTACCCATATATTTCCTTGGTAAGTAGAAATTTGTCCAAGCCTGTCGTAATGTATTGTCTTCATGTCCACTGTCTCTTCTGGTAGGCTGTTCTATAGCTTCGGTTGAAGAGGAAGTGATTCCGCTCACAAACATGCCAGGTCACGTAACAGTACTAGGCAAAACAAAAGACACTAGCACTGACACCATTGAACTTGATCAATATTATTTAATAAAGTACAAAAAAGTGAGTGATACATGTTAAAAACATGAATTGCTGCACTATTTTGATTTAGCAAAGTAGATTTCCATATGAGCATATGATGATGCAGCTATTACATATATAATCACACTATTATACTTATACAGTATATTTATGTTTTCAACATGTCACTCACTTTTTTGGTTATTATAGATTATTATTCTTTTTGGAGCAAACTGTCACTTTAACATGTGAAGTAGTATAAAAGGTGGATGTTGATGTGAGCTCAGCCTCCCTAAAGAACAATGCATGCTTAAAACTGGTTGGGGCCTTTGAAGACTGTTTCTGGTGTTTTCCCCATTTACGCTGGTGGCTGTAAGTGATTTTTCAAGTTCAGTGGTGTCAGTGCTGGTCTTTTTTGTTTTGCCTGTTCCCTAGGTTCACCTTCCTATTGAAGAATAAATGACTCCTAATGTTACCCCACAATTTCTACCCCTGGGGCAGGATTCACAAAGAAAGCTGAAATTCCTGCAGCTGCGGGAAAAAGGCTTGCAGCAGTGCAGAAACGCAGTTGCGCAGTATTCTCAAAGAAAACCAGTGCAGCTGTGGATTTCCACAAAAAGTGCCACAGGTGCAGCAATTTAGTTGCCGTAGGACTTGCGCAAGTGCTGTGAATCCGCAGCTGTGGATCTGCAGCTGAAGCAAAGGTTGAGAAGGCACAGCAGTAGGAAACCACAGTAGCTGAAGCAGCAGACTGTAACAGTGCTGCTATAATATGAAGCTGACAGCACACACACACAGACCTACAACCAATCCGCAACTGGGACCACAGCAGCACCACAGGTACCAGCAATACCTTGGCACCACAGTGGCCAACTGTCCCTGCTGGTCGTCCCTCCCTAGGGTGTTCCTGTGGCCTGTGGGGGTAGCACTCACTGCTGGCTGGTCAGGCTATACTGCCTGTGGGGCTCTGTCATGGGCTGCAGTGTGTTTAGTGGTTGTTGCCTGTTGCTATATCATGCCAATGTGTGCTTTTGGTGCTGTAACATCAGCCACTGCTATACTGTCTGAGATGCTATTACCTGTGGTTCACCTCCACCTTAATTGATTCCAGTTGTTGGGGCACTACTGCAGTGTGCTGAGGGAGAGTTACACCTTATTCCACTGTGCGTAACATTCTTTCCACAACTGTGGAAAAACACTGGCTGTGAATAGCCTTTCAGGGTCTGTGCCTTACTTAGCTCACAGATTTTTGTCCTCAGGGACTTCTGCAGCTGCACTTTTTTCCACTGTCCATAGTGTTTTTTTCTGCAGCTGCGGAGGTTTTTGTGAATAGCACTTGGAGCAATCTTCCATTTTATTTCATAGCGGAGGAAGATTTGGGGACTTAGGGAAGGTGTTGTACCTTCTGAAGGCTTTGAGAATCCTGTCCTGATTTTTAGGACATGCCATGGTGTCCTGCTGCATGACACCAGATCAAAAATCTCTGACACTGTCAACACCCTTGGCTATGCAAAAGACTGAGATCATGTTCCCCATTATCACCTGTGATGGAGTGTATGTCCATCATGCTGCTTTTACACAGCCCTGCAACACAGGCAATACGGGTTCTGAGTAGGGCTGTGGTAGAATTTGTACCAAAACCTTCCTGCTTTCAAGTTGTGCCCCAAAACCTCAGTGCATTGCTTGTCCTGAAAGTTAGATGTACTTCGGGGGTTAACAAGCAGCACCTGGGCCCAATATAGGGAGAGAGGCAGAGGTTTTTGTTCCATTAGATGCAAGTGGAGACAGAGTGAGACTGAGCTGAATTGTTTTAAGCTGAAAACAAGCTGTTTTTCTTTCTGTTGTTGAAAGTAAATGAGATTTCATTTGATTTAAATTAGTGTCTGGAGTGTTTTCTTTGAAAGTGTTCCCCAAGAAGCTGCTCAGTTTACTACCCAGCTACACGTGGTTGGCTTTAGCCAAGGGATCAAACTTCTCCTTATTTTAATAGTGGTAAGATGGACTTAGACAAAGTACTGAAACAGCTGGCACAACAGCAAGCACAGCAGGGCCAGATGTTGGTGTGGTAGCAAGCACAGCAGGCCCAGATGTTGGTGTGGTGGCAAGCACAGCAGGCCCAGATGTTGGTGTGGTGACAAGCACAGCAGGCCCAGATGCTGGCACAATAGCAAGCACAATAAGACCAGATCCAAAGGGACTGGATACAGCAAGGACAACAACTGGCACAGAGAGACCTACAACTGGCACAACAGCAGGCACAGAGAGATCAGCAACAGCAGGAGTTTATCAAGCAGGTGCTACAAGTACAGAAAAAGATTGTGCCCCAGTTCCAGGTCACAGGGCTTCCAGTCATTGCAGGACCTTACCTTACAGTATGCTAACAAAAATGGTTCCTGTGGATGATCCCGAGGTCTATCTTATAACCTTTAATCGAGTTGCTAGTACCACTGACTGCCCACAAGAAAGTTGGACTACTCATATTGCACTGTACCTGACTAAAAGTGCCCAGGCTGCATACAGAAGCATAACTGGCACAGTCACCAGAGGCTACGATCAGGTAAAGGGGGCTATCTTAGACTGGACCAGAATAACAGAAGAGAGTTACCATTGGAACTTTCACACCTTGGGTTTCAATGTTGGAACATGACCTAGAGTGCTGGCACAAACATACAAACATTACGTGGCTTGGCTAGTTGGTGGTTAGAACCAGAGGTATGCACCAAAGAGGATATTATGGATTTGACTGTACTGGAGCAGCACTGGAACATTTTTAATAGACCGAGTTCATGATTGTGTAAGCTGACATGGATAGACCATTCTGGCTGCACCAGTGAAAATCACAGAACATCATCTGGAAGCTAAAGTTCAGGAAAGGTAGCAGCACTCCTGGGATCCCAAAGGTGCAACCATGCAGCAAAACATAACAAAGAAATGGTGCACACACCAGAAACTAAGTTACTTCTAAATGTATTGGTGCATGAGACAGGATAAGATGTTTTCACTGTGTGAGACAACAAAGCTGTGACCAACAACCCCTATGTATTGCCATGCACTGTGGCTTCCTTGGGGGGAAGCGGAAAGACCAGAGGTTGCTAAAAACCAACAATAAACTTTGGGCAGTGATCCATGAGAAGATTCCCACAGAAGAGGACAGAAAGGACTTTGGGGGGACAAGAACAACCATGCTGGTAAGTGTAAGTGGTCAAATGGGGAAATATTTTAACCCCTCCCCCCACTTCAGAAAAGTATAAACCTGGGCCTAGCATAATTACCCACTCCCAAGACCCCACTCTCCAGTGGCCCAGATGGGCGGAGAGGCGCAGATTATAGTCCTGATAGTAACATTGTATATTTTTGTTGTAGTAAAGTGGGCCATATCAGTAAGCTTTGTGACTGTAGACTATGATTTCATGGAATGCCTAGCTACAGCCTCCACACAAGTCCCAGGCCAAAACACCTTATACAATGCCATTGCAAGTGGGGAACCTAACAGTTACAGCTCTGGTGGATTTGGGTTGTGAGCAAACATTGGTTAAAGAATCTGTGGTAGGACCCAACCTAGGGTCAGTGATCACTCCACAGAGGGAAGAGTGACCAGTGGGGTACCACAGGGATCAGTGCTGGGACCGGTCCTATTCAACATTTTCATCAGTGACACTGTGCAGGATCTAGAAGGCAGAATTTCACTGTTCGCTGATGACACAAAGCTCTGTAACAGAGTAGACACACCAGAGGGTGTAGACAGAATGAGAAGCGACCTACAGAAACTTGAAGAATGGTCAAGGGTTTGGCAGTTGAAATTCAATGCAAAGAAGTGAAAGATAATGCATATGGGGCACAAAAACCCTGGCACAATATATCAGTTGGGGGGTGAGGATATAGCATGCACCAAGCAGGAAAGGGATCTTGGGTTGTCATCTCTGATGACCTCAAGGTAGGGAAACAGTGTGACAAGGCAGCAGGTAAAGCAAATAGGATGCTGGGATGTATAGGCAGGGGCATCACCAGCAGGAAAAGGGAGGTCATAATTCCACTATACAAGACACTAGTGAGGCCCCACCTGGAGTACAGTGTACAGTTATGGAGACCATACCTACGTAAGGACATAGACAGGGTAGAGAAGGTTCAGAGGAGGGCAACAAAGATGGTGCATGGATTGCATCACAAGTCCTATGAAGACAGGTTGAAGGAACTGAACATGTACTCCCTGGAGGAGAGGAGGGAGGAGAGGGGATATGATAGAGACATACAAGTATCTTACAGGGAGGAACAGGTGCAGGAAAACACTATTTTTAAGCGAAAAAGATGTTCCAGGACTAGAGGGCATGGGATGAAGTTGGAGGGAGGACGATTCAGAGGAAACATGAGAAAGAATTTCTTCACAGAACAGGTGGTGGACAAGTGGAACACCCTGCCAGAGGAAGTGGTGGGGGCTGAAACAATCACGGGATTTAAGAATGCATGGGATAGACATAAAGGAATTCTAGAGGTCAGGGGTAAGGGGCAACAGACTTCTAGGAAAACAAACTGAACTTACAAGCTCAAATGGGCAGACTGGGTGAGCCATAGGCCCTTATCTGCTGACACTGTCTATGTATCTATGTAGATTGCATAAATATTGCCTGTGTGCATGGGGATATCAGTAAATACCCTATGGCCCTAGTATGGTTAAAAGTAAACAACTGGGCAGGACTAATAAAGGTGGGAATTTCCAAAACCTCTTCCTGGTCAGCAGTCATTGGCCAAAACTGGGAAAGGTTCCATACCCTCCTACAGAGCAAAACTGAAAGTTCATGCCCACAGGGGGCCACAAAGACAGAGGGACTGGAATATGTATTTCCCCTTATTGACTTTGAACTACTTGGCCCAGAAGGAAAGCCAAAGTAATCAGGGGGTTAGAAATGAAGGGAGAAAAAGGAATGGCCAGTCAATCTGAGATTGTAGGGGTTGGGGACCACAAAGACCCAGGTTCAAATTAGGTCCAAGGTGACTCAGATGAGGACACAGCATCCACATCTGTAGGAGGTCACAAGATCCTTTCAGAGGTCAGACCAGAGATTTTTCAAAATCCAGTCAGTATAATTTCTGAACAAAAGGCTGATTAGGTTCTTCGGGAATGCCTGTTTGAACCTAGCTGTTGTAAATCGTAAATCCCCTGCCCCCTTACAGAGTTCTCAGCATCCTGAAGGGGTCCCTTGGGTTCAGCTCTCCTTCACTTCCTCCTTCCCTCCCCCCATCTTCTTACCCCCTTTTCTGTCCACAGCACTTGATACCTACCAGCCTAATCCCGCTCTCCCCTTGGCACTCCCTGAATCCCCCATTGTCTCCCAGCCTTCCCTGCCCCTCACAGGGTTCTCAGCATCCTGGAGGGGCTCCCTGGGCTGGGCTCCCTCTCCCCTCCTCTCAGCATCCTATATGGGTCCCTCAGGCCCAGCTGTCCCTCCCCTCCTGCTTCTCCCCTTCCCTTCTTCTTCACACTTTACACTTGCATACCCACCCTCCCAAATTCCCTTTCCCCTTGGCATCCCCCCTCTCATCTAGCAGTCCCAGTCCCCTTACAAGGTTCTCAACATCCCGGAGGGGTCCCTGGATTTGGCTTTCACTTCCCCCTCCTCCATTCCGGCCCCCTTTCTCTCATGGCACTTGATACCTACCTGCCCAGTCCCCCTCTCTCCCTGGCACCTTAAGAATCGCCTGTACCTAATGCACCTGCACCTCCCTGTAATTGTCCCCTCTACCGTATTTCTCTGTTCTGTCTGTACCTAAGTAATCCTTACCACTAGTTATTTATTTTCTGTATTAGGTACATGCCTGTGTTGCTCTTTTGTTCCCCTCACACTTACATTAAATTGCCAATTGTAAATTGCCTACTGTTTGTTCACTTTATGTAACTGTTGTCTTATGCACCTTAAATGTATTACTGTTCATCCTCTCTGTACCCCTTTCCCCCAGGTCGCACTGGGAGACGAGCAACTTGTTGTTCAGTGTGCTTTCCTGGTGAAACATTTCAATAAACAAATAAAATAAATAAATAAGAGGTAGATGAACAAAAAGCACATTTTCCCAGGTTTGATCTGAAGGATGATATTTTGTACAGGGTAGAGACACAAACTGACATGTTACATTACCAGTTAGTGGTTCCCAGGTCTGCAAGAAGGGAGGTACTGAGGCTGACCCATACTATACCTACTACGGGTCATTTGAACAGGGAGAAAACTGAAGCACACATACTTGCTTAGTTCTTCTGGCCAGGTATATGGAAGGAAGTAGTAGATTTTTTTGTTTCCTGTTTTGAGAGAAAGGTGGTGCCTCCCAGAAGGGCCTATTTGTTCCCTATACCTATAAAAAACACCCTGTTGGAAAGAATTGGGGTTGCTATTTTGTGGCCCTTGGTATAAAGTACATATGGGTATCAGTATATATTGGTTACTTTGGATTATGCCACCCATTACCCCAGGGTTATTTCCCTACATTTCACTACAGACTGGTCAATGGCAAAATATTTTCCCCACCGAGTTGTGCTGCTAAAAGAGATCCTAACTGATCAAGGCACCAACTTTATGTCAAAACTTATGAGGGAAGTGTGTGCTTTACTGTAGGTTAAGTCCATCTTGATATCAGTGTATCATTCACAGACAGCTTAATGGATCACTTTAATAAATTGTTAAAAGGTATGCTGTCTAAATTCATGTCAGCTGAGGTAAAAACAGGGATGAATTGTCCCTATGTAATGTTTGCCATTCTGGAGGTGCCACAGTCATCCACTGTGTTCTTGCCCTTTGAAGTGTTGTACAGGTGACACGCCTGAGGGATTTTGGATCTTGTAAAAGAGATGTGGGAAGAACAGGCACGTAGTCCACCTCATGTGCTCCAATATGTATTACAAATGAGAGAAAAATGGGATATGATTGTCAGACTTGACAAAGAAAATTTAATGAAACACAACTCTGAGTTATGGCACTATAACCAAGGGGCCGAGCTATGGGAGTTCAAGTCCAGTGGCAGAGTACTCCTTATGTTGTCAAACTCCAAGAGTAAACTCCTAATTAAAAGGCAAGGATCATATAAGGTCCTCAGAAAGGTGCGGCTGGATGAGTATGAAGTCGTACAACCTAACAGAAAAATGGAAAACTAGTTTACCATGTTAATTTGTTGAAACCCTGGAAAGACAGAAAAGCATTATCATTAAACTAGAACATCCTAAAGAGGCCCTAAGTCCACTAATGGATGAGGACATGGATGACAGAACCCTGGACTTAGGATCTAAAATTGTAAAGAAACCGAGCACCGACCCAGTGGATGACTGACTCAACCAGACCCAAAAACAAGAAGCCCAGAGGCTACATACATAGACAGTGTCGGCAGATAAGGGCCTATGGCCCTCCCAGTCTGCCCATTTGAGCTTGTAAGTTCAGTTTGTTTTCCTAGAAGTCTGTTGTACCTTACCCCTGACCTCCAGAATTCCTTTATGTCTATCCCATGCATTCTTAAATCCCGTGATTGTTTCAGCCCCACCACTTCCTCTGGCAGGGTGTTCCACTTGTCCACCACCGTTCTGTGAAGAAATTCTTTCTCATGTTTCCTCTGAATCGTCCTCCCTCCAACTTCATCCCATGCCCTCTAGTCCTGGAACATCTTTTCGCTTAAAATAGTGTTTTCCTGCACCTGTTCCTCCTGTAAGATACTTGTATGTCTCTATCATATCCCTCTCTCCCTCCTCTCCTCCAGGAGTACATGTTCAGTTCCTTCAACCTGTCTTCATAGGACTTGTGATGCAATCCATGCACCATCTTTGTTGCCCTCCTCTGAACCTTCTCTACCCTGTCTATGTCCTTCACGTGGGTATGGTCTCCCAGAACTGTACACTGTACTCCAGGTGGTGCCTCACTAAGTGTCTTGTATAGCAGAATTATGACCTCCCTTTCCTGCTGGTAATGCCCCTGCCTATACATCCCAGCATCCTATTTGCTTTACCTGCTGCCTTGTCACACTGTTTTCCCTACCTTGAGGTCTTCAGGATGATAACCCCAAGATCCCTTTCCTGCTTGGTGTGCTATATCCTCACCCCCAACTGATATATTGTGCCAGGGGTTGTTGTGCCCCATATGCATTATCTTGCACTTCTTTTGCATTGAATTTCAACTGCCAAACCCCTGACCATTCTTCAAGTTTCTGCAGGTCGCTTCTCATTCTGTCTACACCTCTGGTGTGTCTACTCTGTTACAGAGCTTTGTGTCATCAGCAAACAGTGAAATTCTGCCTTCTAGGTCCCACGCATGTCACTGATGAAGATGTTGAATAGGACCGTGTCCCAGCACTGATCCCTGTGGTACCCCACTGGTCACTCTTCCCTCTGTGGAGTGACAGCCATTTACCACCACCCTCTGTGTCCTGCCACCCAGCCAGTTACCTACCCACCACACTACTGTCCTGCCCACACCCATATTCCCCAGTTTGTATAATAGTCTTCTATGTGGCACAGTGTCAAGGCCTTGCTGAAGTCCAGATAGGCCATGTCCACTGCCCTCCCTGATCCACCTCCCTAGTCACCCAGTCAAAAAATTCAATGAGGTTGGTCTGACATGACCTCCCTGGTGAAATCATGCTGCCTTGGGTCCTGTGGTCCATTGACAACCAGATGTTCCACCAATCTCTCCTTCAGTAGTGCTCCCATGATCTTCCCCACTACCGAGGAGGGCTGACTGGTCTGTAGTTCCCTGCTTCCTCTTTGTTCCCACTTTGTATAAGGGGACTACATCTGCTGTCCTCCAGTCTTTGGGTACCTCCCTGTTTCCAGTGATCGGCTAAACAGGATAGCCAGAGGTTCAGCCACCACTTCTCTTAGTTCTTAAGGACCTGGGTGCACCCCATCTGGCCCCATTGCTTTATCAACTCTTATTACTTCCAGTTCCTTCAGGACCCTTTCTCATATAAAGGGACTTGTGTCCATTTCTGCACCATTCTCACCCCTTGTACTCCCTTCAGACCATTACCCTCCTCTTCCTCAGTAAAGACTGAGCAGAAATACCTGTTCAGTATGTCAGCTTTACTGTTGTCATCCTCCACGAGGCCCCCATCCTCCCTCTTCAGTCTCACTATCCCTTCCTTTGTCTTTCTTTTTTCACTTATGTACCTGTAAAAGGTTTTGTCCCCTCTACCCACTGATTTTGCAATGTGTTCTTCTGTCTGAGCTTTGGCTTCCCTTACTGACCTCCCTGCCTCCCTTTGTTTCTCCTGGTACTTCTCCCTATCCCCTTCTGCCTGTGTCTTATTGTATTGCCTGAATGCAATCTTTTTGGCTGGTAAAGAACTTTGGGAACATATTCACCCCGAATGCAGCATGAACTCATATGATCCCGCACCACATAGACACAAACACAGGTGTTCACATCTGCCACTAACCATACAGACAACCAGAAAGAATCCAAGAGACAGTATTGGAACAAATCCAGTCTATGTTGGAGCTGGGAGTCATTGAGAAATTCCAGAGTGAAATGTCATGCCCTACAGTGCTAGTCCCAAAATCAGATGGGACAACCCGGTTTTGAACAGTCTTCCGGAAGGTTAATTCCATATCCAAATTCAATGCATACCCTATGCTAAGGGTAGATAAACTTTTGTACTGACTGGAGAAGGCTTATTACAATAGTACCCTGGAGCTAACCAAGGGTTTTTGGCAGACCCCACTAACTCCTGAGTCCCATGAGAGAATGACCTTTGTTACCCCATTTAGCCTGTATCAATGTTCTGTGCTTCCCCTTGAATTACATGGAGCCCTGGCTACATTCCAGAGAATGATGGACTGCATCCTCTGTTCCCAGGGACTGTATGCAGCAGAATACCTGGACAATGGTGGCATATTTAGCCCTGATTGAGATAATCACCTGCAGGATGTGGCCACAGTTCTTCAGTCGCTCAGGGAGACAGATCTCTTGGCCAACGGCACAAAATTCACCCTAGGGCAACAAGAGGTGAAATATTTTGGGTTTATGTTTGGGAAAAGCCACATACACCTGGTTATCAACAAAGTAAAGGCCCTCGCTGACAGCCCTATCTCACCCACTAAGAAGCAGGTTAGGACCTTTCTTGGACTTGCAGGATATTACTGGTAGTTCATTACAGATTCTTCAACCCATGCTATCCCACTAATTTACCTGACCATGGAAACTGTTCAATAAAGCCCATCAGTCAGCTGAGTGTCAGATGGCATTTCAGGCCATCAAAAATATACTGTCTGAGGTGCCAGTCATAAGAAGTCCAGATTTAAACTGTCCTTTCATTTTGTGCACAGATGCCTCTGAGGTGGAGTGAGGGCAGTGTTATCACAAGAATTTGAGGATGGCATTCGTCTCATCCTATATCTGTCTCGAAAACATTTGGTCATCCTATGCTACTACCTGTTGGGATGGAAGTTTGTTCTCATTACTGACCACCTCCTCTTCAAGTGGTTACGGGCCATGCAGGACATCGATGCATGTGTCACCAGATGCCATTTGGTGCTGTAGCCTTTATTGTTTGATGTGCACCACCGGGCAGGTGCTCTTTCTCTTGGGAGGTTAGGTCTCTTGCCCTTACTGAGTGTGCCATAGGCACATAAGGAGGAGGCCATGTGATGGAGGGTATGTCTGTCACGTTCCTTTTATGCATAAATTGCTTCATAACCCTGCAACACAGGCAACACCGGTTTTGACTGGGCCTATGGTGAGATTAGTACCAGACCCTAGTGCTTTCAAGTTGGCCCTTTAAAACCTCAGCATACTGCTTGTTCAGGGTGTTGGATGTACTTCAGGGGGAGGGTTGTTAACAAGCAGCACCTGGGCCCAATAACGGGAGAGGGGCAGAGGTTTCTGTTCATTCTGATGCATGCGGAGACAGAGGCTCTGTCCACACTACACCACTAAAACCCTGTAGCAGTTTCAAACCATTACAGATGGTAGACGTTACAGTGTGTCCACACTGCCAGTTAACCGTCATGATATCGGTTCAGAACCGTTACAGCTGGTCCACATTGTGGGTGACGGGTGGCCATTACGGTCGGCACCCTATCCCACAATGCAGTTCATGCTGCACTGAGGCAATGCCGGACTACTGCGTTTACGTCCACACCACAGCAAGCCAATGTTACAGAGCAGAACCATTTTACGTAACGTTGCTGAAACCACCTCTATGGTTTCAACAATAGTACAAAATGCTCCTGTAACATTACAGGTGTAAACACAAACCGTTGCGGTAACGGTTTGGACCCTCTGTAATGTTACAGAGGGGAGTTTTCAGTGTAGTATGGACAGGCCAGAGAGAGACTGAACTGAATTGTTTGTTAAGCTGAATACAAGCTGCTTTTTTTCCTGTTGCTGAAAGCAAAGCAGATTTCATTTGATTTAAACTGGTCTCTGACATGTTCTCTTTGTGAGAGTGTTCCCCAAGAAGATGCCTGGCTTGCTACCCTGTTACACCCTCCTTTTCTCCCAGGGTGAACATGTCAAGGGCCTCCAGCCTCTCCTTGTAGCTTGTGTCCTCCATAAAGCTGATTATTTTGGTGTTCCTGTGTTGCACACTCTCACCTGCCTCAGTTTTTTTTTGTATCAAGTAGACCAAAACTGCAAGCAGTACTCCAAGTGAGGCCTGACCAGGACCATGTAAAGTGGAAGGATTTCTTCTCCAGCTCTGTTGGCCACTCCGCTTTTGATACAGACCAGCATTCTTCTGGCCTTTTTCACAGCAGCTGCACACTTCGTATCCAGCTTTAGCCTCTTGATATAGAAACACAGAATTTGTGAGCAGAAAAGGACTGCTTGGCCCACCCAGTCTGCCCAGCTGTTCCCTGCCTAATCTGTCTCTGCAGAGCCTAACTGGTCTCCACTGATTCTCCCTCCTCTCTGCCTGTTCACTGATACACCCCTATATCTGTCTCATGTATGCCTGAAGCCCCCCCATGTTTGCCTCTACCACTTCTGCTGACAGTCTGTTCCACACATCTATCACCCTTTCAGTGAAGAAATATTTCTTCACATCTCTCTTAAACTCCCCCCCAGCTTCATTGTTTCCTCTGGGCCTGATGCTCCTTCACATTTGAAAGAGACCCCCCAGCACTCTGTTCATCTCTGTGAAGTACTTCTAGGTCTCTAGATATAGGTGCTCTCCTCTCTTTCAGGGAGTACAGGTTGTGATTCATCAGTATCTCCTAGTAGGGTTTCTTGTACTACCCCAGCACCATTTTAGTTGCTCTCATACAGGTTGTCTCCCTTCCCCCCCCACCTGTCTAAGTCCTTTCTGATCTAAGGCCTCCAAAATTGGACACATTACTCTAGGTGGGGTCTCACCAGTTGGTGAGCTGCTGGGAGTTCCTGTGTCCAGTAGTTGCCAGTAGTGTTCAGTGTTTATTAACAGATGGTGACTTCCCTGTGCCTCTTCACAAAGCTGTGGTGAGGATCTTTCTGAAAAAATATCTTTAGACCTAGGTGTACTGGCAAATTATAGTCTGTCTCAAATCTTCCTTTTCTAGGGAAAGATCATAGAGGAGGTAATGACAATGCAGCTTGAGGTTTGTCTTGGAGAATTTAATATCTGTGCACCATTCCAGTCAAGTATCAGGCTGTGGCGCAGCATGGAGATCATGCTAGTCAGGGTATTGGATGAAATGTTCTCAGCGACAAATAGGAGAGAAGAATTTATTGTGGTTCTCCTTGATCTCTCATAGACATCTGATACCATGGGTCATGATGTGTTATTGGAACACATTGAGGAATATATTGGACACACTGGAACAACTCTGAAATGGTTTGTGTTCTTCTTGTTTGGCAGATTGCAGTAAGTGTACTCATTGTGCCCAGCAGTGGCCAGATGTGGTGTTCCTCAGAGTACCAGACTGTCCCCAATTTTTTTTGTGGTATACATGTTACCTTTGGGATGAGTCATTAGAAGGTATGGGGTGAGCTTTCACTGCTATGCATATGAAACTCATTTGTATCTATCTATTACTCCTGACCGGCATGATGGGGTTGAAGTGATGTCTACAAGAAATCTCAGATTAGGTGGTCTCCAGTTGGTTTAGTCTTAATCTAGGCTAGATAGAGTTGCTTTTGGTGGAACCCAGTTTTCTGAGGTTGGCTGGTCTGTGTGGTTTGTCAGCTTGGCTGTCGTTGGATGTCACTGTGCTTTCGGCTGTGGATAGGCTGACGAATTTGGGGGCCATTGTGACCACAGGCAGAAACCAGAACATCAGGTGTCAGTGGTGGTCTACAGTGGGTTTTTACCACAGTGAAGTCTCTTAAATCAAGTCTTATCTAGTGCCTGAGGACCTGGTGACAACTGTACATGCCTTTGCCACTTTTAGACTCATCTTCTGTAATACCCTTGTCCTAGGGTTGTCTGGGAGGTTGGTGCATTGACCTCAGTTGGTGCAGAATGCAGTAACATGGGTGATGTTGAAGTGCAGTGGCCCCAGCATAGATACTTGAGAAACATGGCTGAGTCCACTTGAGTAGTTCCCATCCGCCACTACCACCACTATCTACTTCCAGACCCAAATCACTTAATCTGCCTTGTGTATGTCCTGTGTAATTGACTTCACCCAGAAGCTTATCTGCCATAGTATCAAAAGTCTTGTGGATATCCAGAAAGGTTGATATTGGGTTAAGTGCACTGGATCTAAAGGCCCAGTACAAACATAACAGAGCTTAAAAGTCTCAATAAAAGAGTTTCATGAATCATATCTAGAGACTTCAAGAAAAATATACTAAGCATTAACAAATATTGAGCTGCTACTGATGGTACTGGGGTGTTGTGGGCCTGCTGCGGTATACCTAACATGGCCAGATTGTCACAATACATGGTGCTGGGTCTGATTTCCAATCATACTGATTTCTCTTTATTTAAAGCAATTGAGAATGTGTGTTCTTTGGCTATTAGTGCAATAACATCCAATACTGAGGACATTCATAGATGGTATTAAATAGTTTCAGAATTCTAGAAACCTCAGTGATCTAACCTGACAACCTGACCATTTCCAGGAAATGCAGAGTTCATAACTAATCTAATCTAATCTAATCTAATCTATCTAGCAACATCTAACTACACAAAAATAAAACCTTTTCCATTAAAATAAAAAGTTTTTCTGTTTTATGTGCACAGTAACCCAATTCATGGTATGAGTCTGTTAAGAATTAATGCATTTCCCAGGTGCATGGAAAGGAACTTGGTGATTGCCATTGTGCCATACAGTTCACCCTGGGGTGTGCATTAATTCTCTAGAAACCTATGCTTATGGCTTTCTTATTGACTAACTGGATGAGTTGAGGGCTCAAGGCAGTGCTTGTCTGTTTGTTTGTTTACTTAGTTGACTGTGTAGGTCCACTGAGCACAAAGTACCCATTTTCAGGGAAGACCCGAGTGCAAAGCACAATGCAAATAGCAATTACAATAAATACAACATATACAGTACAGCTACAGTCAAGGTACATGTGTCATAATCAAGTTTAAAAACAATTACATTTACAGTACTTACAATGTCAGTTTCATGGTACCTTAACCCAGATAGTTATTAAACCAATACGAAGTGCTCTCCAGTAGAGCATTATAGGAGTTGTGAAGTACATTTCAAAATTGGTACTATGTAAAACAAATTTGTAATGCATGGTAGCTATTGCTTACCTTTGCATTGCAAAGTATGTACCCACCCTAGATAGTTGAGCTGAAATCCCTGTCTCATTTCCAGAGAGGCATGCCTCTACCCACGTTTACAACAGTGGGGACTGAAGCATGAGTATATCAAGTGACTTGCTCAAGGTCATGCAGTGTGCCAGTGGCCATAGTGGGGTTCAGTTTAGTTTAAAATTTTATTTGTTCGGTCAGAGACCATTACAATAAGACATAATACTCATGACAAACACATGTATAATACAAACAGATTATAAACTATACATAATTTCCAGCAGTTTGTAACCATATTTGAGCAATACATTAGAACAGAGGTAAGATAATACCATATCATTTAAATCTAGCAATCTAATAAACTTTTAATACATTGTAAGCTCTACACTTCATACACAGAATCAGCATATATCCTCACTGTGCTTTCTATAATTATAGTTATTAAAAAGTTCTAGTTTAACATATTATCTACTCAGTGCTATATTTCAAGCTAATTATAATAATTGAATTTAGATAACCAGCCACTCTATTAATTATTTGATTGTCTTCTACTGTAAATGTTATGTTCAACTAAACCTCCTTATTGAGGTCTGAACTGTTTCCCATACTTGATGTGGTGGTGGACAGACCTACATTTCTGGGTTTCTAACCATTGAACTATGCTGCCACTCCCTTGTTGGTTGCTCTAGGCAGTTAGCAACCGATAAGTTGGACATTCAGAAATCATAGAATTCATAAACTGTTCCATCTGGTTTATGACATGTAATAGAAAGGACTTTTTAGCTAATGTATTGTACAATGAATGAAAGGGGATATTTTTGATACCTTGAAGTCATTTATATTTATAGTTATTCTTCTCATGTTCAGTGCTTTCAGGAATTGTTTTAAAGGAATGTCAGCATGTTTCCTTGAGAATTTATTAGCTTCTTTGCTAGAGCTCAAGTCTTGTGGTAAATTAAGGCAGATTCTTTTTCTGTAATTTTTTTCCTTGTGTTCATTCCATTGTGATAGAGTAAGAATTTTTGTTTTGTAATGTACAATGTGACAATTGCATTTACTTCTTCATCCCCTTCGTCCAGACACAAGAGCTATTACAGAGGTGGTAAAAACATAGCAGCAATGCACTACCCATCAGTTTTCTTAAATAATACAGACCGCAGTGAAAGCCTTATTCATCAAAAACTAGATGCTCAAAAAAATAGCAAAGTCTGGCTCCTTCTGTTCTGAGGCTAGCACATAAAACAACAAAATATATGAAAATAAGATGTACATATTTGAGTGCAAGTGGGGCACATGGTGCTTCTCAAGGAGTGCATAGTCTTCTTTCATACCCCTTTTATTAATTTAATGACAGAAGAATTAGGATGGAAAAGATGGAAAGCCTGAGACTGCCTACTCCCTTTATGGAGTAGTAGCTCTTTAGGTCAGTGTTAGTCATGTATCAGTGTGTGAGGAAACAGTAGATTTATGCTATCAGACACAAGTATAGAGCTCCGTATATATATATATATATATATATATATATATATACTGTACAGGTACTGCAGTCTCTGTAGGCTATCTTTATAATGTTACACATGCCTGTCTTGCTAATTAATGCTATTTATCAAAAGCAAAATTACATGCTTTACTAAATTCACAACGCTCCTTAATTGATTTTGACTACTGAAATCAGAGAGCTAGTTATGTGACTTTTGAAAACTAATACTGTACAGTAGTTGTATGTCCTGTCTGTGAGTGTCTTTACACCACAATTTACTCTCCTTTTCAACAGGACTTTACTGACAGGTCTCAGATAGAAGTGACCACCACCTTCAGCTTAGCAAATGACAACAAATAACTCCCCACCTCCACTTAGAAACTCATAGTCCAATTTCCTTAGACATCCAGAGTTAGTTTCCTTCTTTGAATTAGCCTGCTTCTGCCCCATACCTAACATATCTGCCTTTTCAGATTAGACCACTCATTAGATCCCTTATCTTCCATGTTAAGGACACTAACCATGCTTTCCACTTATTAAGCAGGCTCCAAGTCATTGTCTCCCATTAATTTGTTTTCACAATGACTATCAAATATCTTTATACAGCAGTCTCCCAGCACAATGGCCTTACAGGTTTCCAGCATTTTCTGAACAAATGGGATGTCCAGCAGCCAGCCACCCATATAAACATGAACCTGACAGACTGAACGTGTTCTGAAACTGAATGCTTTTTCTTTCAACAACAGTTTTCAACACGTCAGTGGAGTTGCCAAGGGCAAAAAAATGGGTCCCAGCTTTGGTAACCCATTTGTTGGTTGGGTTGAGGAACAGTTCACACAGCCATTTTTAGAGACTGTACTGTAAGTCTGGGATTTGCATAATGAAATAGCTAGAGACCAGCTAGAACAATATACACCCTCAGCACATGTGTGGCCTACTCAGCTCAGGGTAAAAAGTACAGGAACTGTAGACTACCTAACCCTTTTGACTGGTGATGTCAGTCCCTGCCAGTTGCAGGACTGTTTTGAACCCCTATCATCTGGACTCAGCCCAGCCATGGTGAGCACTGTACCCTGCTCAGGGACTGTCTTTAAAAATTACTTGTGTGTGCTGGATGATGTGATGTTGCCTCTGTTGATGGACATGGGTACCAGGGTGGGTCCTTTCTCATATGGGAGATGTATATTCAGTACTTTACTTATAATCCTTTGGAACTGCTGTGGTTCAGCTCACGTCTTACTAAAATGCCCCTATTACAGCATTGGGGATCCTTTGATTATGTGTACAGTATCAAAATGTACAGAACAAATTGTGTACAGTATCATCCGCAGACCCTGGTACTGTTTGCTTTTGTTATGGAATGGGGGCCCAAGATACTTGATCTGGGCTTGTATATGGTGCTTGAGTATAAAGTGTGGGATAGTTAGGGTGCCTTGGTGGTCATTGTCAATGACAACATTTGAATTGAGCTATAAGACATGAAAAAGGTGCATTATTTAAGCGATAATATGATCCTCGTTTCACTATACAAGCCAACAATCTCATACCCCTCATGGAGTCGAAGTAATTGACCTTTGGATTCACACTTTATGAACTTGAGGAAACTCTATTTTTGCTTCATATTGTGAGCAACAATCATATCATTACTAAATGTTATCATTTTCATACATTTTACACGATGGGCTGGATATTCACAGCAGTTGCGCATGGTGCAACTGACTTGTTCCAGCGCAACCACGTAGATGTGCCACTGAGTGATATTCAAACACCGTGGATGCACAGTGCAAGTTCCATGGTGCAATGGCACAAACATAATGTAGGCAGCGCAAGTGCAGGGGGCCTTCCCATGAATACGCAGCACAACAGTATATTCAACCACAAACCACAGAGCAAGTGTGGAGCAAACCCCCAGATGCACCACCCGAACTTGAACCTATACAACCCTGGCTCAAATACATGGACAGGGATGCACAACACTGTGCACTGATACAGAGAGAGAGACAGAGACAGAGAGACACAGACACACACACTCACAGACAGACAGTCAGCCAGCCAGTCAGGGAGCAGGGTGAGAGCCAAAGAGGGATGGATTGTGCCCCGTTCCACATGGAGGTGGTAATGAGGGGTGTGAGGAAGCAGGAGGAACACCAACATGGCCAACGAAGGGCCCAGCGGCGGTATGCCCGACACAGGTGGTACCGTGCCCGCATCACATTCGAGAACTACAGTGATATGGAGATAGTAGGCCAGCACTGCCTGAATAGGGCAATTCTTTTTTTTTTTTTTATTATTTGTTTAACCAGGACTAGCATACTAAGCTGAAAGCTTTTTTACAGGTGTGATCTGGGAGCACAGGGAAGTTAAGTGACTTGCTCAGGGTCACACAGTCTGCAAGTGGAAGCTGTGGGATTCAAACCCAGGTCTGGTCTGCTGGACATCACCAGATTTGCGGCTCAGAGCCTTAAACCACTGCGCTAAACTGACTCCAACTCCAACTCTGAGGCAGCTGTGTGAGCTGTGCAGTGAGGAGATGCAGGCAACCACCAGACGGAGTCATGCCATGTCAGTGGAGACCAAGATGACTACAGTGATGTGCTTGCTCACCACGGGCACCTTCCAAAGACCAACTGTGGATACCATTGGGATCACCCAGTCAGCCACATCCCATCTCCTCATACAGTTCCTCAACGCTCTGCTGCCACGGGCATCAGAGTTCATACATTTCCCCAGCACACAGGCTGAGCGTACAGCAAACATGCGGGTCTTCCACAGGGTGGCATGCATGCCAGGCATGATTGGGGCCATTGACTGCACCCACGTGGGCATTCACATACCACCTGGCCCTGAGGGCCCAGTCTACATCAACTGCAAGGGATACCCATCAGTCAACTGCCAGGTGGTGTGCAGTGCCACGGGATGCATCATCAAAGTCTGCGCCACACACTCCAGGAGTGCACATGATGCATTCATCTAGCACAGCTCTGCACTGTGCCAGAGGGTTGAATGTGGGGACATTCCCATGGGCCACCTAGTGGGTCAGCAGGGCACAGCTGAGGGGAGAGGGAGGGCAGGCAGGGTGAGCATGGTGGGGTGAGCAGTGGGTGACAGGGAAGGGATGCATCACAGCACAGCGAAGGGCTAACCATGTCCATTCCCACACAGGTGATGGTGCATACCTGCTGAGGCCATGGCTGCTCACCCCCTACTGGCAACCGTCATCCCCTGCAGAGGAGAAATACAATGAGGCACATGCCAGCACATGCAATATCATCGAGCGTGTCCTTGGTATGCTGAAAATGTGCTTCCGATGCCTAGACAGGTCAGGCAGTGCTGTACAATACAGCCCATCGAAAGCCTGTGGCCTATCCCTGGCCTGCTGGATTCTGCGCAACATGGCCATTGACCGTGGGATAGCTGTTGAGGCAGATGATGGCAACAGTAGCAGTGATGATGGGGGTGATGTGCTGGAGGGTGGTGGTCAGCCACCCCATGGAAGATGGGACCCAAGACTGGCTGCGCAGGCAAGGTGCCACAGAGATGCCATTGCACAGGACCACTATGGTGAATGCAGGTGAGTGCACAGATGCACATACATGCACAGGCCACACAGAGCAACACACCACACACAGCCATGGATGGGCAAGGTGGGAGGCATGCAGGGAATGCGGCGCACAGCAGGCATGGAGAGGCACTGGCACACAGACGCGCACACACACACACAGCACAGGCATGCGCACACACACGGACATATTGCGGACCATGGCATGAATCAGAGGCATGACATCGGTGCACAGGCACAGCCGGCATTGAGTGTATCAGCCATCATCACACCCATGCCACATGTCCCAGCTGCACGGTCAGCATACATGGGGCATGCGGCACAACATGCCAGCTTGAGAACACAGGCATGCCGCACCAACAATGCCCACATGTACATGGGGCAACAGCAGCGGATGGGGGTGCAGGGCAATGGACACATCAGCCCAATCGTGCAGTCCCTCAGCCACCATGGCCACATGGGTGGCCGCGCCTTGGCCAATCAGCAGCTGCTCATTGGCCATGGGGGGGTGTGTCTGATGCCCCCCCAAGGTTGATGTCTGGGACCATGACCGTGTCCATGCAGGGGTGTAGAGGGGGCCAAATAGTCCAGCCCCTGGTGTGCCTGGGATGCCTACATCTGATCCCAGCATCTGCTGTGATGGGGTCACCAGACGCCATGACCGTGGGGTGGCTAGTGCACTGCAGGGGGTTCTCTGTGCATGGCCAAGCCCAGTGGCTGCCAAAGACGCCAGCCCTGCCACAATGGTACCAGTCATGAGGTCCTTGCTGCCACAATGGCACTGGACATGCGGTCCATCGACATGGTCGTGGCCTCCTGTGACTGGTGGAGTCTGTCCATGATCTGTGCAATGCCCCTGTCCTGCTGCTCTGCCAGCTGGCACACCTCCGCATGCAGTGCATGCATCTCCATGGCTAGCAGCACCTGGTTCTCCACAGATGTGCGCAGCAACTGTGTGTGCTCAGCCAGGTGCTCAGCATCCTGCGCACCCTGTTCAGGGCACTGGGCACAGGGGGTTACATGGCACGCTGCCCAGCCTCCCACTCAGGTTGACAGTGCACAGGGTGCCGTACCATGGTTCCATTGTTGTCAGGCGCCCTGGTGGAAGACCCTGTGCCACGCTGCCTTGTGGAACCCATGTCCCACTGCTGCTGCTCGACTGACTGCTGACCAGTGCCATGCCCTGCCGCTGCGCCAGCACCACCACCCCTGTCATGCATAGCAGCGGTGCCACACTGCTGTGCAGATGGGGACGGTGGCAGCTGTGCTGCTACAGGCATCAGCGCCATGCCCTGATGCTGCCTGTGCTGCCCAGGGCTGGGCAGCACCAAGTCCCCCAACGCTTCCAGGATCTGCGCTACATCATCATCAGCACCGGCTTATTCCCCTAGGCTGTCATCATGCATGAACCCAGCCAGGGCGACATCCGGGACCAGGTCAGGGACATCCACCATCTCCATGGTGCTCACCCTCATCCTGTCCGGACTACGCATGCCAGATGAGGTGGATGGTCTGTCCTCCGCGGCTGTGGCTGAGGCCAACCCTGCTCCCTTCTCTCTGTGGAGGTGTGTTGGTGCTGCAAGGGAGAAACAGTGCATCAGTGCTGCAGTAACAGATTTGCAGTGCCCCTCCCCAGATGTGCATGTGGCCGATGCCACATGCTGCCCGGTGGCCATGCATGCCAATGGCGATACTCGCAGGTGGCATGCAACACGGCAGCAGGCACGCCCACATGGCCATATCCACCCCTGCTGGATATGTCAGTGGGGTGTGTACTCACCATGCAGGGATGGGCTGCTGCCGGTCTGGAATCCACCACCAGGGATGCCCTCCACCACCGTGCATCTGATGGTGGCCACCACCAGTTCGTCCATGGCCGACAGGGTGAGCGCTTTGGATTGCCTACTGCCGGTCGCACTGCAGGATGCCCATATAGTCACCACCTTCTCCTTGATCCTTCACCTGTCGGTTTTGACCTTCTTCCCACACTTCTGTGCACTGCGCCGGTGCCATCCTTGCTGATTCACGCAGACCACCACCGCATCCTACCCTGCCGACCTCTTCTGGGGTGTGCCAGTGGCACCACTAAGAAGTCCTTCCCTGTTGAGGTATGCCTCGTACAGGGCGTTCAACTCAGCCTTGGTGAAATTGGGCCTTCTCTTCCGGGCAGGCCCACGCCCCTCCTCATCTTCCTGTTCCGACATGTAGCTACCTGTGGACAGTGACAGCAAGATGGTCCATTGTCAGCATGGGCAATGTCAGTCCCTCATTGCGTTGTTGTTGCATGCCTCTGTTGCCCTGTGGCAGCATCCACTTACCTATTGAGGCTGTAGTACCGGTCCATGGCCTGTGCTGTCCACTGGCACTTATCAGGTGCATTGCATGCAAATTAGCTGTTGCACAATGGTAATGATATGCTAATGCACCCCACTATGCCTCGCATTGGCTGATGAGGTGATTTGCATACAGCGGCTGAATATCGCGAAATTGCTCCCTGCGCAACGAGATTGCACCAGAGCAACCCTATGGTGCATGTATGGTGCATGCACATTGCACAGTCTCACAGTGCGCATGTGCGCACGGCAGTATACAGGTCTATTGTGCATTTGGTGTCACATGCGCACAGCTGTGCAATTGCGCATGCAGCAATGGCATGTCATTGTGCATGTTTGGGCATCCCAGAAAATGCCTGTACCGTGCATATGCGCAACTGGAGTGATGTGGCATGCAGCACATGCCACGTACATGTGCGTTTGTGCATGGGGTCATGAACCTTGACCCTGCACACTCACCAGGCACATGCATTGTGTGCATGTCTGTGAATGCGCAATGCACCCGCATCACGCATCACCATGATGTGTGATTGCATCATTCCATTCCTGATCATGCATCCTACATGTGCTGCATCCACGAGCGTGATCTCACCACCATTCACACCACCATTGTGACTAGTCAGCAGCCATGGTGCTGGGGCGAGTGCAGAGGGCCCTCAACTAGTCTGAGGTGGAAATTGTTAACCTTGTGGCTGTGGTACAGCCTTTTGAGGCCCAGCTACATGGCATTCTGCTACTGCAGCAGGCCAGGGGTGATGTCTGGGTGCAGGAGGCCAAGGAGTTAGAGCAGTGCATGGGGGGTGCCACAGAGTGCTGAGCAATGCTGCCACAGGTATGGGGACCTGAGCTGCAGGGATCCGGAGTGGCTGCACCAGATGAAGGCATGCATTCAGCACACGGTGGTGCCACAGCCAGGTACTCTAGATGTGCGCAATGGGCATGCATGCCCTAATGCTCATCAGTGGTGGGTGAAGGGCTGCAAAGACACAGTCCACAGATGGGGTTCATCACGGTCCTGTCAGCTGCTGCACATCATGCATGGCTGCTGCACATGTTGTGGTCATACAGGCATGGGGGCCACAGGACGTTCGGGGACACGCCATGCACCATGCAGGCTGTGCGGGGGGGGGTTCTCCATATGTGTCTGCGTACTCATGTCCCCCTCTCTACATGTTTTCCACAGGGCCAGAGGACTGTAGGAAGGCCAGGTAGGCTGCGACAGGGGTCACAGTAGGCCACAGAGGGCTGCACCGGACGGGCGCCTCATGGCAGGTAGGTGTGTCTACATTGCTGTTCTTTGTCCCCGTTGTATTGCTGTGGGTACTGGGTCAGGCCATGGTGTCCACAGACCTGTGTCTGCAGGGCCGTGGTGGCACACCAACTGTAGTCTGTGCCACTGTTGCACAGACTCTGGTGGCGTTGCGCTGTCCGGTGGGGGGACGTGCACACAGCCTCCACAATGTGTGCTACGATGGTATTGGTGCTCTATGCCATGTGCCCATGCACACTTCAGCACATTGCGCTACACTGTCTGCCTGGCTGCGCCATTGTGGTGTGCTGTGTGGATGGCTGGTGTGGCCCCCAGGTACGGGCCATATATGGTCCCCCAGTGGTGTGTACCCCCACAGTCCAATGCACACTGTGGGTGGGCTGGGGTTTGTGGGGCATTGCACTGATTGGTTGTCCTGTCCCTTCCCCTAGGTGGTCACAGGATGAGTGCTGGGAGGGCTGCACACCCATGGGTCTAGGACGGTGAACGGATCTTGGCGCTCCAGAGAAGGCTACTTGTGCTGCAGAGGAGGCACATGCTGGAGACTGCAGCCTTGAGGTGGGCCATTCAGCAGCTGCAGTGGTCCAGCAGGGGCCACAGACAGAGGACTATTGTTCCCCTTGTTGTATATAGCCTCCATTCCTTCCTCACACCTGTTTTCCTGCTGTCCCGCATTCAGTTGTATAGCCCTTGCACCCTGTCCCCTTCCTCCTCTTCTCCTCTTCCCCTCTTCCATCCCTTCATCTTGTTATCTTCCTGTTTGTACCTCTCTGTTTTATAAAGCTTTATTTTTGCTACAGGCCTGTGTCCATGTCTGCTTTACAGGTGGTGTGAAGAGCCATGCTGCAGATGTGTGACTGTGGTACATGGTGCCCACTCAGGGTGAGTCTGTTCATGGGCTGTGTTCACATGGGGTCCGTGCTGTGTCCAGCACTGTTTCACATGGCTATGGCGTATCTGCCTGTGGGTCGGCTGTGTTTGGTCTGTCGCTGTGTAGTCAGTGAGGTGCTTTGTACTGGGGTGGATGTCCAGGAGGGTGTGGTCATCTCTGCATGGGGTCCTTGCATTCCCGGGGACTGTTCCATCTGGTGCCACATGGACCTCACTGTGCACTGGTGTGCTCACATGCCCATGGTGGTGGTGCCTGCCTGTGCCTTGCACCTGGGGTGTCTTGCACTGGTGGTGATGATGGCATGGGGCCATGTGTGGTATTGCTTCCAGGGCCCGGTGGGTTGCTGAACGGAGTGGGCAGGCAGTGGCTGTGGCAGGCATACAGTTGGGCTGCCTCAGGTGGGTGCTCACATGTGGTTTGGAGGGTTCGGTCTCCCCATGTCCCCATGGCTGGTCAGACCATCATTGGTCTATGGGCTGCAGCTCTGGTGAGTTTTCCTGGTGACACACCATGTTGCAGCTGGTGGCATGCTGACCGGCAGGCCAGTGCTGGTGGCTGGGGTCTCTTCCCTGCATTGTGGGGCTAGCTTGTCCGGACTGTGTTTGTACTCAGTGGACCACTGATGGGGTAGGGGGTCTGTGCTCGGGACTCTTCATTGTTCGGTGTGGTTTGACAGGGGCACTGGGGTGGCCCCTCCTGTGCATCGGTTGCACTGTTGGCCCAGGTCGTGTGCCACTGGTGGTAGCTGGCTGGTGTTGGGGACACATCCGGTGGCACCTGTCACTGTCAGGGCGGTGGACGGCTGGTATGTGCTCCTGTCAGTGATTCAGGTGTTGGCCACCATACAGGCCTTTGTGTGGACATGGGCTGGACATGTGGGACTGGTATCAGGAGGGGTGCAGGAGGAGGGCTGCCACAGTGTTGTGTGGGTTGCTACATCTGTCCTGCCCATCCTCTGGGTGCCTTGGGTGGTCCTGCTTTGCCGAGCAGTCATTCGGTGCCATCCAGTTTCTGTGGTTCTATATGTCTGTGTTCCTACCCCGTTCCGCTATGCGGTGCCGTGTCTCTGGTCATCCAACACCATCGCCCTGTGCCATTGCCCTGGGGGTCACTTGGCATGTGTGCCTTTTCCCTGTCCTGTGCAGGGCTCTGTGTTCCACTGTGGCTGGTATCTACGCATGCGACATGTGCACCTGTCCACCTAGACCAACATTTACTTGTGGGGGTGCCCATGTCCACTGTGGGTGGTTTCACGGTGCTTCTCCCCACTTCATTGTGTAACCTGTGTGGCACTGGGTGGCCTGTGCCTCACCCGACCCTAGTCACCTGCTCTTTGTGTCTGCCTCATTCCTGGCACCATACACTAGGCACACTGTGGGCCTGCCTGGTGGGTGTGTGTAGCATGTCCCTGCCATTGGCATGGCTGGGGTGGTGGACTTTAGATGGGGGTGTGTTCCAGGGTCAGTGGCTGTACACCTTTCCCTGGTGCCCTCCAGGTCCGTGCATCTGTGTTCATGGGTGTGCCCTGCTGGGGAGGTCCTGTGTCCATAACTCTCTGCTTCCTTGCCTCTGTGTCCCTGCTGCCTGTGGCTCTTGCCCTGCTCAATGGGGTTGTGCTCAGGCCTGCTCCATGCATCCATGGCTGTGCCAGTGCATCTCTGGTTGTGCCATGGTGCAACTTTGCCATATTCAGCTGAGTTGTGCAGGTGCCTTTTGGGCAGCGCATCCTCTGAATATGACTCCCGCCTTGCCATGGTGCATTTCACTTGCACTGCACCGGACTTGCGTCAGCCTTTGGCGCATTTCTAAATATCCGGCCCCAAAAAAACAAGTTTCCTTTTTGTATTCCAAATGATATAAATTGAAATGTTTTATTAACTTAAAACAGTTAAATAGATCCAAAGTTCTGGTCCTACTAAACAACACATGAGCATAAACCTAGATCTCATGGACTCCATATTAGGGGAAGGGGGAATTGCTTAACCAGGAAAGGCACACTAAGCTGGAGCTTGTTTCAAGGTGCGATCTGGGAGCACAAGGAAGTTAAGTGACTTGCTTAGTTAGGGTCACACAGTATGCAAGTGAGGCTGATGGGATTCAAACCCAGGTCTCCAGGTTTGCAACTCAGTGCCCTTAACCACTACATTTTACTGCCTCCTATATTTATATTTATTTATATTAGGCATAATGTTTTATAAAATGAGTACAGTACTAACAATCCTGCATCGTGATTGGAAAAAACATTCTCCCCACTGGACTGAGACATCACAACCAACAGATATGAAGAATTCCAGGTATCAATGTTGCTTATTACTAAAAATATAAGTGTGTAGCTCTTAAGTGTTGTTTGCAATCCCTACTCCTGTTTCACTTTCATTCACACTATTACCTTGCTGGTCCCGTCAGTCATTGAACTAAAACATCTGAAGCCAATAATTTGTAGTTAAAATTCACAAAGTAAAACAATATCAAGATTTTTTTTTATTTTAAGAAAAAAGGGGGTAACAAACAGAGGGGTAACTTCAAAAGATACTTCACACAGAAAGCACGCACACACTATAGTGACTCACACAGTGCAACTCAGGCTAGCATCCTGTAATGACAGCCCATCTGTGGAGGGACTATTTCACATAAAACTATAGATTTTAAAAGATTTTTTAATTTTTATTTTAAATTTTCACACATTCTTAATGCAGAACCCATTTTATAAGTGCAATAAGAAATGTCTGGTGTTGGTTGTGCTGCCACAACCCAACTTCCAGGGCTGTTATTCAGGCAAAACAGATCAGATATTTCTTTATTGTTATTTATGTATCAAAATGCTTCCCCAGAAAAGCATGCAGAGCTGCAGGCAGCTCATTTCCAGGTGTGTCCTGAGACTAAGGGAACAGGGGAATATAGGAGAAAGCAAGGGAACAATAAGATACCATACAAAAAACAGAGGTACAACCTGTGATAGAAAATATCCGGTGTACAGGAGGTATATAACAAATACATAAACCAATAACAGATGAGGCAAAAAGATATAGTGCAAAAACTAGGAAAGCGACCAAAAGCCTATGGCAAGGGGAGCAACATACAATACATAAGGTTAGTCGGAACCTGATGGTATGGTAACCAGGCCAGGAGCAACAGTTAACAAAGGTGAGAGGTTGGGGGATATCACAACACATATGGGACAGTTAAAATACTTGAACCTAATTCGTCTGTTTGTGTCTTTACCTGTGGGTAAATCGTGCAGGAACTAATGGGTAAAGATCTAGCTGACCTCTTTACATTTTACTAAATGCATACTCATATACCACATCTTATCAAATTTTCAAAATTTGACCATCTTTCCTCTTTCACCTGATCTCCTCACCAACACATATATTCCACCACAATATAATAGCTTGGATTAACTCTTGGCTGAATGATAGAAAACAAATAGTAGGAATAAGGGGTAACATGTCACCATGGGGACTAGTCACAAGTGGAGCCCCACAGGGCTCAGTCGTGGAGTCCACTTTGTTTAAAATTCTGGTATCCACAATGCAGACAGAAAGCAGGTCATGGTTATGTAAATATGCTGATGACTGCAACATTTAAGTATAGTTAAGTACCACCAGTCAGGACAGAAATTTCAGGAAAGTATAACTAACCTAGGGAACGGGGCAAAAAAGAACAAAATGGCATTTAATGAGAAAATGGCAAAGTTAAGGACCTGGGACACAACAACCCAAGAAGGACATATATACTTAACAACACTGGTAACTTCAGACGAGAAAGATCTTGGTGTAAACACCTCGGATAACTTATCTTTTGACTTACATACAAAAATGCCAAAGGATATAAGGGTGTATATTCAAATACATCAGAAGTAGGGAACCTGAGGTAATCATCCCCCTGTATTCCAGTCTGGTAAGGCCCCACTGGGAGTACTGCTCCCCCTTTTGTGCACTGCAAACAGTAGGAGGGAAGAAAATGATGGAAAAAGTGCAGAGAAGAGCAGCCAAAAGGGTTAAAAATATGCAAAATCTAAAGTATGAAGAAAGACTGAGTAAACTAAGACTCGATACAGTACAGAAGAAGCAAGGAAGATCCTTGCTTAGCTTATAATGCAGTACAAAATAACCCTACTATGGAAACAGTAGGATTAGTCAGGCAAAATAGTACAAAAAAAACACAAGTTCACATGAATATAAACTAAAAGGAGAAATAAACAAAATGGTCAAAAGGAGTAACTGGTATAAACAAAGAATAATTAATATTTGAATAAGCTTCCCAAAACAATAGTTAATAGTACAACAATGGCTACATTTAAAAATAGACTAGATGATTACATGGGTAATGCAAAGCAAATGTTCCACCACTAAAGTTGACAAGTTTGACTAAAGGACCTCACAAAACTCTTACAGATCTATGTACCTATGAAATAATATATATGCTTCTGGCAGTCCAGTGGTCCCTGCACCCTCATCTGATCCCTGTTCGCATAGGTCAAACATTTCTTGATGTTCAGTGGTCCTTTCCAGTATCCTCCTGGACCCCCTTGACAACCCCCCCATGATTTCAAACTCTTACCATCTGCTCACCTCAGCTATCAGCCACTATCTGTTCTGCACAAGTTTTTTATTGCTATACACTGTTGTCTAGTGACACAGGACCTGCAATCTGAAAAATATACTTAATCAGCAAAAAGTGATATTGCACATGTATGCTGACTTCATTTATTTTCACCTAATTTTGTCTTTTACCTCTGACATGGCCAAAGTAAAAGCTTTGTTCGCCAAACTTGGGTGAAAGCTTTCAGACCACCATCACCCGCCTCCTCAGAAACACTTTAATGATGATCTATAACTCCCACCCAAAATGGGCATTTAGTGCCTGTCAACTCAACACACATTCTAGGATGGCAGAGAAAGGAGAGATACTGTTGATGGGGGACCTTAATATGCCAGATGTTAACTGGAGCACCTTTGCTGCAGCCACATCCAAAAGCAGGGTCATTCTTGATGCCCTTCAGGTGGCATGCCTCAGACAGCTAGTTTTGGAACCTACTCATGAAGGAGCAGTCTTAGACCTCATACTCTCAAATGGGGACAGTGAGAGGATCTCAGATCTAGAGGTGGGTAGCCATTTGGGAACAAGTGACCACCAAACAGTGTGGTTCACGATAAACTCAGCTACAGAGTCAAGCCATACAAAAGTAAGGGTTCTGGACTTCAGGAGGGCGGACTTTGGCAAGATGGGAGAGTGCCTCAGAAAGCACTAGCAAACAGGCTAGAAGAAGGGGTGGAGCAACAATGGGGAAATATCAGAACTGCCATCACAGAGGCAACAAGCCTTTGTGTGAAGCAAATAAACAAATCAAAATGAAAGAAAAAGCCACTTTGGTTCTCAAAAGAAGTGGCGGTGAAGGTTAGGGAGAAAAAGATAGCATTTAGGAAGTATAAGGAAACACAGAAGGAGCAGGACAGAGAACTGTACCAGTTAAGGCAGAAAGAAACAGGGAGGGTAGTCAGAATAGCAAAGGCACAAACTGAGGAAAAGATAGCCAACTCGGTTAAGAAGGGGGATAAAAGCTTTTATAGGTATATCAGGGAGGGTAGAAAGACAAAGGGAGGGATAGTGAGGCTGAATAGAATGGATGGCGGGTGGGCAGAGTGTGACAGTGAAAAAGAAGGGATACTGAATGAATACTTCTGTTCAGTATTCACAAAAGAGGAAGTGGGGGAGGTGCCTAATCCAATTAACAGAAGCACTCTGGGCGGGGCGATCCCAGTCCTTTCATCAAGAAAGGGTTCTGAAAGAACTCTAAAACTGAAGGTGGGCAAAAGCAATGGGGCCAGATGGAATTCACCCAGAATTCTAAAAAGAATTAAGCAGAGAACTAGTGACACCACTGACTACCCTTTTTAACAAATCATGGGAGGATGGTGTGGTACCTGAGGACTGGAAGAAGGCTGAGGTGATTCCCCTTCACAAAAATGGGACCAAGACAGAGGCAGGAAACTACAGACCTGTCAGTTTGACCTCTGTGGTAGGGAAAGTGATGGAATCACTTCTGAAGGAAAGAATTGTTGAGTACCTAGAGGCCAGTGGGGCACAGGACCCTGGGCAGCATGGGTTCACAGCGGAAAGGTCATGTTAGATGAATCTAATTGATTTCTTTGACTGGGTGACCAAAGTAGTAGACCAGGGAGGGGCTGTGGACATGGCCTACCTAGACTTTAGCAAGGCATTTGACACAGTCCCACACAAAAGATTAGTAGTCAAATTAACCAGCCTGGGAGTGGGTCCCAGGGTGGTAGCCTGGGTAAAACGTTGGCTGAACAACAGGACACAGAAGGTAATTGTAAATAGAGTCCACTCTAAAGAAAGAGGGGTTACTAGTGGGGTACCGCAGGGTTCAGTACTGGGTCCAGACCTTTTTAATGTCTTTACAAGTGACATTGCAGAGGGACTGGAAGGAAAAGTTTGCCTCTTTGCAGATGACACAAAGATCTGCAACAGAGTTGATACACAAGGAGGCGTGGAAAGGATGTGAAGCGACTTGGCAAGGTTGGAGGAATGGTCAGAAGTATGGCAGCTTGGATTCAATGCAAAGAAATGCAAAGTAATGCACCTGGGAAACAAAAACCCAGGGGAAGATTACACAATGGGGGGGTAGTAACAGCAACAAAAATGGAAAGGTACCTGAGGGTAATCATATCAGATGACCTTAAGGTTGGCAAGCAATGTGAGTAGGTGGTAGGGAGGGCTTGGGGGATACTGGAATGTATAGGGAGAGGCATCACCAACAGAAAACAAGAAGTTGTTATCCCCCTGTACAGACAATTGGTGAGACCCCATCTGGAGTGACTCGTCCAGTTCTGGAGACCCCATCTCCGCAAGGACATAGACAGGATGGAGGCAGTTCAGAGGAAGGCAACTAAAATGGTGCAGGGTCTGCAAAAGAAGCCATATGAGGAGAGACTAAAGGAGCTTAATATGAATACCCTTGAGGAAAGGAGGGCGAGGGGGGACATGATAGAAATGTTTAAGTACCTCAGTGGAATCAACAAAGTCCAAGAGGGTAGCATCTTTCAGAAAAAGAGATGTGCAAGAACAAGGTGACACAATTTGAAGATTAGAGGAGGGACGGCTCAGGGGCAATGTGAGGAAGTATTTTTTCACAGAGAGGGTGGTGTATGCATGGAACAGTCTTCCTGAGGAGGCTGTGGGGTCTAAAACTGTGGGAGAATTCAAGAATGCATGGGACAGACATAAGGCAATTTTTGTGGGGTAGGAAGAAATAGGCTGTTGGTTAAATAGGATCTGCAGCTTATCCTCTAGGTAGGGAAATGGGCAGACTAGGTGGGCCAAGCAGTCCTTATCTGCCATCAAAGTCTATGTTTCTATGTTTCTATTCTGAGTGGGAGTTACGGGTCATTACCAAAGTGGTTGTGTGGGTGTGTGTGGTAGCTTTCACTTAACTATGGTGAACAAAACTTTTACTTTGACCAGGTTAGAGGTAAAGGACAAAATTAGGCAAATGCAAACCAAGTTAATGCACATGCGTGGTAGTGCTTTATGCTGGCTATGTTTATTTCAGACAAGTCCTGTATTGCTATGCAGAGTCGTATGATGGCACAAACAGGATTTGTGTGGGGCATATGGTGGACAACCAGGTAGGTGAGTGGAGAGTATGTGTTGGCTGTCATCAGGGGCTTGGCATGGGGGGGGCAGGAGGCTACCAAGAGGGAAGAATGACCACTGGGTATCAGAGAATGACAAATCTATGTGCATGGGGATTGGGAATGGGGGGACCACTAGACTGCCAGGGTCATATATATTATTTATTTGTGCTGACGAGGGGATCACTTGAGAGAGGGGGGACCACTAGACTGACAGGGGTATTTATATAATTTCATATGTGCTTGCGAGGGGATTGGTAGAGGATGAAAGGACCACTGTTCACTACGGACTTGTTTAATGCTATCAACAGGGATCTAGTGAGGAGGGAGGAAGTATTTTTTAATTTTAAACACAGCACTAGGGCTGCGGGGGATGGGGAGATGGTGGTACTGCACTATGCATGGTAACAGTACAGTCTAGAAGTGGTAAACAGTGCTGCCCAAGCAGCCTTTTAATGCTTCCAAAACTCTTTCACTATACCACTGTGCTCCCTATGCAAGAGGTTTCTTTCATCTGCATGGAGTCAGTGGTGTATGTAGCGTGAAAATGGTTACCATTTAGCAATGTGGTAAGTATATCTTGGAATATAGCAGCCGCCGTGCTAGCAGGCTGTTTGTTGCACTATATCTAGTTAGTGCTGTGTTAATTGCTTGAATATCTGGTGCTACATGAATTAATATGAAAAGAATGTTAATATACTGTATGTAATGGTAACACATCAAATCCAATGAAAAGGAGATATTTATGCACTGTTTATCTGTATTACAACAAATCTGAACTAAGCACAGAAAATGTACTGATTGTAAAATGTCTCCTGATATAAAAGTAAGAAAAAATCTAATAAAAAACAAATTAAAAAAACATCCAATAAAAAGAGTTAAAAGGGAGTAATACTTTTGTGGGATCCTATAGACACAAATACAATACTCTCACATTGGCTTTTAGACGTTCTGCAGGTGACTAACTGATTTTAAGCATAGACCAGAATATAGTACATTTTCGTAACCTAATAGGGATATTGTCAAAGCATGAATAATTGTAGCAAGATCTGCAACTGAGAGATAGTGGCACACGTGCATTAAATTATGAAGGTGGTAGAAGATATTCTGGACGACAGCTGCAACCTGATTTTCTAGCACCAGGCTGCTATGTATAATCACTCAGAGATTATGCACCAGTTTTGCAGGGATCAGCTTCATCCCACTCAGCATAAAGGGGCTAAACTCTCATTCTCACTGCTAATCCACAATGGCTCTATCCTCTCTAGATTGAGGTTGAGCCCATTATTTCTCATACAGCTTGCAGTTTCCTGAAGGCCAACATTAGCCACCAAGACAGATAGCTTACATTGGGGTGAAAATGATGAGTACAGACTGGATGTTTTCAGTTTAAATATGATATCCTGTACTATACTGCCTAGCAGCATTATGTACATGTTGAACAAGTAATGTACCAGTATTAGGCGCGGAGGAATGCCACACTTGATATTCACCCAGAAGGAGGTAAACTTTGATTCTGAGAGGTGCAAGACCTCCCTCACTGAAACTGAGTGAAAGCAAGGAAACTCCTGCTCGTCTAGTGCAGACAGTATAGTTCTAGGTCCTAAGTCTTTTTGGAATAGATCACAGCACAGAATTTAGGCTGGGCTCACCCACATGGTTGTGCTACAGGAAGCACATCTGTACTCTCCTGTCCCAGGCAAATTTGAAATGTCTGGCTGAGCTATTGGGCACTCTGCAGACATTCCATTTCTCAAACTTCTGCTTCTTTTGGCTGATGCAGTTACAAGGAGCAAAATGAGCTCTCTGGTTGGATCTGTTATGGGGCTGTTACCATAATGCGTTCAATGGTCTGACAACCCCTCTCTTGCTTCTTGTCTACTGACCTCCTGGGTGGAACAAGGACTTTCTACAAGAGATGATGGTCTTTGTCACCGAGAGGGTGTTGGAGTCACTGAGATGGATTGTTCTCGGCAACTTCAACACCTGGGTGGACAAGGAGGCTTTGTCTGGGGCCAGGGGACTGCCTATTAAATATGGTAGCCCTTGGCTGCTGTCTTGAAACCACTGTTGGGACCCACCACTCCAGTCATGCTCTTGACCTGGTCTTCTCCCTGGGGCTCGAGATTGACACACTTGAGACTGATCTGGTTGTATGGTCAGATCATTGCATCCTCAGATTCAGCTTCAGGGCCCCCTCTACTGTCCAGTCCCCTGTGGAAATGGTTCAGTTCTGCCCTGAGGGACTGTTGGCAGAACTAGACACTTCATCTATGCTGGAGGCTTGTGAGGAGGGGCCTGAACAAGCCGTGGCAGCCTATAACAGGGCTGTGGTGGCAGCCTTAGATTTCGTAGTGCCAATCCATGTACGCCCTTTGGTTTCATGTCTTGGCTGTCCTTGGTTTGATGGTGAGTTGAAAGTGTTGAAGACCATGGGGTGGAGGTTGTAGAGGCATTGAAGGAGGAACAGGACCCGGGAGGACAAACTGGTTCTGGTAGCTCATTGTGGTGAGTACCAGAATGCAATCGCCCAAAAGAAGGCAGCTTTTACGTCTGGGGCAATTGCAACTGGGAGGAATCGACAGGCTCAGCTCTTTCGGGTTGTGGACAGGTTCTTACATCCGGCCTGTCTGGAACCCATTAGAGTTTTTTCATCTCAGAAATGTGAGGAGTTAAATCAGTTCTTCTCAGATAGGTTGTCCTTTGTTATGGCTGGGATTTTCTCAGTTAGATTTCCATCATCTATCATCTCACATAGCTGGACCTCAGGGTGATGGGCACATTCGGCAATCCTGGAGAGGGTTCCCAACTAGTAACGACAGTGAAGGTCTGTGAGGTGATTAGAAAGCTGATGTCAACTTCCAGCAACCTGGATCTGGACCCGATGCGACTACTTTTGGGTTGTGTAGAGGCTCTTGGCAGAATTGTCAAGTGTTCTTTGTTGATGAGGGTATTCTCTGGGCCTTTAAAACAGACTCTGGTAAAACCACTGCTGGGAAAAAAATATCCTTGGACCCTGACATCCTGGCAAACTACCACCCGGTCTTGAATCTACCCTTTTTAGGGAAGTTTTTTTAAGGAGATGATTGCAGAGCAGCTGGAGAGTCACCTCATGGACTTCCAGATTTATGAGCCATTCCAGTCCAGTTTTAGGGCTATGCACAGCACAGAGACCACATTGGTTCCAGTGCTGAATGATTTCCTCAGTGCAAGAGATAGCGGAGAGTGAACTATTCTTTTTCTCCTCAATCTCTCATCAGTGTTTGGCACTGTGGATCATGGAGTGTCATTGGACAAGCTGAGAGAGTATGTAGGACTCACTGGTAAGGTCATCAGCTGGTTTGAGTCCTCTCTCCAGGGCAGGACACAGAAAGTGGTCATGGGAAGTTTTTCCTCTGATCCTATGGTCCTGTCATGTGGAGTTCCCAAGGCTCTGTAATTTCCCCCATGTTATTTGCAGTGTATATGCTGCCACTGGGTGAGGTCATAAGACAGTATGGACTGGGGTTTCATTGCTATGCTGATGATACCGGCTTTACTTGTCTTTCACACCCAGAAGAGTAGATGTAGTCAACGTGCTAAATAAGTGTTTGTCTGAGATCCAGACTTGGATGTCATCGAACTGGCTGGGACTCAACCCAGGAAAGACCAAAATATTAGTGGTAGAGCCGGGTTGGAAGAGGGGGATGGGGGCCTCTGGAGAGGACTTAGGGATATTTTTTGGCTCAGTCAAACTGGAGGGCTCCACTAAGGTGAGGAATTTGGGTGGCCTTCTGGACAGTGAGCTGACATTTGATGCTCAGGTGTCAGTAGCTGTCCAGAATGGATTTTAACATCACTGTAACATTGGCTGAATTAAATCCCTTTTCCCCTCCGAGGATCTGGCCACTCTGATACAGTACATACGTTCGTCACCTCGAGGATTAACTATTGCAATGCCCTCTACCTTGGTGTCACAGGGGATGCTATAAGGCACCTGCAGCTTCTGCAGAACATGGTGGCCTGGCTGTTGACAGGCCTTCCAAGGTGCTATCATATTATGTTGGTGCTGGGTGAACTGCATTTACTGCCAGTGGCACTGGCGTGTCTCATTTAAAATAGGTCTTTTGACTTATAAGGCCCTGCATGGATTGGGTCCAGGCTACCCGAGAGAATTCCTGACTCCCTACACCCCAGGATGCTCTCTCCGTTCTGTGAGAGAGTTTCTCCTGGAGGTGCCCAGGGCAAGGCTAAAGTCATCTGGGGATTGGGCCTTTGCTGTGATGGCACTGATTATGTGGAACTCCTTGCCGGGATATCTTTGGGAGGCTCCTTCCTTGGAAATGTTTAAGAAACAGTTAAAACATAATTTGTTTCAACAAGCCTTTGGAGTTTAATATTGTTGATCAAATATGTATTAATTGATAGGTTATTATAAGTATTTATTTAGTTTTGTTTTATTGTAATGTGTGGTTAGCATATTGTATTGTGTTATCTGTTTATTTATTTGCTGTAAGGGCACCCTGAGCCTTCAGGGAAGGGCGCCCTAAAGAAATAAAATCTACCACTACTACTACTTGCATTACACTCTTCTGTGATTGGCTGTCTGTAAGGAGGTATGATCTAAGGCCTTGAGGGTCTCTTGACTGGCTACCCATAGCAAGTACTCTCTAGCCCCTTCCCATAAGTCCTAAGGACTAAAGGCAAGCAACACGGTGGCCTCCATGCTTTGAGGGGCAAACATTTATTATTTTTAAATGTTCCTTCCCTCATTGTGCCTACCAGCCTCCTGTGTATGCCACTGGGCTTTTAATTAAACATGTTTATTCAGTTCTTTGGTCAGCCTGACTCCTGTATTTCCATTGGGGTTAGGCCTAGCAAGGGATCATCTGTAAGTGCTTCTGCCCTACTCTCCCTGCAGACACTCTGCGGCACTACCTTATGGCTGCATGGCAGGGAGCAAAATTTTATTATTTTGTTTTTAAAGTTGATCCTTTGCTGGTAGCTGCTGGAGCACTCTTCTATTGGCTTGCCCCATTATATGTGAAGATTATAGGTCCTCCTGTGCTCCCTGCTGGTTCCATGTCATGTAGAAAGTTTGTTTTTTCTCTGTGGTCCCTTGCCAGTGGCATCAGTGGTCACGTTGTAACCCTTTGCCAATGGCTACAGCTCACTCCTCTGAGGTGTGCCATGCAGGTGTGAAGAAAGGAGGAACCTGCTTTTGCTGCCTGGTCCCTCAGCTGCAGTTTGTGGTGACTGAGAGTGAACTCTGAGTGGTACTAGTGAAGCGATAGGTGGTACATCAGGAAGAGGAAACTTGCTCTCAGGAAGGGAGTTCTGATATAGTAAGCTCACCTTTTGGAGGGGGTTGCACTATAGGTTAGGAAGACTCAGTAAGAACAGTGTCTTCCCACCAGAGAGGGAAGGGCAAGTTAGGAGTAGAGAAAACAGTGATGGATGTGGGAAGAAGGAATGGAGGAGAGGGCCCTGTCTGGCCAAGGTGGATTTTGGGGCAGTGCTATGCAAACGGTAGGGTGGGGGGCAATTTTTGTAAGGGGCAGATGCAGATAGAAATGCATTTTCCTCCTGCAGCAGCCCAATTGCATCAAACATCATGAACAATATTATTAGAGTTGTATAATTTTAGAAACAGTTTCCATGATTTGTAACAGCTTGAATCACAGAAATGATATAGGCATAAAAAAATGCCCCCATGTAAAATTAAATGGCCTATGCATCCAACAATGGTGCATGCATCATTTTTGATGGAAGCTGCATGGTTTGCATCCAAGCTGCTAGACCATCTAACAGGTGCTAGGATAGTGGAGACAGGCATCTGCTTTTTAAACAGAGTAGGGCAGCTCCAGTTTGAAAATCCTGCCCTACATCCCCATAGATCAATGCTGGAAAGATCATTTTCACAATAATCTTCCAGCAGGCAGGGAGTGAGATAAAGGGTTTGTGTCTGTAAAGCACTCCTGTAGATGGCATCTATGGGACAGGAGAAGTCAAGATGAAGGTCCAACCAGATGCCTTGGTATTTCAATCGCAGTGCAACAAAGTAGGGTAAAATAATTGACTCTACCTGTTTGTTTTTGTTTTTTTAACTGAAACATATTCCAGACTTCTTACAGTTTCATGAGCTTGTAAAGTCATCCAGTTCTACCAGAAATTTTGTAAGTATTTAAATTACCATTTTTTTCTCAAGAAAAAAGATGGCTGCTTCATTTTATTTGGAAGCAGTATTGTAAAGCTAACAAAGGGTTAGGATAAACAAAAATTAGAAAAAAAAATCTACTTAGTAAACAGAATAGAAATCAACTAGAAAAAAAGATTTAACATGTACTGTGTGCTAATATTTTCATTAGTTGACCCTGGAAACTAGTCTTTTTGGAAAACATTTTTTGCTGCACTGCTACTTTAAAGGGGGATTTTTCTACTGGCTGGGAGTCCTCCAGGGACATGAAGATTGGGGGGAGGAACTGACATTCCGCCAGCTTCTGCCTGGTTCCAAAAGTCATGGAGGTTCTTTCCTTGTCATTTAGAGTGAGCTTATTGGCACTGAATCATGACTGGACATTGTTGAAGTCACACTGGAGCTGCACAGCCAGCCCAAGGGTAGTGGGACCACAGGAAAAAGGTACAGTGCCTTTGCATGCATGTGAATATATAAGGAGTCACATTCTGGGGAGGGGGGAGTTCTTAGGAAAAATCAAAAGGGGTGGGAAGAAGGAGACAGCTCTAGAGTACATCTGATTGGATGGGGAAGGGGTGTCACCTACAATGACTGCCTGGGACCTGTCTGCCAGGTAGGAGTTGAATCATTTGACTAAGAGCTCTGACCAGCCCCTGAAAGCATGTCTTGCAGGAGGGGGTGAGCGGCAGTGTTGGCTAGGTTGACAGACGTAATAGAGATGCTTAGTTCCTGATCCAGCTCCTATGTGATGGTCTCTGTGAGTCAGAGTAGGTGCAAGACAGTGGAATGGATACTTCTGAAGCCAGACTGGTAAGGGATATGGAAGGAGGAGGAGTCAAGAAACAGAGAGTTAGAAGAGGACAAAGAGCCCTTGTACTTTGGCCAGCTCAAAGGGATCAGAGAAAGAGGGTGGATATGCTTGCATAGTAAACCATCCAGGCCTTCAGATGTCCTCACAAATGAGATTGTGCACAATTTGCACAAGCTTATTTCAGAGTCAAATGGAATTTGTTTGTTTAGCTTTGTTAATCAAGTAAGTGCACTAGGCCCACAATGCCTATGGTGTTTTCAGATATGACCTGAGAGAGTACGTTAAACTACACAAAATAGATATATGGAGTTGTAAAATTATAGCAAGTACACCACAAATAAGGAGCACAAATGTTCAATAAAGGCAGTTACAAAAGTGCATCGGAGCTACAGCAGTTATAGCTATTGGTACTGAACAATCTTTACAAGCAAAGCTTCTAATTCTAATGTAAAGTAGGAGCATACACAAGCATTAACTGAGTGTAGGTAGTTTACATTACACAATCCCAAAGGACAAGAAGAGACGACCTGTAGCCCCATGCTCGTAGAACACTTTAAGATAAACAATGATGACTTCTCACTATGTCTGAGAGGGTAAGTACATAACGGGAACCAATGAATTACTCAGGACTCATAGTTTAATATTGTCCTTAATCAGTTGCTGCATTAACTAAATAGAGAAGAATGGATGGGTAGCTAGTTATAATGACGATTTTACACCCCCTGAGGGGTGGGATGCCTAAAAACCCGAGTGGGCTACAAAGGGTTTATCGAAAAGCATCCTACCCAGAGGTGTGCAAAATCGAGTTTTAACTAGCTACCCATCTTTTATTTAGTATAATTTCTGGTTTCTATTTTTTTGCCAGTGGAAGTTTACTTTTAAGTTAGAAAAGAGGATGCATTATTGAAATGGTAGCATTTTATTTAGCAATACAGAAAAATGATTAATGTGAACTGTGCAACTGTTCAAAGTAACATACAGAACATTGATGCGACTGTTATGAATTCATAACTTCTTCAAGTTTTTTAAAATATTTTACTCACAGGTTATGCGGCTTGTCCGGTTTGGGAATGGTGCTCCTCGACCAAAAACAAAAACAAAATATCACGGCATTCAAGAAAGGTAACATTGTTAGTAGCTATGGCTAACTTTGTATTAGTAAAGGTAGAACATTTTTAAAAAAAAACTTATAGTTCTTTTCTTTTGTTATTTTGTTTTTCTTGTTTCCATTGTGATGTTTATTTTGCTTGTAGCTCTCATGGTAGCTGCGAAGAGAACAAGAGTTTTAGTTTGAGTTAGGGATCGTGATAAAGTAAATATGTGGGAGCAAAACATATGTCAATCACCTTCGTTGTGTTCTAGCACCAGGGATCTTGATCTTTTTTTGGTACAGGAACTTGTTTGTTCATGGCTTGAGGAATGGAAATACGCTACTGCAAGAGGCCGACTGCGGGTTTCACTGAGAAGCTTTTCAGTGAGGTATATGTGTCTCGCACTACTAGTACTACGTGCTACCGTGGGGAAAGCTGGTGCGTGAATGTCGTTATAACCAGCTGGTTATAACGACAGAATTATAACCAGCTTTTCCTATGGAAAAAAAATAGAAGCCAGTTATTATAACATGTTTCTCAACAATGTTCTTCTTTAGATGTATACTAGCAAGATAGAAATAAGTTAATTGTGACTCTAACTGGGTAACTTACTAATAGGTTTCCATTTTCAGTTTCAAGTAAATTTTCCATTTACATTTTGTGTCATTTTCAAAATACCATTAATAAACCATAGTGAAACAAATAACTTCTAACACTTCAATCAGCGTGCACATGCCTATTACGTACTTTCTTAAAACTCAGGGGGTATATTAATCCAGTTTAAACGATGCAGTCTGTCAGTACAGATGAAATCAAACACATTCAATGCCATTCTTCATCTTACTGAAAATGTTTTTATGATGAAATCTAAACGCAAAGGTAATATGCTCCACTCTTAATGCCAAGCTATAGTAAAATGAATAGGAATGTCAGTTCAAGTGTTTACTTTTCTCCTGTGCAGCGTTACAAAATTGCTACATTAGCTTCATCACGTGTCATTTTGAAATGCAGGCAAAGTAAATTCAGTATGACAGTGTGCGGTGATTTATCAGCAGTTATGGGTTTAATATCTAAAGTGACTGGTCCTGGGGCAGTAATTAGAGGCATTACAAAGTTAATTCTTATGAATGCCAGTAATATGTTAGTGGTGGTGACAAGGAAATGTGTTGTGAGAATGGGGGCAAGACTCCTACATTGCAGGAAAAACTGGATGACGTGTGTTAAATGTATTCAATGAAAGTTATGCCTGCAAGTGTCCAAGCTTCCAAGAAATTAAAACAAAATCCTTTTCATCATACTGGGGATGATAAGAATATTATGAAAACACTGTGTATTGCAGTTCTTGGATTAGGGCAGCTTCAAACAATGTGTTTTGATACTTGCAAAATTTCACTCTATAGATGCACATTGCATCTCAAGTTGACCAAAAATGAACGTCTTCACCAGTTGCTGTATTGTAAATGACTGTATGTTACTGAGTTGTGGAGGCATTATTTTTAAACCAACAAGTTGTTCGCCTCCAACTACAGAGACTATTTTCACCTTGAGCATTTAATAAACCTTTCCAGGTTCCAGATATACAACTTTATTTCAAACCTGTTCTCCACAGCCACAAATGATGAGGTTAAGGAAGAGGAGCTCTGTAATGACTTATGCAACACTCTGCTTGAAACAATGGTCGGTGTCTATTCCTGGACTACTTCAGTAGCTTCCAAGATACCTTGGTTTAATGATGATCTGAGAGTGAAGGAGCAGAAGTGCTGAGTATTGGAGCACAGGTGGAAAGCCTTCAGCTGACATTTTGAATTAGTGACCTGGCAAGCAGCTTAATTTATATCCTATCATGCTGAGAAATGAAAGAGCTAAGTACCTTTCCTCCATCATCAGTTTAGCAAATAATAGACTGGTGATGCTTTTCCAGATGGTTGTAATCAGTTAAAGCCAAACTGCTTCCACTTGGTTAGCCTTCCCTCTCAGCAACACTGTTGAGAATTTGGGAATAAAAACACACACCCACCCTAGTCAAAACTGAAATTTCTTTTCTCCAGGATATTGCAAAGTGGTTTCAGAGTTGTCTTCCACTACCTGGGTAACATATCCTTCTTCCTACATGATGCCTGATGGAGAAATAGGAGACTGTGATCCTGTTTTGCTTAGAATCATTACCATATACTTACAGGTGATTATTTCCAGTGGCCTTGAAGAAGATTGTTGTGAGACCGCTGCTTAAAAAACCTACCCTGCACCCTGACAAAAAGGCAGACTATCACCATCTGTCACTTTCCCTTTATAGGCAGGAGATTAAGAAATTAAAATAAGGGAATTTCTGGAATAACTTCTGTAGTTACTGTCTGTGAAGTTGTTCAGTCAGGTTTCATATTGAGTCATAGTATTGAGACTGCGCTGGTGAAACGTATGAGTGAGCTCCTCAGTGCCACTAATTCTGGCCAGCTCTATATAGTATGTTGACCATTCAGACTGGTCAGTGGCTTTTGACATGGTGAAGCACAAGGCCTTGCTAAAGTACCTATAGGTCCTTACAGGTATTTCTGGGGCAGCATTATTCAGGTTTTGGGCATATTCTCTCTCTCTCTCTCTCTTTTTCTTTCTTTCTTTCTTTCTTATTAGTAACCGGGAAAGGAACACTGAGCCAAAGCTCATTTCCTGGTGTGAGGGTACATGGACACAAATGCATTCAGTGGAAAAGTGTAGAGAATATTAACAAAGCAGCATGCTGTGAAAATGAATGACTAAAAGTCAAAACAGCAGTAAGCAGGTACAGACAAAATCTACGTAAAAGAGAAAGCAAAATGAGCAGTTCATGGCAATATGAACAGTGGGAGATTAACAGACAATGTGTGCATTGAGGTTATATTGGCAGGAAATAGTGAAGAAAGAGTATTTAGGAATTACCCGAATCAAGGTATGCTTTCAGTTCTCAAGTATAAATTAGGTGAAGGTGCATAAAGGGGTCCCAGCTCAAGAAAAGGGACAGGACATCAGACAGACTAGCTAGGGCAAGAGTAACAGGGAGTGAAGAGGAGTCTGAGCTAATGTATGAGTGAATGATAGGAGGAAGACAGATAACGTGTGGGAGAGAAGTTGCTGTAGATGGTGGGAAGATGGGAGGTAGGAGAAAGAGAATTGCCCAGCAGCAGGTCTTGCAGCTTTTACTTTGGCCAAGTTAGAGTTAAAAGACACATTAGGTGAAAATAAAGTAAGTTGGCATGAGACTGTAAGTCCTGTAGTGCTATGCAGTGGTGTATAGGGGTACAGGACACATGCAGGACAGATGGTAGCCATCAATGGAAGTGAGCGGAGGGTAAGTGCTGGCTGCTGTCAGAGGTTTGGTATGGGTGTCCGGGAGGCTAACAAGTGAGGGGAGGGACCACTGAACACAAGGGGATAATTACTCTATGTGAACATGGATCAGATAAGGGTGGGGGTAGCCAATAGACTTCTAGGGCATTTATGTTATGTCACATGTGCTGTCAAGGAGATCAGGGGGAGGCAGGGGGACCACTAGACTCCCAGGTGCATTTTAATTAGGTCATGTACAGTATGCCAGTGGGGTGACTGGGTGAAGAGGGGGACCACTATACTGCCAGGGGTATTTATATTATTTCATATGTGCTGGCAAGCGAATTAGGTGAGGGAGGGGTGGGATTTAACTGGTTGGGTAGGTGCAGGGCCATCAGTCAGGCTGCATCATGCATCTGCACTATTCATAGGCAGAGGCATGGGGCAGGCTGGTTCATGGCTTCCTAATGGGCTGCGAATGTGTCATTTGTGACCAGCATCTATTATAGGGTCATTAACATTTTTCTCTTTGAATATGGCACTTTGGAGCACAAGTGCTATCCCATCTGAGATGTGCTTTTGCTTCTACATGGGAGGGAGCAATATTAGACCTGGTACTCTCAAATGGAGAGAGGATCACAAACTTAGAAGTCAGTAGACACCTGGGAACAAACGACCACTGCACAGTGTGCTTCACAATAAACACAACCATGGAGACAAGCCATACAAATACAAGGATACTGGACTTTAGAAGGGCTGACTTTGGCATAATGGGTGAATACCTGAGGAATGCATTAGCAAATGGCCAGAAAGGAGGGGTGGAAGAACAATGGAGAAAAATCAAAACTGCCATCATGGAGGCAACAAGCCTTTGTGTGAAACAAATAAAGAAAACAAAGCGGGATAAAAAACCACTATGGCTCTCAAAAGAGGTGTCAGGGAAGGTTAAGGAGAAAAAGGCTGCATTCAAAAAGTATAAGAAATCACAGACGGAGCACGACAGGGAACTGTATCAATTAAAGCAGAAAGAAGTGGGAAGGCAGTCAGAAAAGCAAGAGCCCAAACCAAGGAAAGGATAGCCAACTCAGTTAAGAAGGGGATAAAACCTTTATAGGTACATTAGGGAACATAGAAAGGTTAAGGAGGATAGAAAGATTAATAAAGGAGAGGGAGGTGGGCAGAGGAGACAGTGAAAAGGCAGAGATAATGAATGAATACTTTTGCTCAGTATTCACAAAAGAAGAAGAGGAGGAGTTACCTAAACCAAACAGTAGAAGCACCCTGGATAGTGGGGTTGATACCAGTCCATTTAAAGAAGAACGAGTACTGAAAGAACTTCAAAACTCAAGGTGGACAAACAGCCAGGGCCATGTGGAGTTCACCTAGAATCCTAAAAGAGCTAAGGAGGACCTAGATGACACCACTAACCACACTTTTAACAAATCATGGGAAGATGGGGTGGTACCTGAGGACTGAGGAGGGCAGATGTGATTCCCTTCACAAAAGTGGAGCAAGGCAGAAGCAGGAAACTACAGACCTGTTAGTTTGACCTCAGTGGTGGGGAAAATGATGGAATCACTTCTGAAAGAAAGAATTGTTGAGTACCTAGAGGCAGCGGGCACTGGACCCAAAGCAGCATGGATTCACAGCAGGAAGGTCATGTCAGACAAATCTAATTGATTTCTTTGACTGGGTGACCAAAGTAATAGACCAGGAGGGGCTGTGATATGGCCCACCTGAGACTTTGCAAGGCATTTGACACAGTCTCGCACAAAGATTAATAATCAAGTTAGCCAGCCTGGGAGTGGGTCCCAGGGTGGTAGCCTGTAGAAAACTGGCTGCACAACAGGACACAGAAGGTAGTGTGAATGGAACACATTCTGAAGAAAGGGGTTACTTAGTGAGTACCTCAGGGCTCAGTACTGGGTCCAGTCCTCTTAAACGTCTTTATAGGTGACATTGCAGAGGGTCTGGAAGGAAAGGTATACCTCTTTCCGGATGGACACAAAGATCTGTAACAGAGTTGATACACAAGGGGGTAGAAAGAATGAGAAGGACTTGGCAAGGTTGGAGGAATGGTCAGACATATGGCAACTTAGATTCAATGCAAAGAAGTGCAAAGTAATGCACTGGGAAATAAAATCAGGAGAAGTATACAACAGCAGGGAGGTACTAACAACAACAATAATGGAAAGGGATCTGGGTATTGGCACACAGATGACCTAAAGGTGGGTATGCAATGTGAGAAGTCAGTAGGAAAGCCAGGGGATACTGGGATGCATAGAGGGCATCACAAGAGAAAAGGGAAGTGGTTATCCTCTATACAGACAGTTGGTGAAACCCCATCTGAGTACTGCATGCGGTTTTGGGAGACCCCATCCACGCAAGGACATAGACAGGATGAAGCAGTCCAGAGGAGGGCAACTAAAATGGTGCAGGGTCTACATCAGAAACCATATGAAGAGAGACTGAAGAGCTTAATATGTATACCCTGATGAAAGGAGGGACAGGGGACATGATAGAAACTTTAGTACCTCAAGGGAATCAACAAAGTCCAGGAGGGTAGCATCTTTCAGAAAAGAGATGTGTAGAACAAGGGCACAATTTAAGTTAGAGGGGACGGCTCAGGGTAATGTGAGAAATTCTTTTCACGGAGAGAGTGGTGACGATGGAACCGCCTTCCTGGAGAGGTCGTGGGGTCTAAAACAGTGGAGGAATTCAAACATGCATGGGACAGACATAAGGCAATTATAGTGGGGGGTTGCAGGAAATAGGCTGTTGGTTAACTAGAATCTGCAGCTTATCCAGTAGGTAGGGAAATGGGAAGACTGGGTGGGCCAAGTGGTCCTTATCTGCTGTCAAAGTCTATGTTTTTATGTTTCTATGTTTAGCATGCTGGCCACTTACCACTCTGTGGCCAGCAGGTGTCTGTTTTCCACACTGGCACCTGTTAGTGCCTTGTTCTGATACAACTATCTTAGAACAAACATTGCACACTCAGCAGGTATGTTATATTTCCATTTCATGTTTTTCATTTTTATTATATTCAGAAAACCTTTGCGCTAATTAGCTCTTTTTAAATGGCGTCTAAATCATCACATAAAATGATACATAAAATACACATAAAATAACATAAAACATACAACACACATAATAAACTAATTTCAATACAGAAGTATTAGGGAATAGTGGAATTTAGAACATTGGGGCTACTTACTAGCATGTAGAGCTAAGTGTATACAAATATCTAGTTTACCAAGGCCTGGATATTCACAGCACTTGCGCATGGCATGACTGAGTTGTGCCAGCGCAAGTACGAAAATGCGCCACCGAGCGATATTCAATGGAAGCCATGGTGCAGTGCAAATCCCATTGTGCCGATGTGTAACTAAAATGTATGCAGCGCAAGTGCAGGGGGCATTCCCATGAACATGCAGCACAACAGGATATTCAACTGTGAGGCCATGGCGCAAGTCCAGAGCATACCTAGGATGCACTGCCTAGACTTGTTCCTATAAAAACAGGGCTCAAACACACAGACAGCAGATGTACAGCCCTGCGCCGAGAGAGAGAGAAACACAGAGGGAGAGTGAGACAGAGAGGCAGAGTGAGAGAGGGGGAGAGAGGGGCAGAGAGAGCGAGAGAGAGAGACATAAAGACACACACACGCACACACAGTGTACCAGAGTGGCAGACAGACAGACACACAGACAAGCACCCATCAGCCCAGGAGGACATACAAAGAGAAGGAGGGATGGAGAGTACACCTTTCCTAATGGCGGTGGTAATGAGGGATGTGAGGAGGCAGGAGGAACAGCTACATGGCTGATGAAGGGCCCGGTGGTGGTATGCCCCACACAGGTGGTACCATGCCCGCATCACATTCAAGAACTATAGTGACACTGAGATCGTGGGCCTGTACTGCCTGAACAGGGCCATTCTGAGGCAGCTTTGCAAGCTGTGCAGTGAGGAGATGCAGGCACCCACCAGACATAGTCATGCCATGTCCATGGAAACCAAGGTGACCACCATCATGTGCTTGCTCTCCACGGGCACCTTCCAACGACCAGCAGGGAACACCATGGGTATAACCCAGTCAGCCATGTCCTGCCTCCTCACACAGTTCCTCAACGCCCTGCTATCACGTGCTTCAGAGTTCATATAGTTCCCCAGCACACAGGCGGAGCATACAGCAAACATGCAGGACTTCCACAGGGTTGAACACATGCCTGGTGTGATTGGGGCCATTGATTGCACCCATGTGGGCATCCACAAGCCACCTGGCCCCAAGGGCATAGTGTATATCAACAGGAAGAGGAGCCCAAGCATCAACTGCCAGGTGGTGTGGGATGCCACAGGGTGCATCATCATCAGTGTCTGCACCACACACCCTGGGAGTGCACACGACACATTCCTGTGGCACAGCTCTGCACTGTGCCACAGGTTTGAATGTGGGAACATTCCCATGGGCCACCTTATGGGTGAGTATGGCATGTGCTAGGGGTGTGGCAGATCTGGGGATAGGGGAAGGCAGGGTGTGTGTGGTGGTGTGGGTGCCAGGGACAGGGCAACGGGTGAAGAACAGCATAGCATAGGGCTAACCATGTCAATCTCCACACAGGTGACAGTGCGTACTCACTGAGGCCCTGGCTGCTCACCCCTACCAGAGACCATTGTCCCTAGCAGAGGAACTTTACAACAAGGCACACGCCAGCACACATAACATCATCGAGCGCATCTTCGGCTTGCTGAAGGCACGATTCCATTGCCTAGACAGTTCAGGTGGTGCCCTACAATACAGCCCCTCGAAAGCCTATGGCCTATTCCTGGCCTGCTGTATACTGCACAACATGGCCATTGACCGATGGATAGCTGTCGAGGCTGAGGAGGGCAACAGCAGCAGGGAGGACAGTGACAATGGGCTGGAGGGAGGTGGGCAGCCACACCCAGGGTGAAGGGACCCCCAACTCCTGCAGCTGGCACGACACCACTGCAACACAGTCGCACAGGAACACTTTGGTGAATGTAGGTAGGTGGTGTAGCACACATGCATAGGTCACACAGACCAGCACACCACACACATGCAGGGATGTGCACTGTGAGAGGCATGCACAGAATGGTGCACTTAGCAGGGATAGGGGAGGCAGTGGCACACACCTACACACACACACACACACACACACACACCCACACAGGCAGTGGAATGTGGCATGGATCATACGCATGTCACCGGTGCACAGGTGCATAAGGCACTAGGCTGCTCTCATCACGCCGATGCCAAACATCCCAGCAGTCTGGCATGTACACACAGGCAGCATGCGGCACATCACGCATGCATGCCACCACATGTATGCCACACCCACATCGCCCATATGCACATAGAGCAGCAGTAGCAGACTGTGGGCAGGGCAGCACACACCTCAGGCCAACTGCATGGGAGTGCATCAGCCATGGGGGGGTGTCCGACGCTTCCCAAGGGGTAGATGTGCGGGACCACGACTGTGTCCTTGCCCGGGTATGTAGGTGGCCGAACAGGCCAGCCCTGGGCATGCCAGGGATGCCTACATCCGAGCCCGGCATCCACTGTGATGGGGTTGCCAGACACCGGGTCCATGGGGTGGACAGCACACTGCGGGGGGTATCCTGTGCATGGCTGCACCCAGTGACAGCCAGCGACACAAAGTCATCCGCAATAGCACCGGCAGTGCGGTCCATTGCTGATCATGGCCTGCTACGCCATGCTGAAGCCCCTCCAGGATCTGCACAGTGCCCCTGTCCTGCTGCTCAGCTAGGTGGCGCACCTTCACCCACAGTGCACGCACCCCAGTGGCGAGCAGCACCTGTTGCTCAAAGGATGCCGGCAGCAGCCGAGTGTGCTCAGCCAGCCGGTCTGTATCCTGTGCCTCCTGGCCAGGATGCTGATCAGCTGTGGGTGACCTGCCATGCCATCCAGCCTCCCTCTTCGATGGATGCTGCACAGTGGGGTCTACAGGGGGAAGGGGTACAGCCGGCGCACCTGCAATGGAACCCATGTCTGGCTGCCCGGTGGCACCTGTAGTCTGCTGCTGCCACCTGTCCATCTGCTTCATGTCACCCTGCACCTGCATGGCTGCGGCAGCACCACCACCCTCGCAGGGAACAGTGGTGATGCCACACACTGCTGCACCCGCAGTGCTGGCAGGTGGCTGTGCAGCCATGGGCATGGCGCTGGGCCCTGTCCATACCTGTGATGCGGGCAGGGGTGACTCCCCCACAGTGTCGACCACGCTGTCCAGGATCAGGGTGATGTCATCCTCGGAGTTGGACCCCACCCCAACCTGTGTCTCTGTGCACAGCACACCAAGGCTGGCATCCTGCAGGAACATATCCAGGGCCTCATCCGACTCCAGGCCAAGGACGTCCACCATGGTGCTCAGCCATGGCCTGTCAGGGCCATGGATGCTGGTAGATGTTGATGGTCCATCTACAGGGGCTGTGGGGCCATCCACAGAAGCCGTGGATACAGCCGGTGCCCCATCCTCTGCACAGAGTCGTGCTGGTGCTGCACTATGGGATGCTCTTATGGTAACCACCTTCTCCTTGATGCATCACCTGTCCATCCTGACCTTCTTGCGGCACTCCTGTGAAGTCCGCTGGTGGCTACCACGCTGGTTCACGTAGGCCACCATCTCATCCCATCCAATGGCCCTGTCATGTGGTGTGCCCGTGGCACCGCTCAACAGGGCTTCCTTGTCGAGGTATGCCTTGAGCAGGGCATTGGTCTCTCCCTTTGTAAAGTTGGGCCTGTGCTTGTGAGCAGGCCCATGCTCCTCGCCCTCCTCTTGTCCCAACATGTTGCCACCTGCGAACATGGACAGCACAGTGTGTCAGTGCCAGCATGGCCCTGGGCAGTCCTACCTTGCAATGCTGAAACATCTCTGTGTGTTGCTGTGGCAGTCTCCACTTACCTGTCAAGGTTGCAATACCAGTCTATGGCCTGTGCTGTTCTGTGGTGCTTATAAGGTGCATCGCATGTAAATTAGCTTGTGCGCAATGGTAATTATATGCTAATGTACCCTACTGTGCTGCGCATTGGCTGATGAGGTCATTTGCATAGGGTGGCTGAATATTGCATGTTTGCGCCATGCTCAATGGTGTTGCACTGGAGTAACTCCATGGTGCATGTCCTGCACATGCGCTGTGTGCAGTCCCACAGTGCGCATGTGCTCACACCACCGCACAGGCCTATCACACACATGGCACAATACCATTCTACTGCACATGCTCCACTGTGTTGGCATCACACATGCCTGTGTGCACTGCAGCATGACCCAATCACGCATTTGCGTGATGCAGCATATGGCACAGCTCAAGCACGTGCATGACACGGTGCGGGGTCAGGACCTGTCACCTCTGGCTCAGGAGCATGACACCACGCAGGGGTGGGTCATGGCATGGTGTGCATGCCCCTACACACACTGTCACCCTGCATTGCGCATCCACATCACGCATCTCCATGATGTGCGATGTGTGTTGTTGCACTCTGTTGTGCAAGGCACATGTGCTGCCACCATGTGTGTTTTCCACCACGGATGCCCAGAACTGCATTGCAAATGACAATGGGAAGCAGAAGTAACCATCAGGCATGCAACTGGTCAGACATCGAGCTGGTGTACCTGGTGGCAGTGGTCCAGCCATCTGTGGCCCAGTTCTGTGGTCAGGTGCCACTCCAGCAGGCACGGGGACAGGTGTGGCAGACTGTGTTGCAGGCCCTCGAGAGGTGCATGGGTGTGGTGCAGTCAGCCGAGCAGTGTCCCCGATATGGGGACTTGCGGCACAGGAGTTCTGATGTGCTGTGCCGGCTGCAGTCGAGGGTGCAGCATGGGGCTGTCCCACAGCCAAGTAGGTGTGTGCTGCTGGCATGCATGCCCATGTGCCCAAATGTGGTTTTCTCTGTTTTGCGCAGTGTGCCTCGCTGCTGGGGTGGGAATGTCCCTGCGACTACAGTCATCATACATGTCCATGGCACATGTGGTGAGTATGCTGGTGTGTTGGTCAGGGGCTGTGCTGGGTGTTGGCCATGCACAATGCATGCCATGGGATGGCGGGGGACCTTCCATGCATGTGTACTCATGTCCTCATCTCTACATGTCGTCCACAGGGCCGGAGTATCGCAGGCAGCCAAGGGAGGCTGCAGACAGCAGGAGGGCCCAGGATAGGCCACAGGATGGTGCTCACAGGGGTTGGAGGGGTGCAGGTAAGAGTGGTCACATTGGTGGTGCCTGTCACTGTGGGTGGGCAGAGGGTGCAGGGTATGGCCATGGTTGAACCAGCCTTGTGTCAGGTTGGCTGTGTGTGACACATGGTCCATCTATTGTTCCACCATGGCATGTACGTTGGTGGCATGTGGCCAGCCATTGGGGGACTGTGCACCCAGCCACCACCTTGTGTGCTGCATCAGTACTGCCACCCAGTGCAATGTGCCTCTGTCCATGTGCGCATGGTGCCAGCGGGCTACACTGTCTGTCTGTCTGCACCATTGAGGTGTGCCGTTTGGATTGCTGGGGTGGACGACATTGCATGAATATGTTATGGACCCCCTGTGGTGCTTTTCCCCACTGTCCACTGCACACCATGGGTGGGTGGGTGTCATTTGTGCAGTGCACTGATTGCCTATCTTGTCCCTTCCCCTAGGTGCACGTCAGCTGCTGCCAGGAGGACAGCCCTACTGCAACCACAGGGCCTGGTTACAGTGATCACACTACAGTGGAGGATCCTGCATGTGGCTGTGGGGATCCGGAGTGCACTGCAGGCCCTGGAGAGTCCCGGGCCTGACATTGAGGGGTCCAGCCATCATTGCCCCCTCCCCTCCCATTTCTGTTCCCTAGCATTTCCTCGTCCAACTGTACAGATCCTCTCTCCCTGTCCCCATCTCCCTCACCCCCTCTCTTGCCCCATTTTCTGGTTTTATACTTTTTCTTTTGCATTATATAAATGCTTTTATGGTGCATATCTGTGTCTGTGTCTGATTTGCAGGTGACATCTGTAGCCATGTTGCAGCTGTTTGTTCCCTGTTCCTGGGGTCACCGTGGGTGAAGGGCAGGTCACTGGCAGCAGTGGGGTCTGTTTTGGGTGTACCACTGTGTCCCATGGCCTTGGCATGTTTGCCTGGGTGCGCACAGGTAGGGCGTACTGGCCCATGGGGCTGTTGGGGTGCTGTTCTGCTGCCATGGTGGTGGGGGTGCCATGGTTGGGGTCCGGGTCCCCTTGATGGTTTGGTCCCCCTGGGGTTGTTGGGCTTCCACCTTCCAAGGCTGTTCTGCATGGGGGGGCAGCCTGTGGCATTGTGTAGGAGGTGGTTCGACATTGGTGTGAGGGGTGGGGGCATGGGTGTCCTTGTGCCAGGGGGCTGGGGGTCACTGTGTCCGGGGTGTGCTCTGCATGGGTCTCCTGTGCCTCTTCTCCTGTGCTGCCTTGGTTCTGTGTTCCTTCTGCCTGTTGCTTCTGCTCTGCTCACTGGTGTTGTGCTCAGGTCTACTCCGTGCATCCCTGGTTGTGCTGGCGCATCCTTGGTTACACCATGGTGCATCTTTGCCATATTCAGTCAACTTGCACATGGGATTTTCAGGTGGTGCATCTTCTGAATATGGCTTCAAGTGTGCCGTGGTGCAGTTGATTAGCGCTGCACTGGTATTGTACCGGGGATTGGCGCATTTCTGAATATCCAGGTGCAAGTCTAAAAACAGTGGCATAATAATAACAAATTGTAACAAAGTCATATAGAATCACAGAATCATAGAATTTTGATAGCAGAAAAGGACCCATTGGCTCATTCAGTTTGCCATTGTTTCCTCCCTCTAGATACCCCTCCCTTACTTGTCATTTCACCCCCTCCCCCACATTAATCACAGACCCCCTTTTTTCCTTCACGGTATCTATTCCTTCCTCTCTTGTTTAAACCCATGTATTTAACACATGCACTTTTGACCCCCCCTCCCACTGTTGATGCCTCAACCACCCACTCCAGTAACCCATTCCAGGGATCTACCACCCTCTCCGTGAAGTATTGCCCTCTCATATTCCCTCTGAATGTATTGCCCTCCAATTTCAAACTGTGTCCCCTAGTTCTTGGATCATACTTTCTCTTGAAGATACTCCCTTCCCTCACCTTATTAATTCCCTTCAGGTATTTCAAAGTTTCAGTCATATCTCCCCTCTCTCTCCTGGTTTTCAGTGGATATAGGTCAAGCTCCTCCATCTTCTTCTCATATGTCCTCTGATGCATACCATGCACCATCTTGGTTGGCCTTCTCTGCACTCTCTCCATCCTATTAATATCCCTCTTTAGGTGTGGTCTCCAGAACTGTACCCCATATTCTAGGTGTGGACGGACCTTTGATCTGTGTAGGGGCACTATCACCTTCCTTCTCCTGCTTGTGATACCCCTCCCTAGACATGCCATCATGCCAGTTGCCTTTCCTTTGTTACACTGGTTCGCCACTTTAAGGTTTTTCAAAATAATAATTCCCAGATCCCTCTCCTGCTCCGTAACCACAACCTCCTCTCCACCAAAAGTGTACTCAATTCTTGGGTTCTTATATCCCATATGCATTACTTTACACTTCTTGGCATTAAATCTCAGCAGCCAACTCTCAAGCCACTCCTCCAGCTTTAACAAGTCCTCCTTCATGCTCCCCCCCCCCCCCGGTGTATATACACTATTGCAGATCTTTTTATCATCTGCAAAAAGACACACTTTGCCATTTAGACCCTCCCAAATATCCCCAATGTAAATGTTGAAAAGTATTGGCCCTAGTACAGACCCCTGCGGTACTCCACTTGCCACTTTTTCCTCCTTGGAATGAACCCCATTTACCACCACCCTTTGACTCCTGTCACTAAGCCAGTTCTTCACCCAGTTTGTTATTTTTTCCCCCTACCCCTAGACTCATTATCTTGCTCACCAGTCTCCTGTGTGGGACAGTGTCAAAGGCCTTACTGAAGTCCAGATAGGCCACATCCACCATCCCTCCCCGATCACATACCCTTGTCACCCAGTCAAAGAATTCAATGAGATTCTTCTGGCCTGACCTTCCCTCAGTAAACCCATGCTGCCTATCATCCTGCAGTCCATTTTCCACAAGATATTTCACTATCCTTTCCTACTACTGATGTAAGACTGACTGGTTGATAGTTACTCGGCTCTTCCTTTCATCCAGTCTTGTGTATTGGCACCACGTCTGCCTTCCTCCAATCCTCCAGCACTCTTCCTGTGTCCAAAGATTGATTGAACAACTTTGCTAAAGGTTCTGCCAACTTTTTCTTAAGCTCTCAGAGCACCCTGGGATGCAGGGCATCTAGACCCATTGCCTTATCCACTCTTAACTTTCCCAGTTCTTGCAATACCCTGCTCTCCTTGAAAAGACTGTTATTTATCACCTGATCCTCCTTACCTCTCCGCTTCAAAACTGGTCCATGACCCTCCTTTTCAACAGTAAACACTGAGCAAAAATATTTGTTTAGCACATCTGCTTTTTCTGAGTCCCTTTCTATGAGATCTCCTCCTTCCCTCCTAAGTCTCAATATTCCCTGCTTGTTTTTCCTTCTCTCACTGATGTATTTGAAAAATGTTTTGTCACCTCTTTTGGATTCTTTAGCTATCTTCTCCTCCGTATCTGCCTTCACCCTCCTAGTAATCCTTCCTGCCTCCTTTAGTTTATCCCTATATACCTCCTTGTCTTCTTTTTCCTGTTCTTTTATATGTCTTGAAAGCCCTATTTTTCACTCCATTGCACTTCTCTTGAATACCAAAGCATCCTCCTACCCCGTTTACTCTTTCCTACATTTTTAATATACTTTTCAGGGACCTTCACAAGTCTTCCCTTTATTGCCCCTCAAATTTCTTCCACATCTCCTAGCTTCTTCCTATCTTCCATATCGACCTTAAAAATATATTTTTTTTTAAATCAGCCCTCCAACAGTCAAATATCATTGTGGTGGTTCTACTCCCTTCCTTCCCTGTCCTAATCCTAAACTTAACTGCTCTATGGTCACTTGCCCCCAGATTGTCCCCTACTGATACCTCGTCCACACTTTCCCCATTTGTTGGTATTAAATCTATAATTGCTTCATCTCTAGAAGACTCCATAATTCAGGGAGTTGACACCTATCTCCAGCCAGGGGTAATGGTCAAATGTCTCCCAGGTACATCAGAGTGAACAGACACTGACCGCATTGCTAAAATTGTTCAGGAAGCAGGAGAAAACATTGACATCCTGGTACACATAGGGACTAATGATCTTGACAGCCGGTCAGTTGTGGAGACCAAGGAACACCTGACCAGGCTGGGTGACAAACTAACATCCATTTCATCCAGCATCTCCTTCTGTGAGATCCTGACAGTCTGGAAAAGGGGGGAAGATGGACGGAAGGTCAGAGAAGGGGAGATAGAGGAGCTAAACATGTGGCTCAAGGGCTGGTGTCAGGAAAAGGACACAGATTTGTAGGGAACTGACAACAGTTCTGGAGCGAAAGTTCTTTAAATTTGATGGACTGCATCTGACTAAGGAGGGAGTCAGTGCATTGGGGCAGAAGTTTGACATCTTTGCAGAATATTTAAACTAGCAAATGGGGAGAGGGGTACAGCACCCCATACATCAAATGAGAAGAACACCCTTCCCCCTCAGCTAGTAGTCAAACAGGGATTCAGCATGTTTGCAGTTCATTTGCATCACCAGGTAAGAAAAAAGGTCCGTCTCCCCACATGATGCACAGGGGAAATGCAAGACCTCACCCAACAGCTAACACACCGAAATCTGGCCAATGGAAAATCATGTACATAAATGCTCACAGCCTGGGAAATAAGATCCCAGACCTGCAGGCAATAATGTCAGAGGCTAAACTGGACATAGTAGCAATTAGTGAGATGTGGTTTACCAGTAACCACACTTGGGAGACTTCAGTACCTGGCTTTGTACTGTTCAGAAGAGACCGAGGTGCAAAGAGGGGGAGTGGAGTGGCCCTGTATGTCAATGAAAATATCAAAGCTACAGAAATTCAGAATACACATAAGGAGCCAGAAGAACTGTGGGTCACCCTGGAAACAGGAAATGGGACAGCCATAAGAACTTGGGTTGTCTACAGGCCCCCAGACCAGGGGGAGGACATAGACACATTACTTTTAGAAGATATACAAAACATGACAGCTAAGGGAGGTTCTGATGATGGGAGACTTCAACATGCCGGATACAGATTGGTCAATACCAGCAGGAACATCTGCCAGAACTAGACACATGGTGGATTCCCTGCAGGAGGGCCTCAAATAACTGGTACAACAACCCACAAGAGACAGGGCTATCCTAGATCTAGTACTGACTAACAGGAAGGGATCACAGATCTCCAGATAGAAGGTCAGCTGGGGGCCAGTGACCATCACATGGTATGGTTCAATTTGGCCACTACAACTAAATCATCCCATTCCAAGGCAAAAATATGGGACTTCAGAGGAACTGACTTTGATAAGATGGCCAACAGAGTTAAGCTAGCCCTGGCAAAAAAAAAATAACTGGTGAGGGGGTACAGGCAAAGTGGGCAAGCATTAAGGATGCAATACTTGAAGCAACATCCCATTGTGTTAGACAGAAAAGGAAGTGCAAAAGAAGAAGGAAACCACTTAGGTTCTCAAATATAGTAGCAGAAAAGGTCACAGCCAAAAGGCTGACCTTCAGGAAATATAAGGGAACACAGCGGGATGATGATAGGGAGGCATACCAAACTGCCCTAAGGGAAGCAGGGAAGGCAATAAGGCAGGCAAAGTCCCAAACTGAGGAAACACTAGCATGAACAGCAAAAGAAGATGACAAGACCTTCTATAGATACATTAGTGAAAAGAGAAAGTCCAGAGGGGGTATTGCTAAGCTCAAAGGAGAAAAGGGGGTGTGTGAGGAGGAGGAGGGCCCTGCAAAAGCATCTATCCTAAATAAATACTTTTGCTCAGTATTTACTGAAGAGAAGGTAGGGCAGGGCCCACAGCTCAGCACCATAGACACAAGGGGGAGGAAGGTGAACACTACTACCTTCACAAAGGAAAGGGTCCTACAAGAGCTTGCTAAGCTCAGGGTGGACAAGGCAATGGGACCTGATGGCATACATCCCAGGGTACTTAAGGAGCTAAGGGTGGGAACTAGCAGAGCCATTAGCAGAACTGTTTAGTGAGTCTCTGAGCACAGGAGAGGTTCTAGAAGTCTGGAGATGGGCTCATGTGATCCCACTCCACAAGAGTGGTAGCAGGGCAGGGAACTACAGACCAGTCAGTCTTACCTCAGTAGTGAGAAAGATTATGAAGGCACTCCTTAAGGAAAGGATAGTGCAACACCTGGAATCCATAGGGGCACAGGATCCAAGACAGCATGGGTTTACAAAAGGAAGGTCCTGTCAGACTAATCGCATAGATTTCTTTGACTGGGTAATCAGAGTTGTGGACCAAGAAGGAGCAGTTAATGTCGCCTACCTTGATTTCAGCAAAGCTTTCGATACTGTTCCACATAGAAGATTGATAAATAAGCTGGGTAGGCTCGGGGTGGGTCAGAAGTTGGTCAACTGGGTGGCAAACTGGTTGATGGGCAGGAAACAGAGAGTGGTGGTAAATGGTATACACTCAGAAGAGATGCAAGTCACAAGTGGGGTACTTCAGGGATCAGTCCTGGGGCCAGTCCTCTTCAATATCTTCATTAGTGACATTGCAGATGGACTAGAGGGTAAAGCTTGTCTGTTTGCTGATGACAAAAATATCTGCAACAGAGTAGATGATCCAGATGGGGTGGGCAGAATGAGAAGAGATCTGGATAAACTAGCAAAATGGTCAGAAGAGTGGCAACTGGGATTTAATGCAAAGAAGTGCAAGATCATGCACATAGGGAAGAGAAACCCTGAAGCCACCTATAGGCTGGGAGGGGAGCTGCTGGCAGTCACAAAGAAAGAAAGAGACTTGGGCATCATCATCACCGATGACCTGAAATCATCCAAGCAGACCTCTAAAGCAGTAGGTAAGGCTAGGGGGATGCTAGGGTGTATTAGTAGGGGTATCACAAGTCATAACAGGGAGGTAATAATCCCTCTTTACAAGACACTGGTTAGGCCCCATCTGGAGTACTTTGTGCAGTACTGGAGGCCACACCTTCACAAGGACATTAACCAAATTGAGGCAGTCCAGAGAAGGGCAATCAAAATGGTGCAGGGACTGCATCAGAAGACATATGAGGACAGATTAACCGAGCTCAATATGTATACCCTAGAGCAAAGGAGGGAGAGAAGTGATATGATCGAAACATTCAAACACCTTAAGGGCACTAACAAGGTGAAAGAGTCTAACATGTTTCAATATAAGAAAAATAGCAGGACAAGAGGAAACAGCATGAAATTAGAGGGAGGCCGATTAAGGGGTAATGTGAGGAAGTTCTTTTTCACAGAAAGGGTGGCAGATGCATGGAACGACCTACCTCAGGAAGTGGTAGCCATGAATACAGTGTAGGGCTTCAAACAGGCATGGGATAGGCATAAGGGAGTGTAACCCCCTTGTTACCTGGGGTTACTAGAATCCCAGTAAGACCTAGTGGTAGGCAGGGAAGGCAATTTGTGAAACTCCAGTTAAATGGATTTCACACTGTCTCACTCTGTTCTCAGTCTCAGCTGAGACTGAAGGATGACATCACCATAGAACTATCGCAGCTGCATGAGCCACAATGGAATCTGCAGAAGGGAGTTAGAGTAGAATGTTGGGAGGTTTGAACAGTAGTCTGTGGTCAGTTGCAGTTTGAAGATTGTTGTGAGAGGAGCACAGCAGCTCTGTGCTCAGGCCCTTGGAGCCTCAGCCCTGAAATAGGGCTACATTTAGGGAAAGGTGTGTGTTTCCGCCTAAAGAGAGACACAGTGAGCTATTTTTAAAGTGGTGGAGACCGCTGATTCGGGTCTCTGAGCCCCATCCCTCAGGGGATGGGGCAGGAAGGTTTGCCTGCATTTCCAGGGACAACCCCCTGGCTACTGCTAGTGAAGAAGCTGCCTTATTTTGTCCACGTGTGTGGGGTACAAGAAGATTTTGTGATTCACCTGTGGGGCACCTGCAACCGGAGGGTGAGTTCTACTCTTGCTAAAGGGCCCATGTTTCATCCTGAACTGTGTTAAAGTGGGGATTGGACTGCTGAAGTAGTGGGAGGCCTAGAGTAATAGGCTTAGCCAAAAGTAAAAGTATGTTCAAGTCCAGCACATAGGGGAAGTCAAGACATGTAGAGGTGATGTGACATATGTCTACCCACTAATCTACATTGCCAAGCTTTCAAAAGAGTTGTTTGGTATCCAGAGAAATGGCCGGGTATGGATTGTGGGAGCTGGAGGTGGGAGACCCCCCCCATCTTTGGTACCCAGGTCCACCTCTATGGATTTGCTCTGTGGATTTCTACTTTGCCTCATGCACTTGGCCAGTGATGAGGGAAGTATCCAGACGTGGGATTGGAAGGAAAATTCCCTCTAGGAGTTGAAGGCTCTAAGGTGGTTTGGGAAGCCACCAATAGGAAAACTGGTACATTCCCATAATGGACCGCGGATCAAGTGGCCGGGGGGGGGAGTCGGGTCAGAGGGGAAACCCAAGTAGTGTACAAGTCGGGCTGTGTACCCAAAGCTGCGTGCAAGTCCGGGCTGTGTGCCTGGTGGGTTTAGAGCCTGAGGGCTGAAATGTGAAGAAGTGTTCTGTGTCTCTAATCAGCATTACCAGGAATGTAGCCCCATGGGGGTCCATCTATGTTTTGTTTGTTCAGTTTGGATGTGAATAAAAGCCACACTGTAGAATCCCATTCCTGGTTGTGGACATTACAGTTATTGCTTCCTGTGTTCAGATTCACTTGGGTGCCCCTGTGCAGAGTAGCCAAACCTAGGCCCCCTGTGCTGAGTAACCTAGTCCTCCCCGAACCCAGTCCCCACCAGGTACTGCTGTCAGCTTCAACAGCATACCACCTGTCATTTACAAAAAGGCAGGGGTCCAGGGGGTACAAAAATGGAGGCACCACTGGGATTTTTATTCTGGGAGGAAGGTGCTCTGGCAAAGGGGCTAGCATTTTGGCTATCTGGCATTAGGTAGCCCAAAAAGCTGAAGCAAGTTAACTTGTGTGTTGCTGTGTGCTGTGGATCTTATGCTGCTGTTAAAATGCCAACTGTTTACCAAGGAGCAGTAAAGCTAAAAGATTGTACCCTTGTCCTACATCAAATGTTTACAGCATTTTTGCCAGCTTGTTAAAGAACTGTGTTGTGATAAAGAAAAGTGTGGAAGACTAGGGGTAGCAACAGGAAAATTGTGCCCTGGATGTTGGAAATGCTTTTAAAAGAACTGTGTGATAAAGAAAAGTGTGGAAGACTAGGGGTAGCAACAGGAAAATTGTGCCCTGGACGTTGGAAATGCTTTTGAGTGAACTGAGAAACTTGCTGTGTGAATGGCCATGCTAAATGGTTGAAATGGGCTCCCGCCGTGGAGTCAGTTGGAAAAAAAAAAGTGGTTTCTGCAGTTTAAATTTGCCTGCTCGATGATCGCCGTGAGGAGAAGAGCACTCGCGAGGAAGAAGAGGCTCATTTGCATGGCATCGTGTGATTGGTGAGGCTGCAATCAGTCCCTCCCCTCAGCCAGCTCTACAGTGACTGCCCAGCATTCAAGAGGGAGTGTGAATGGAGTGCGTGTACTGGCTAGTGGAGGAGCGTCGCAGTGGTTAAAAAGCACTGTAAAACTGTTAAAAATAGACTTTTCTGTTCAAAATCGGGCTCAACCCACATCTCGATCGAATAAATTGCAAGTGTGGTGATCGGGGAGACGATCGGCAGGACTGCCCACCCGTTTTCTTTCTGAGGCCTCCAAGACTGGCTGCAGGCCGTTTTTCCATCGCAGCAAACAGCTACTGATAACAGTGAGTACCAACAGTAAAAGTTGCTCAAACAGTGATTTTCTGCCAAAAGCCAGCTAAATATGTGTGCAGCAGTGTAGTCGCTTTGCAAGTAATGACTGTGTTAAGTTCTACCAGCAAGTGCAAGTCTGCTAGGCCATTGACTGTGTGCATAGTTATGAGTTCAGCATCAGTTTAAAGTTTTAAAGCCAGAGAGAGACTGTGCGTTGTAGCCAAAAGTGCAGCACTAGTTTACAGGCAATCCTGTGCTTAAAATCCTGAGGCTTTAAGGGACTGTGAGTTAAAGAAATATTTCCAGCAAGTGAAAAGTCCATGGAAAATCCTGTAAATGTGTTAGAAAAAGAACAGTACAAGTTTTTGCAGTTTGAGCAAAAGTTATCAGTGGTGTGTGTAAATCGGATGCGCAGTGGCTTGACCCAATTTCTGAATGTTGATGCACAGGAGTGCTGCCACCGCCATTACAGGGTGGGGTAGTAAAGTAAACACAGCAGCAGAGGAGCCATTTTAAAAGTAAAGAAAGTGTTCAGTAAAGTGGGACTTTCAGTAACAGCGAGCTTTTGTTTGTTTTCCCTGCAGTTATGGCCTCAGGACCAGCTCGCTACCCGGATCACGCCCGGGCTGCAGTAACAGCACAAGTAAATAGATTAAGGGACATTGAAAGGTGTTATTATGGAGGACAACTGCCTCCTCATGTGGCGATTCCTGGATATCCAGTGCACGTGTGTCAAATATGCTTAAATGCTGGAAGGGACGTCTTCATGATACCTCGCTGTGCTGGATGCCTGGAGAAATATCGCTTGTATAAAGTGCCCCAGATTCATTTGGCTCCCACATGGACAAAGGTTCAGGAATCTGTAGTTGGCAGCACACAGCACGAGGCGGAGCCTGTTGAAGAAGGCCCCTTGGGGGAGTGTGGCACAAAGCTAGAGGGTGCATATTTAGAGACAGAACCAGATGTTGAAGTTTCGGATGCTGGTTCTCAGAAGGAAAGTTCAGATAAAGCATCAGTAGACCCCTGGAGGAGGGAACCTAGCCCAATTCTCATAGGAGAAGATGAGATGCGGGAGGCCTTTGAATGGGAGGTGTCAACCTCCGTGCCTAGTGATGAGTGGATAGTCTCAGGAGAGAGGATGACTGCTCACTCCTGGGCTCAGATCCTCAGTGAGAAAGAAGATGAGGGGGAACCTATGTGGCCTTGTGAAAAAGGAACGGGTACACAGCCTCAAGCTCTTGCCTCGGAGGAATGCATGGAAGAGAGTGGTGATGCCACTGCCCTGGCTATGCAAGAAGAAGAAGTCAGGGTTCCATTTCTAATCTCGCTGAGGATGCGTAGCTGGCAGAACCAGGACTGGCCACCCCCAAGCCAGGCCAGTGGTCTCAGGTTGACCAAAGCTAGTAAAGAGGAGAGACTGGTTCGTAGGAAGGCGAATGAGATCTATGGGATGACCTTTCCTACCTTTCCTCGGAGAGTCTGGGAGGAGATTGAGAACAGCAGGAAATCCTGGATCTGGGCCAAAGCAATGAAATGTGTGCATCCTGGTACAAACAAGCATGTCAAAAACAGACTGTTTCATGAGAAATATACCCAGTGGAAGAGAGGCAGGACACTATTTATGGACAGAGTGCGAATAGTGGACGGAGAGGGACGTGAAACCTTCCACTGTGTGAATTATGTGCGCCCAGATGGGGTAATAATTCAAGCTCCTGACCCCCTGTACTACTGGCCTCAATGCAAGCACCTCCCAGCAAATGTGCCTGTGCCTACTAGATGAAAAGCCGAGCAGTGGTAGTCAATACTGCCACACCAGCCTGTGCAGTGCCTTTATTGATTCACCAGAATGGACATCCAGGACTCAGGTGCCCCACATTCATCAGTTCTACAGTGTACTGGCCTTTCCAGAGTCCATCAACTGGCCCACCAGATGACTTCAGATCCACAGAGGACACCAGCCCAGCTGTACCCTGATCCATCGCCTGGTAATCGGATGATGTCAGACCAGCTGTTTTCCTTTTTGTTCCTGTTCTAAGGTTCCATCTCCAGAGATGACATCATCCCAGCAGTTCCCAGATGTGCCCTCCTGTAGTTCCCAGAAGATGTCCGCCCAGCTGTATCGGAAGAAATGCTGCCAGGAAGAGTCTTCGGCTGAGGAGCAGGTCGATGCAGCTTTTTCGTTCTACAAGGGGCTGGTAAGTCCAAACTTTTCTATCTTTATGACAATGCAGTACACACCCTACACTAGCAGATTCCAGAATGTGTGAACTGTCCTCAAAGACTCTCCCCTTCGGGACTTTGGCCTGCTAGAACTGTGCTTCACTGGGCTCCAGCCCAGGAGTGACTCTTTAATGGACTAGCCTTCGGGCACTGTGGTCACTAGTTGGGACTTTTAGGGCACTTCATCCCCCCAAATGTGTATTGTAAATAATGTCATTGTTTTTCTACTGTTTTCTAGTGTATATACTGTTTTTCTACCCTTTTCCAAAAAAAAAAAAAAAAAAATCTTTTTGGGATTCTTCAGTGTTTTGATGGTAGGGATTTAGGTAGACTGTGTTTGCAGATTAGGAGTGTGTGTTGTCTTTCTTTTTCTTGCAGGTGTTCCTGAAGAAGATAGAAGAGAAGACAAGAAGAGGAGGAGGGGTTCATCAGAGTTCCTCACTACTACTTTAGTGTGTAGTAATTTAAAGTACTGTGGTTGTTATTGTTGTTGTTACTGTATTAACCCTTTCCTTCCACAGGTGTGGTTGTGGGAGTAGGGAGGCAGTAAAGTGATGTAATGGTGTGGTATTAGTTTCTTGGTGTGTGGTTGCAGGTTGCCCAAGGTTGGGGAGGTCCACAGGTTGTTTTCCTTTTGGGGTGTTAAGTTAGAGGCAGATAGATTTTCCCTAGAGGGCTAGGGAGGGGATAGATAGGCTGAGGTCCTGAATGGCCACAGGGACTGCAGTGCTGAGCTATTAGGGCTATGCTCTGGACAGTTCTACCAGAGCCACTAGGCAGCCATAGTAAGTGGGTAGAGTAGAGGCTGATATGTCAGCTAAAGGCCTTTAGGCCCTTAGTGTTGCCTGCCTGTGCTCGCACATGGTAGGAGGGGGCCTGATCACCCCCCTCCGCAGGTAGCACATAGGGTGGGATGGCCTAAGCCAGGTAAATAATGACTGCGGACAGTCATTTTCCTGGTCAAGGGTGAGTGTAACCCCCTTGTTACCCGGGGTTACTAGAATCCCAGTAAGACCTAGTGGTAGACAGAGAAGGCAGTTTGTGAAACTCCAGTTAAATGGATTTCACACTGTCTCACTCTGTTCTCAGTCTCAACTGAGACTGAGGGATGACATCACCATAGAACTATCGCAGCTGCATGAGCCACAATGGAATCTGCAGAAAGGAGTTAGAGTAGAATATTGGGAGGTTTGAACAGTAGTCTGTGGTCAGTTGCAGTTTGAAGATTGTTGTGAGAGGAGCACAGCAGCTCTGTGCTCTGGCTCTTGGAGCCTCAGCCCTGAAGTAGGGCTACATTTAGGGAAAGGTGTGTATTTCCACCTAAAGAGAGACACAGTGAGCTATTTTTAAAGTGGTGGAGACCGCTGATTCGGGTCTCTGAGCCCCATCCCTCAGGGGATGGGGCAAGAAGGTTTGCCTGCATTTCAAGGGGCAAACCCCTGGCTACTGCTAGTGAAGAAGCTGCCTTATTTTGTCCACGTGTGTGGGGTACAAGAAGATTTCGTGATTCGCCTGTGGGGTACCTGAAACCGGAGGGTGAGTTCTGCTCTTGCTAAAGGGCCCATGTTTCATCCTGAACTGTGTTAAAGTGGGGATTGGACTGCTGAAGTAGTGGGAGGCCTAGAGTAATAGGCTTAGCCAAAAGTAAAAGTATGTTCAAGTCCAGCACATAGGGGAAGTCAAGACATGTAGAGGAGATGTGACATATGTCTACCCAGTAATCTACATTGCCAAGCTTTCAAAAGAGTTGTTTAGTATCCAGAGAAATGGCCGGGTATGGATTGTGGGAGCTGGAGGTGGGAGACCTCCTATCTTTGGTAACCAGGTCCACCTCTACGGATTTGCTCTGTGGATTTCTACTTTGCCTCATGCACTTGGCCAGTGATGAGGGAAGTACCCAGACATGGGATTGGTAGGAAAATTCCCTCTAGGAGTCAAAGGCTCTAAGGTGGTTTGGGAAGCCACCAATAGGAAAACTGGTTCATTCCCATAATGGACAGTGGATCAAGTGGCCGTTGGGGGAGCCGGACCAGTGGGGAAAACCCAAGTAGTGTACAAGTCGGGCTATGTATCCAAAGCTGCGTGCAAGTCCGGACTGTGTACCTGATGGGTTTAGAGCCTGAGGGCTCAAATGTGAAGAAGTGTTCTGTGTCTCTAATCTGCATTACCAGGAATGTAGCCCCGTGGGGGTCCGTCTATGCTTTGTTTGTTCAGTTTGGATGTGAATAAAAGCCACACTGTAGAATCCCATTCCTGGTTTTGGACATTACAGTTATTGCTTCCTGTGTTCGGATTTACTTGGGTGCCCCTGTGCAGAGTAGCCAAACCTAGGCCCCCTGTGCCGAGTAACCTAGTCCTTCCTGAACCCAGTCCCCACCAGGTACTGCTGTCAGTTTCAACAGCTTAACACCTGTCATTTGCAAAAAGGCAGGGGTCCGGGGGGGTACAGGAGCAATATAGATGAGTTTGAATAGATAGGCCATTGACAGAGCAAAGACAGATGGCACATTTATAAGGTAGAAAAAAAAAATTGGCAGACTGGATGGGCCTTGCAATCCTTATCTGCCATCAACTTCTATGTTTCTATGTTTCTAGTAGGTTCCTTAACCAATTGCTGTACTAGTGCTTCTTGCTGGGATTCCAGCATCTCCCTACTCCTAGCTGATGTAGCTGCTGGAATCTTCCAACTCCTATCAGGGAGATTAAAATCCCCTAACATCAGGAGTTCCCCTTTACATGACATCCTTTGTATCTCCTGCAATAACTCCTTTTCCACCTCCTCTACTTGATTTGGTGGTCAGTATACCACATCCAGATGCATTGCTTCTTCTGTCCATTTGATCAGTGTAACCCAGAGGACCTTAGCTGAATCTTGACTTACTTGTCATTCTATCACCTTTATTCTATCTTTAACATACAGCACAACCCCTCCCCACTTTTTTCCCTTCCTGTCCTTTCTGAAAAGATTTCATCCCGGTATACTCACTTTCCATTTATGGTTTTCCGTCCACCACATCTCCGTTATAGTGACCAGGTCCAGTCCCTCATCCATTATCATGGCTTCCAGTTCTCCCTAAACTTCTGGCATTTGCTAACATACCCATCCACCAACTTTCCACACACCCTAACTTTTCCCTGTCTAAGTTCCCTGCCCCCTAATGAGGGGGAGTGGTAACAAGACAAGACTCTCCTTCTTCTTCCTCCATCCCTTCCCTAGTATCGTACTCTGCCCCCTTCTAGTTTAAATCTTTACCCAGAATCCCATCTATATACTGTAACTTTGCATTTTTCCCCTCAATACCCTAGTGCCCTCCTCGTTTATATGCATCCTGTCTTTCATACATAGATTCTCTCCTGCCCAAGAGTCCCTCTACTCTCCTAAGCAGGTGAATCTCTTTCCTTTGCACCATTCCTTTTACCAATGAGTACATTCCTTAATTCACAGCTGCCTCACTGTGCTACCACAGTGCATCGGCAAGACAGCTGAGAAAGCCAGAGAACTAACCTCCTCCCTGCAGACCCTTGCAATTTCCCTGAATCTACTTTGTACCTCTCCTATATCATTTCCCACTAGGTCATTAGTCCCTATGTGCAGGATTAGGTGCAGCTTACCCCAAAGTAATCTTATACCCTCTCTTATTTTAGTCATGGCCCTTCCCGCCTCCATCCCTGGCTCTCAGAAGACTAATCTTCTTTAATAGGCCACCCCTTTTCTTAGCTAGTTGGTTCCCTTTATTATGGAATCTCCAAAGACCATGACCTTGTCTGTACTATCCATCCTTGCTACAGCCCCCTTGCCCCAGTCATGTTCCTCTTTACTTAAGCAATAAGGCATGACAGGGTGTGGGTTATTACAGGATATACCACGGTAATGTGATGTGTTTTGACCAATTATGTTACAGGATTTTCATACCCCATTGTATAATTACATACATTCCACTCTTTTCCTGTCCTCCCATCTTTGAACCTTTTTGGACTCCTGTCCTCATGCTGACTACCTGCTCTCCCATATTGTCTATTTGCCTCTCATGCAGTCCCCTATTTGCTATACTCTCTGGCTGCAACTGCTCTTTTCTGTCCATGTCTACTAGCCCCTCATTTAGCCTCATTTCTTTTCTCCTTCTACCATCAATTTCTTTACTTTCCTGTAGATTTGCCAACAATGTATGTTGTCTCATAAGGGGAGATAACGTGCAGAGATTGATCTATAATAGGACAAAATAGTGAATGAAAATCTAGGCTGTACCTGAAAACAGGCAATTGCTTTATCTAGAACACTTAGCTGGTAAACACAGACTAAATACATTTTTAAAAAGTTTCATTGCAGAAAAAAGGTAATTGTGTACTTTCTCCCAAGACATACTTTAGACCAGGTAGTCTTAAATTGCTAACAAAGCAAAATTCGTAAACTAGTCAAAAGCTGCCATGATAAGTTGGGTAAGTGTCTAGAAACAACATAAAGAAGCAAAAGAACTAGCTGACACTACATATTCCCAATAAACTCATAAAAGAGACTGTTAGTCAGTTGTATGTTAGTAAAATATTTGAGCTCAGTTTATTAACAGTATGCAATATGAATAAAATCGTAACTGTTAACACATCCAATAATTCAAGCCTGAAAGAGAAACACAAATTAAAAGGTGTTTTCTCTTACAGTATTCAGTCTAAGATTTTGGCATTGGCAATTCACGACATAACATGTACCACTCAATAGTCACTACTCTGGATTTGAATGAGCCATTGATATCAATGCTCCAAATGATGTCACAGGTATATGGTCAATTCTAGTTGAATTTAAAGAATCTTCCTATGTTGTGAGTAATGTTTGATTCCATTACCACAGGCATTAACAACCATATGAATTCCTGCACTGCAGGTTCTTGTGTAAAAAAAAAAAAAAAAAGTCATGTTGCTAAACAAAAACTGAAGCCCTGCTTATTTTAGTAATATGACTATAGTGACCTGATCAGAATTATGTGATAAGGGTGAGTTCCTTATCACGCCGCACACAAAGAACAAACGCAAATATCGACTGAAGCAAAAGGGCGAACACAATAAACAGAGACGGCCGGAAACAGTGATGGTCTTCACCCACTCGAGAAAAACAAATGGAATTTCTTATTTTCATTCTTTTCCACCAGTTGCTGTAAACATGAGCAGTATTATTGAGTTGCTCATATTGAGCTGCTCAGTAATAATCACTCATATTACATGATACTCTCTGTTCCATTATATGGGCTTTACAATTAATCCTTGGTGATTGTGTCAAGTTTCATAGACACAGTCCAGAAAAAAATGCAGCTTTTACTTTCTCCAAATTTAAACAGTCTCCTTTCAGCCAGCCCGGTGGTGCTGAGAGTTGAGATGCTGGACGCCATACCTCTCGCCATGCCGGCGACCCAGGTTCTGGAACGAGCCCAGGCCATCGGGGGTCGGCAGGGGAGGACTGGGATTGAGCATCCATAGACTGCTGTCCTAGTCCTGGGATGGGCTGAGGAATCTCACCATGCTGTAGCAGCGCCTGGGGATTCCCAGAGGCACTACTAGCGTTGATGATACGGGGAGTGCAGAGGACATCGGCACATTGTACCCAGACATCATTGCATGTCCATGCTGCATGGGCCAATCAGAGGAAAATGACTGGGCATGACTGTTCAGTTTGATGGCTGTGCTCTGAGCCGGCCAGAGGACTTTGGCGGAATCCTGTCAGGGAGGTTCCGGGGCTGTCCTGGCTGGCAGAGGCAGAGGGGGAGCCCTCTAGTGGGATGGCATGATTGCTGTCCCAGATCCTCCTGGGTGCAGTTCGAGCTACCCAGCTTTCTGGGCAGGCAGAGCCAGCAGCTGGATGCCCCAAGCCGGAGTACGCCACAGCAAAGGAGAAACATACATAAGAAAAAAAACAAAAAACAGTATCCTTTCCATGGCTATTTGTAGAATAAAACTCTTTCCGAAAACATTCCCAGTATGGCAGTTAAGGGTTTGTACCCCAACTGAAGCATTACATTGTGAGTTAGTTTGATGAATACGTCTTTCTCAAACCTTCTAGGATAGAAAGAAAGAAAGATTTGACTAGATATCAATTTTTATATATACAATTTGTTAGTGACAAGATGCAGCCCCATATAAAAATACTACATTTCATACTCTTCACAGTACAGGGTATGTATAACAAATTATCATGTGGAACCATACTTTAATTATTCGATATAGCCCCTTTAAGTCTTATGCTTGTTCTAGTTGACTTAACTTTAAGCCTAAAAAATGGAACTACAGTGCATTCCACTTGTATGCAATTTGGATAAGTGCAATTTTCGGCTGTATGCACATAATGCTGATATCCATTTTTTTTCCCTATCTCTCCCTGCATAAAATGACTGGATGTATGCAACCGTTTTTCCGGTTGTATGCACACATTCTAGCCTGACTTCAAAGACTTTTCTAAGTTGCTGAGTTCTGAGGTGATATTTGGCTTGCATCCCACAAGGTTAGCGAGCTCATTAGTGGACTAGTATGTCCTGATGAAGTGGTAATTGGATTTCAAAGCTTTATAATGGCTGTGGCTCTTTCACTTGTTAATCCACCTGCACTCACAATGGAGAAGGTGCCACGTGAACAAAAAGGCTAAACTTCTTGTGAAGTCTGAACAGCCTGGTGTTTCCAGAAAAGAACTATCCGCTTTGTGGAGATTTATGAGTGAAATGATTTTACATGGTTTTACAGTTTTGAGGCACATTTGGAGGCTGTTGCTGCTAATGCCAGTAAGCAAACAAAAATAATTGCCTATTCTAAAAATGAAAATGAGCATTTAAGGCTATAAATTATGTTAAATTAATAATTAAATGCTTAATGCTGCTTTTAAAAATGTATTATGTGCTGCTCTAACTCATTTTTAGTTATTTTTATTGTTTGTTACCATTAAGCGGATTTTTTAAACTGTACCCGAGTTTGCAGTCCTCTGATTTTGTGACTTTCGTTTGTATGCACATACACAGATTGTCCTGAGGGTGTGCATACAAGCGGAATGTACTGTACTTGTTTATTCATATTATAGTACTTTGAGTCACTTAAATATCCCTAATAATTAAAAAAGTTCAATTTTCCATAACAGTAATAATAAAAATCGCAATATGACTTTATCAAGAGATTTAAAGAACCAGTCATAGATAATCACTGTCAATGCTTGCAATATGCATAGAATATGTGTCACGATGTTCATATTCATGACTTGGATTCCATCAAGTAGCACTAAAAGAAGATTTTCCCCAGTTTCTCAAATCTTTCTCCATGGAAAGTAATAGCGGATCAAGACTGGAGCTAACCAGATTTTTACTATTGTTTGTTATATGACTACTCAAATGATTAAATTAATGATTTGGTATCTGTAATCCTAATATTTCCTTTGGCACAATAAATTTATCCAGATGGAGGGGAGAGAGAGACAGGAGGGAGGGGAGAGAGAGAGAGAGAGGGAGGGAGGAGAGGGAGAGAGAGAGAGGAGGGAGAGAGGAGAGGAGGAGAGAGAGAGAGAGAGAGAGAGAGAGAGAGACTACACAAAAGTCTTATTGAAAAATATCCCTCAAATTCAGAAAAGCTTTGGTAAATATACTCTGGCCAAAGCTGGTAGGAAGATACAGAAACAACTTTTTTTCTTTTTTCTTCCCATAATAGTTTTTATCGACAAAACAAAGAAAAACATATTACAAAAAAACAGTATAAAACTTCCAGATCAGCATAACATAGCACTTAGGATGAATATAGGAAACTTTGGCAGAATAGCAGATTATACCTGTTAAAGAACAAGTGCTTAGTAAGGATGTACAGTATATCTTAAAGCATGAAGGTTCAGGGCGTTTAGATGCCTCTGCAATCATTCAGTTTGCTTTTATTTGTTTCTTACTTACATTTTAATAATTGTATTTGTATTTTGCCAACTGCTAGTGAAAAAAGAATCCAATGGAATCCTCGTATTATGATGTCAGAAATTCTTTACTGACAAGGGTGCCAGTGTATTTCAATGGGAAACTGCAAATCTGTTTTCAGATTTATATTTATTTATCTATTTATTTAAGTCTTTGTTAACCGGGTAAGTGCACTGATCCAAAGGACCATTTTCAGTCACGACCCGGTATATGGAGAAATAACACTTCCTGCCACCAAAATAATATATATTTAATAATAATATGTGATTTTTGATAACATGTAATCTTTTGTTATAATTTAGCAGGTGACATTTTCTTCATAACCAGATTTTACTTGGAAAGAACAAAAGAGAAACTAATGATTGTTTTTAGAAACGTAAAAACATACAGATGGAGCACAGTATTGCAAACATATAAAAGGCAACATTTGTTGATGAAATAAGTATCGATTTCTTTTGAAAAAAGAAAAATAAATGTAATTTCTCATTGAAATACACTGAGCTCTTAAGTAGCTGGCAGTTTCTGACATCACAATACCAGAATTCTACTGAATTCTTTTTTACTAGCAGTGTGAAAAGCAAAGGTGAAAATCCACTTGGTTTACTGCACTAAAAAATATTTTACTATAAAAGTAGAAAGTAATTACTTACACATCAAAATACAATAAATAAAATGGTCAGTTTTCTATTTATTAGAGGTAAACACCTGGGCCCACATATTCAGAGCCAGCCGGATGGGCAGTGCAAAGAGATGCACCACACAAATAAATGACCTGGCCAACTCTGATGGCCTCTTGTTTGAATATCGGACCCTGGATGTGTGGCTCAAAGCGGGTGGCCACCATATTTGGCACAGCGCATCTGGGGTTTGGGGCTGAAGACCACAAATGGGGAAATGGGTGGTGCATACTTAGATGCGCCGGTCCCCCCATGGGTGATATTCAGCAGAAATATGCTAATGAGCTCATTCAGCATGCATGGTACAACTGGGCCCCATGTAAGCTCATTATGAGCTCATTAGCATATTTGCACCAGCTGAATGCACCAGGACAGCCCCCACCCAGCCCCGAGCAGACAGAAACATAAACAAACCCCTGGCAGCCCCTGTAGACCTCTGGCACTCCCTCCCATCCCTGAGCCCCATTCACATGTAAAACCCACCCTGATCATTTGTCATAGTGTAGTGGTACCCCCACTCCTATGCCTGATCCCCAATCGAATAAGAATAATTCCACAATCTATTTTCCATAGCACAGGGTCCCACCCTCCCATGCCTGATCCCTGATCGAATAAGAATAATGCCACAATCCCTTTTCTGTAGTGCAGGGTCCCCCCTGCCCATCCCCAAATGAATTACAATTCTGCCCTAAACCCTTTCCATAGTGTAATGGTACCCCCCCCAAAACATCCCTGATCCCCGATCGACATACAAATGACCACCGAACATCTTCCCATAGTGTAGTGGCCCCCACCCTGTCAGGACTGGACCCCCAACCCTGCCCCCAACCCAACAGGAGCTGGCAACTGGTTCAGCCTCTGCACACCCCCACGGCCAGTCATCGACTGAACTGTCAATGAACGTGTACTGTACAGTGTACGCTCTCATTGGATAGGCACCTGAACTGCATCAGACTTTTCTTTTGTACCTTCTTTAATTCATTGGCAGTGAGAATGCCCTTACAGTTTCATTTTTCATAAACTCTGGTGGGCTTTTTCAAGTTTAAGTGAGAGTTGGACTTTGATTAAGCCTGTTTGGTCTATTCCTGGAGAGATGGGAGCTCTATGGGGTTTTATAAACCTGAACTGAGAGTTACAGTGATTATTCTCTATAACCCGTGAACCTACATGCTGCAAAAAGACTGTCTAATTTACATTTTGTCTTTTGTTGTATTGTGTTTTTGGGTCTAGTGACTGGGGGTTTAGATTTATAAATTGTTTGGATTTTTGTTATGTGTGGTGTGTGAGTGTATGTAGGACTGGTGTGGAGGGGTTGGAGTTTTGTTTAGAGTATGACTGGAAGTGTATGATTGGAAGTGTCTGAGTGTGTGGTGGGATTTCTGAGTGTTTGGTGTGTGCTGTTGCTGTTGGGAATGTGCTGAGATGGTGTAAAAATGGTCAGGCACTATTCCCCCCCACTGTCAGCAGAAGCATACATAACATGTCATGTTTTGGGGCTAGTCAGGAGGAGGAAGGGGGGGGCTGGGCCTGGTGGGGAATGGAGAGGGGTGGGTGGATTGGAGTAGTGGGAACAAGGAGACATCCTGGGGTGAAATGAGAACAGGACAGGGGCCTCCCTGCCTGGTTCCCATACCCAAGGACTCTGCTTTGTGCAGGCAAGTGGTGTGGTCTTCCTTGGTTGCCCATCCTACTTGGATGGTGTTATGCAGCACCAGGTCTATTAAGAACCAGACCACCGTGATAGCGGATTTTGTTGGTTCATCTGACCTAGCTTGCATCACTGAGACCTGGCTTGATGAAAATGCCTGTCCAGTGTTGGCTTCAGCAATTCTGGCCAGGTACTCTGTGATACACTGCCCAAGGATGGATCGTAGGGGCAGGGGTGTAGCCATCTGTTTTAGATTGGAACTGAGCCTTGTGGATTTGCCAGTGGGGAGCACCAGTTCCTTTGAGTGTATCATGGGCATGGGTGTAGGATGCAGGATATTTCTCATCTACCATCCACCCAGTGATGGGAACACATTCCTGCAGGAAGTCACGGACTTCATCATTGATGTGGTATTGGGATTCCCCAGATGGTTAATTCTGGGGAATTTCAATGCCTTAGATTGACGATGAACTCTAGCAGTTTGGTCAAGACTTCCTCCAACCGATGACCCCATTGAACCTTACACTTGTTATTACCTCCGCGACCCACATTTGTGGTCACTCATTGTACCTAGTGGTCCTCCTGGGGATGGAGATTTCCAGTCTGGTGGTGGAACCAGTCGGGTGGTCTGACCATCACACCATAGGGTTCAGTTCTGTGGCTCCCCCCAGTAGGCCTGCCCCTACAGAGATGGTCCGGTACCACCTTTTGAGGGTTGTGACCACAGATGGCTTAATGGTGGTTCTGGACTAATCGGGTATACTGAGTGAATGTATGGATCCAGGGGGTCTGGTACTTGCCTATAATAAGGTGGTGACAGAGGCCCTGGATTACATAGTTCCTGCTCGTGTTTGCCCCCTCACTCTTCACCCAAGGTCCCCATGGTTTGATGGGGCCATGAAGGAGATGAGGAGAGTGGGATGAAGGCTACAGAGGTGCTGGCAGAAATCAGGTCTGGAGGGTGACAGACGTAGATTGACGGACCATCATGTGGTCTATCAATCAGCAATCACGCATAAGAAGGCAGAATTCCTGTCCAGGGAGATTGCTGCTGCGCAGAACCAGCCAGCTCAGCTCTTCTGAACTGTCAAAAGATTGTGCAATCCAATCTGTCTTCAGCCTGGTGGAGCCTTTTCACAGGAGATGTGTAACAAGTTTGCTTGGGTCTTCGCAGATAAGATTGCCACCATCAGGTCTGGGATGTGCCTAGCCCCCTCTATTGGGTATTGTGGAGGTCAGCAGGAGGTTGCAAGCACTCAGTTTGCTTGGTCTGACTTTGGCCAGCTTGAAATCATTGACATTGTGAGGATCATCCAGATTTTGCAGCCAACCTGCTGTAGTTTGGACCTGGGCCCAATGTGCCTTCTTGTAGGGTGTGTTGATGAAATCAGCCCAGTCCTGACCGAGATAGTCTGGAGGTCATTGGAGAGGGGGGTCTTTCCCAACCCCCTAAAGCAGGCAGTTGCACAACTACTCCTTAAAAAGCCCTTCCTTGACCCTGACAGTCCGACCAACTACAGACCTGTTTCTAACCTTCCCTTTGTGGGTAAGGTTATTGAGAATCTGGTTGCACTGCAGCTGGATGATCGTTTGTCTACCCACAATGTCTATGATTCTCTCCAGTCTGGATTTAGAAAGAGGCATAGTAATGAAACGGCCCTTGTTCAGGTGCTAAATGATCTAATAGCAAGAGATTGGAGGACTCGTTCCATCTTACTCCTCCTGGGTCTCTCTGTAGCATTTGACACTGTGGACCATGGTGTGTTATTGGAGTGCCTGCAGTTCGTCTGCAGACTGTCTGATACAGTCCTTGGATGGTTTTGATCATTCCTCGAGGGTAGGACTCAGACAGTGGTGTCTGAGATTTATTCCTCAGCCCCTCTCTCCCTATCCTGTGGGGTTCCACAGGGCACCATTTTATCGCCCATGTTGTTCGCAGTGTATGTGCTGCCATTGGGAGACATCATTAGATGGTATGGTCTGAGTTTTCATTGCTATGTAGAGAAGAGGAATAGACAATGAATTAAATTTTAAGGGACACCTGCAGAGAGTAGAAGTTAGGGGAGGACAAAAAAGCACCACTGGAGAGAAAGAAGACACAGTTGAAGAGTATTGTAGGCTACAGTTGTGGTAGAAGGAGAACCAGGTCACTCAGTAAAGTGCTTAAGATGGTCAAGTAGCTTAAGGTGGGCATGTGTCAAACACCACGCTCAGATCAGAAATGACAAGGACTGAAATGAAGCCATCATCAGAGTTAATGGGAAGATCACTGACAACCTGCAGAAGGGCAGTCTAAGCATTATGGGCAGAGTCATATTTAAAGAGTTCAGGAGATTGTTGAGGGAAAGTTGATTACAGAGAGGGAGAATATAGATTTTTCAAAGCCTTCATGGGTGAAGAATAGGTTAGAGATAAGCCAATAGTTAGTTGGTGAGGGTGTGGGGTAAAGAATTGCTTCTTCAGTAAGAGGAGTAATATTTAAAGTGTTGTGGGTACAAGGGAATATGGTAATATAAATGACATGGTTTATTATATAAGTGATGTAGGGTGATAAAACAGAATCACGGGAGGCAGTCAGATGGGCATAGATAGAGTCAAGGACAGAATTATTCAGGCCCATAGAATGAATGATCTCAGAAGTGTCTGAGCTAGAGATTTAAGGGAGAAAGGAGATGAGAATATATGAGAGGTGAATTAGGGGATGATCTGGTTTGTGTGAGAAAGTGGGATACTAGGGGGGCTTTCAAATTCCTTTCACCATTTTGTGTTTCCCTCTGCTACCATCAGTATTTCATTAAATGAGGTTCAAAACAACACTTCTGCATTAGAAGCATTTGCTTGATAAACAGTTTACAGGTTTATTTATTATACAGTATGTGCTTACACTATGCTATATAGAACTTGGGGGGCCATGCCCTAAAGGTTCTTCAAACAGAATAGACAGAAGGTACAGCTGAGTAAAACATTATTTAGAACAGTTGGAAAAGCTTATCTTGGTAAACTAGAAAATGATATTGGTCCATAGGGCGAGGTTCAATTTTATAGAAACCTTGTCTTCAGTTTTCACTTCATTCTCTATCTTTGTGGTCTATACAGTGTATACAACATAGGGAATACATGTTTTTCATGAACCATTCCTGTTGCCTTAAGATGCCATGTTCAGATCTGAAAGTAAAAGCCCTTTAGGAAGTGTGATCCAGATGTTGTTTTTAAGACTTTATAAGAGCACTCTTTCAGACACTCTGCTTTATACAGACAAATACAGTTCTTGTTCTACTGTTAGCAACCCTCCTATGAGCTGAACAGCATATGCTGTTGTAAAATTTTATGTGTTACCACTGGACATTATTGGAAGACCAGCTTTATGGAGTTACTCTAGCCCTTAAAAATAAGACTTTAAAATGAGCAATAGTAATGTAATGTTAAAATGTGGCCCTCCAAATAGACTTTAGTTGCATATCATGTGGAGTTAAAGCATGACAAGTGGCTTACGGCAGCAGCAGCAGCACCAGCAGCTGCAGTAGCAACAGGTGGTTCCGTTATTTTCTGTACTTGTAAGGGCTTACAAAAGTTAGAAAGTGAAACTAATGGACAAAATTCAAATATAAACACGTTGCTGCTTTTCTTTTCAACAATGGTATACTGTAAAGGACTTTCTGGGGAGGGGTCAATTGTCCTTCTCACTCCTTGTATTTCTGGTGTGTTTTTGGACCTTCTCAACACCCTCCAGCTGAACTACCATCTGCAGTCCTCTAAGTGACATTGGTGTAGTGAGCTACTCAGTCCTCCTCCCACCAATCTGCATCAGTGCTCAGGACTTAGGACTTGAACTCAGTTCACCACTCCCTGGGAGAAAAGTATCAGGCATTAGGAATCAGATGAGGTGAGTGATGTTTTCATAATGCCAGACAAACCAGCTGAACAATAAGAGAATGATTAGCAGGCAGTTCACATGTAACGAGGGCACAGAAGAGCTCTCGGTGTCAGCTATACAAGGGTTGCAAAGTATGGTATAAATGGGATTTTTAACATTATGGACATAACTTTTGGCTTTTGGGAAGGCATATATATATATCCATTATAAGCAGGTGTCTGCTATAAAGGTTTCCTAAAACTTATCTCCCCTGCCATTGTTAAACCCCTCACTTTCATATTCAACCTCACCCTTTCTACATCCACTGTGCCCAACTGCTGAGAACATGCAAACGTGGTATCAATCTTCAAAGCTGGTGATCCACTCTCCACTGACAACTATAGGCCCATTTCCCTCCTCCCCAATCTAAGTAAACTGCTTGAAAAAATTGTGCACTTCCAGCTATCTGAGCACCTAGAAAAATATAACCACCTGTGTCCCTTCCAGCATGGCTTCTGAAAGCACCACAGTACCTCCTCTGCTTTGACCCTTTTTCATGATCATGTTCTAAGAAACATGGATCAGGGCAAGGCCACAGATGCTGTCTTTGTAGATCTATCAAAGGCTTTTGACCTTGTTGATCACCGCTTCTCCACTCCTCCTTGCTTCTTTTTGGCTGCTCCACTGATACTGCTGCTTGGTTCCATATATATATATCTCTCTAACAGGTTTAAGTCTGTCATCATAGGTAAAGCATCCTCTACTACCCTGTCTGTACACACTGGAGTCCCCCAGGGTTCCATATTCTGCCTTTACTCTTTTCCATGTTTGTTAATGCACTCTCCAAGCATAGCCTCAATTTTAAGACTCTCCTCTACGTAGACAATCTAGTCCTCTGCCATAGCGATAAATCAGTTGCATCCATCTCCTCCACCTTTACACAAAACTATGGCTCTGCCCAACAATGGTTCCTCTCAAACAAGCTCCTAGTCAATGGAAAAAAGACTAAATCTATGCTCTTTGGCTCTAAACCTTTTCTCACTGAAGTCGCCAAAACCAACTACTCCCTCCTCATACTCACCCCAGCAGGCCCCCCCTCAAAAATGTCCTATCCTTTAAATACCTAGGTATTACCCTTGACCATATCAACAACACTGTGCGGAAAATCCACCAGAAGTTAGGCGCTGCATACTGACTCAAACATCTTTTGTCTACTGAAGTGCACCTTGTCATTGCATATGGTAATCTACAGCCCCTCCTTGACTATTGCTTCCATGTCTACTCCCTCGTGTCCTCTACCTTACACTCATGGCTAAACACGACATACAACTCCATCTTTCATTTCGTCCTTCAAGCTCCCCATTGTATCCATCATTGCACACTCTATCAGTTCCTTGGGTGGCTCCCTCTACAAGATCATTTTGATTATGCAATGGGCTGCCTGGTGGACAATTCACTTAGAAACCTACACCTGTCCCCCTACTCATCCCTCCTGACTGGAAGAGTAGTTTTGAGGACTCTTAGGATATCCTTAGTCCCTCTGCTAGAAGTACCATGTGTTGTCACTGTCATGGGAAACCGAGCTTTCTCCATCTCTGCACCCTCCCTATGGAACAAACTTCCATCGTCCATCTGCTTGTTACCCACCCACCTGCCTTTCAAACAGAATCTAAAAGCCTGGCTCCTGACTGCAGTCGTTTGTCACTGCACCCCACAACAACACTGGGGCCTACAAACTGCCCATGCTCTATAATGTGCAGGCATCACTGCTTGCCTCTACTTTCATGCCCCTCCTTTCCATACCTCTGTCTCCTTATTGCCTTACCCCCCTTCATTATTACAGCCTTCACACCTGCCTCTCATCCTCATCGATCCTCTTTGATCCCTAAGAAAACCATGAAAATGTGATTGTCTGAACCTGCACTGCTTTGATTGCTGGCACCTGATGCACACCTTTTGATTGTTGGTACCTGATGTATATATGGAAATGGATCATGTAATCTAATGTTGATACTGACTGTAAATTGCACTGTTGTTTTTGTTGTAATCACATTGTCCTTAGCCAATTACTATTGTTATTGTATAATCCAATTATCTACTGTACATTCCCCCCCCCCACCATCCCATATTTGGGGGGGGGTGGTTCTGTGCTCTGTATGTACTGTTTCCTTATACTGTTCAACTTATGCATTGTGTTGTTCATAGGTTCATAGGAAGTGTTCAGCTCCATAAACCTGAAAGGCCATATAAGTGTAACCCCCCTGTTACCCGGGGTTACAAGAATCCCAGTAAGACCTAGTGGTAGGCAGGGAAGGAAGCTTGTGAAACTCCAGTTAAATGGATTTCACAGTCTCACTCTGTTCTCAGTCTCAGCTGAGACTGAGGGATGACATCATTTTAGAACTGTCGCAGCTACATAAGCCACACTGGAAAGTTGCAGTTGGAGGTTAGAGTAGAACATTGGGGAATTTGAAGTTAGTCTATAAGAGTCTGCTGCAGTCTGTAGTAGAGGAAGGAGGTGCTCTGCTGTAAGCAGGCCCTCAGAGCTCTAAGCTCTGCCAAAGAGTTATTTTTTTTTGTATAGGTGTGTGTTCTCACCTGAAGAGGAACACAAGAAGAACCCTGTGAAGTGGTAGAGACCACTTTTAGTGGTTCAGGGCCCCATCCCCGCAGGGGTGGGGGGAAGGAATCAGCCAGCTTCCAGGGGCAATCCCCCTGGTCTGGCTAGGGAAAAAAGAAGCTGCCTGAGTTAAGTTCATGCTGAGGCACCAGAAGTTCTGCACGAGATTTCTTTGAGGAGAAAACACCTGTGGGGCACCTGCAACCAAGGGGTGAGTTCGCTCTGCTAAAGGGCCAATGTGTTTTCACCTGAAACAAGATGAAACTAAAGTGACTGTTACTGTGGGGTCAGAAAAAGACAGCCAAGTACAGTTTTGAAGATGTGGGGATTGGACTGCTTAACTCTGTGGGGGTCTAGAGTAATGGACACAGCCACTTATTAAGTATGTTCAAGTTCAGCACAAATGGGATGTAAAGACAATAGATTGAATGTGAGTACATTTAAAGAGAATCTACATAGCAAAGTGTTTTCAAGGATGAGGTGTTACAGTCCAGAGAAATGGCTGGGTATGAATTATGGAAGCGATAGGTGGGAGACCCCTCATCAGTAGTAACAAAACTCACCTCTATGGGTTTGCTTTGGGGCTCCTGTTGCTTTCTCTCAGGTACTTGGCCAGTGCCTGAGGAAAGTACCCAGACATGGGATTGATGAGGAAGATTCCTGTATGGAGCCAGAAGTGCTCATAGGTGGTTTAGGCAACCACCAGTAAATGTTTCCATGCTATATGGAAAGTGTCCAAAGGGCTGGCAAGGGAGCGAAGCCAGGGAAAACCCAGAGCAGCATACAAGTGTGGGCTGTGTGCCCAGTGTGTTTCATAGCCTGAGGGCTAAAGTGAAAGTGAATGTGTTCTGATCTCCATAAATCTGCATTACCCAGAGTGTAGCCCTGTGGGGGTCCAGCTATGCTTTGTTTATTCTGTTGGATGTGAATAAAAGCCACACTTTAGAATCCCACTTCTGGTATTGGACATTACAATTATTGCTTCCTTTGTCTGGAGTTACTTGGGTGCCTCTGTTGCAGAGTAGCTAAACCTAGCCAATGTGCCAAGTGACATATTCCTCCCTGAACCCAGCCCACCAGGTAGTGCTGTCAAGATGGAAGCGGCATACCTGGGGGGGGTTACAAAAATGGAGGCACCGCTGAGGATTTGGGTTTGGAATTTAGGGAGGAATGTAAGAAAGGGCACTCGGACAATGGCTAGTGTTTTGGTTATCTGGCAGTGGGTATCCCAAAACAACTGAAGCAAAGTTTAACTAATGTGCCGCTGTGTGCTGTTATCCATGTGCTGCTATTAAAATGCCAACTGTTTACCAAGGAGCAGTAAAGCCTGAGAGTGAATGCTCTTGTCCTGCATCAAATTACAGCATTTGCCAGCTTTTAAAAGTGTTTGTGAAAGAAAAGTGTGGAAAACTGTGTGTAGCAAAAGGAAAATTGTGCCCTAGATGTTGGAAATGCTTTCTGAGTGAACTAAGAGACTTGTTGTGCTTAATGGCCATGAAAAATGGTTGAAATGGGCTCCCACCGAGGAACTTCAGTTGAAAAACAAAAAGTGTGGTTTGCAGTTTAAATTTGCCTGCTCGATGATCACCGTGAGGAGAAGAGCATGAGAGGAAAGAGGCTTATTTGCATGGCGTCGAGTGATTAGTAAGACTGTAATCAGTCCCACCCCCAAGCCAGCTCTAGAGTGACTACACAGCATTCAAGAGGGAGAGTGAGTGGAGTGTGTGAACTGGCTTATCAGAAGGAGCATTTGCGGTGACTGAAAGCGCTGTAAAAGTTTTAAAAAACTGACCTTTTCTGTTTAAATTTGGGCTCAACCCGCATCTCAATCGACTGGACTGTGAGTGTGGTGTTCAGAGGGATGATCTGCGGGACTGCCAACCCGCTTCCTTCCAGAGGCCTCCAAGACTGGCTGCAGGCCGTTTTTCCATCACAGCAAACAGCTACTGATAACAGTGAGTACCAACAGAAATAATTTTTCAAACTAAGTGATTTTGCCAAAAGCCAGCTGAATCTGTGTGTAGCAGTGTAATTGCTTTACAAAGAAGGACTGTGTTAAGTTTTACCAACAAAAGCACAAATTCTAAGCAATCGACTGTAAGCATAATTATAGGTTCAAAGTCAGTATAATTTTCAAAGCCATGTGAGAGACTATGAGTTGTATCAGATATGCAGCAAGAAATATAGGCAATCCTGTGCTATGAAATACTGAGGCTTTAAGGGACTGTAAGCTGGTGCAATGTCTTCAGCAAGTAAAAAGTCTGTGGTAAATCATATAAATGTGCTAGGAAAAAGAACAGTGTAAGTTTGTGCAGTTTGAGCAATGTTATCAGTACAGTGTGTAAATCAGATGCTCAGTGGCTTGACCCAATTACAGAATGTTGATGCATAGGAGTGCTGCTGCCGCCATTATAGGGTGGGGTAGTAATGTAAACGCAGCAGCAGAGGAGCCATTTTGAAAGACAGAGAAAGTTTTCAGTGATGTGGGACTTAAAATAACAGTGAGCGTTGTTTGTTTTTTCTCTGCAGTCATGACTTCAGGACCAGCTGGCTACCGGGATCATTCCTGGCTGTGATAGCAGTAGAAGTTAACAAGTTAAGGGACATTGAGAGATGTTACTACGGAGGATGACTGCCTCCTCATGTGGTGATTCCTGGATATCCAGTGTGAGTATGTGTGATGTGCTTAAATGCTGGAAGGGATGTCTTCATGGTACCTCACTGTTCTGGGTGCCTACAGAAATATGGTTTGTTTAAAGTGCCCAAGATTCATTTGGCTCCCACATGGACAAAAGTTCAAGAATCTGCAATTGGCAGCACACAGCACCAGGTGGAGCCTGTTGGAGAAGGCGCCTCAGAGTGTGGCACAAAGCTAAAGGGTGCAGATTTACAGACAGAACAATGTGCTGATGTTCCAGAGTCTGAGTTGCAGAGAGACATTTCAGGAAGAGCATCAGTAGACCCTTGGAGATGAGGGAGGCCTTTGAATGGGAAGTTTCAACCTCTGTGCCCAGCAAAGAGTGGACAGTCTCAGGAGTGAGGACGACTGCTCACTCCTGGGCACAGATTCTCAGTGAGGAAGAAGAAGAGGGGGAACCTATGTGGCCTTGTGAAAAAGGAACTGGTATACAGCTTCAAGCTCTTGCCTTAGAGGAACACATGGAAGAGAGTGGTGATTCCACTGCCCTGGCTGTGCAAGAAGAAGCCAGGGATCCATTTTTTGTGTCGTTAAGAATGTGTAGCTAGCAGAACCAGGACTGGCCACCCCCAAGCCAGGCCAGAGGTCTCAGGTTGACCAAAGCTAGTAAAGAGGAAAGACTGGTTCGTAGGAAAGCGAATGAAATCTATGGGATGTCCTTTCCTACCTTTCCTCAGAGAGTCTGGGAGAAGATTGAAAAAAGCAGGAAATCCTGGATTTGGGATGAAGCAATGAAATATGTGCATCCTGGTGCGAACAAGCATGTCAAGAACAGAATTTTTCAAGAAAAATACAACCAGTGGAAAAGAGGCAGGACACTGTTTATGGACACTGTTTGAATTGTGGATGGAGAGGGACATGAAACCTTTCACAGTGTGAATTATGAGTGCCCAGATCAGATGGGGTAATAATTCCAGCACCTGACCCATTGTGCTATTGGTCACAATGCAAAGACATTCCTGTGAATGTGCCCATGCCTACCAAATGGGAAGCAGAGCAGTGGTAGCCAGTGCTGCCACTCCAGCCGTTGCCGTACCTATGTTGTTCCACCAGTCTGGACGTCCAGGACTCGGGTGCCCCACATTCATCTGTTCTACAGTGTACTGACTTTCCAGAATCCATTGACTGGCCCACCAGATGACTTTAGATCCAGAGAGGACACCAACCCAGCTGTATCCTGATTCATCGCCTGGGTATCGGATGACTTCAGACCAGCTGTTTTCCTTTTTGTTCCTGTTCCAAGGTTTCATCTCCAGAGATGACATCAACCCAGCAGTTTCCAGATGTGCCCTCCTGTTGTTTCCTGCAAGATGTCCACCCAGCTGTATCGGAAGAATGCTGCCAGGGAGAGTCTTCGGCTGAGGACCAGGTGTGGTATCGTGTTGTTCTACAAGAGACTGTTAAGTCCAGACTTTTCTATTCTTATGACATTGCAGTGCACACCCTACACTAACAGACTCCAGATGTTTGTACTGTTCTCGAAGACTCTCCCCTTTGGGACTTTGGCCTGCTAGAACTGTGCTTCACTGGGCTCCGGCCCAGGAGAGACTCTTTAATGGACTTGCCTTCAGGCACTGTGGTCACTAGATGGGACTTTTAGGGCACTCCATCCCCCAAATATGGTGTATTGTAAATAATGTCATTGTTTTTACTGTTTTCTAATGTTTATACTGTTTTTTTCTACTTTTCTAAAAAAATCTTTTTTGGATACTCCAGTGTTCAGATGGTAGGGGTTCAGACATACTGTGCATGCAGATTAGAAGTGTGTGTTGTCTTTCTTTTTCTTGTAGGTGTTCCTGAAGAAGATAGAAGAGAAGACAAGAAGAGGAGGAGGGACTCAGCAGAGTTCCTCAGTAGTGCTTTGGAGTGTAGTGTTTAAAGTACTGTTGTTGTTGTTGTTACTGTGTGTAACTTTTTTCTTCCACAGGTACGGTTTTGGGGGAGTGTGGGAGTAATGCATAGTGTATGGTATTAGCTCCTAGTGTGTGGTTGCATGGTGTCCATGGTCGGGGTTCCCCTGTTTGTTTTGTTTTGGGAATTTTAAGTTAGAGGCAGACAGGTTTTCCCTAGAGGGTTAGGGGGATAGACAGGCTGTGGTCCTGAATGGCCATAGGGGCCGCAGTTCTGATCTAATAGGGCTATGCTCTGGACAGTTCTTCCAGAGCCTCTGGGTACCCATAGTCAGCGGGTAGAGTAGAGGCTGATGCATCAGCCAATGGCCTCTGGGCCCTTAGTGTTACCTGCCTGTGCCTAGCACATGGTAGGAGGGGGCCTGATCACCCCTCTCTGTAGGTAGCACATAGGGTAGGATGGCCTAGGTGGGGTAACTAATGACTGTGGACAGTCATTTTCCTGGCCCAGGGTGAGTGTAACCCCCCTGTTACCTGGGGTTACAAGAATCCCAGTAAGACCTAGTGGTAGGCAGGGAAGGCAGCTTGTGAAACTCCAGTTAAATGGATTTCACACTGTCTCACTCTGTTCTCAGTCTCAGCTGAGACTGAGGGATGACATCATTTTAGAACTGTTGTAGTTGCATAAGCCACACTGGAATGTTGCAGTTGGAGGTTAGAGTAGAACGTTGGGGAATTTGAAGTTAGTCTGTAAGAATCCGTTGCAGTCTGTATTAGAGGAAGGAGGTGCTCTGCTGTAAGCAGGCCCTCAGAGCTCTAAGCTCTGCCAAAGAGCTATTTTTTTTTTTGCATAGGTGTGTGTTCTCACCTGAAGAGGAACACAAGAAGAGCCCTGTGAAGTGGTAGAGACCACTTTTAGTGGTTCAGGGCCTCATCCTTGTGGGGATGGGGGGAAGGAATCAGCCTGCTTCCAGAGGCAAGCCCCCTGGTCCGGCTAGGGGGAAAAAAGAAGCTGCCTGAGTTAAGTTTGTGGTGAAGCACCAGAAGTTCTGCACAAGATTTCTGTGAGGAGAAAATGCCTGTGGGGCACCTGCAACCAAGGGGTGAGTTCACTCTGCTAAAGGACCAATGTGTTTTCACCTGAAACAAGATGAAACTAAAGTGACTGTTACTGTGGGGTCAGGAAAAGACAGCCAAATACAGTTTGGAAGATGTGGGGATCAGACTGCTTAACTGTGTGGGGGGTCTAGAGTAATGGAAACAGCCACTTATTAAGTATGTTCAAGTTCAGCACAAATGGGAGGTAAAGACAGTAGATTGTATGTGAGTACATTTAAAGAGAATCTACATAGCAAAGTGTTTTCAAGGTTGAGGTGTTACAATCCAGAGAAATGGCCGGTATGAATTATGGGAGTGAGAGGTGGGAGACCCCCCATCAGTAGTAACCAAATTCACCTCTACAGGTTTGCTTTGGGGCACCTGTTGCTTTCTCTCAGGCACTTGGCCAGTGCCTGAGTAAAGTACCCAGACGTGGAATTGATGAGGAAGATTCCTGTGTGGAGCCAGAAGTGCTCATAGGTGGTTTAGGGAGCCACCAGTAAATGTTTCCATGCTATATGGAAAGTGTCCAAAGGGCTGGCAAGGGAGCAAAGCCAGGGAAAACCCAGAGCAGCATACAAGTGCAGGCTATGTGCCCAGTGTGTTCCATAGCCTGAGGGCTAAAGTGAAAGTGAATGTGTTCTGATCTCCATAAATCTGCATTACCAGGAGTGTAGCCCCCTGGGGGTCCATCTATGCTTTGTTTATTCTGTTGGATGTGAATAAAAGCCACACTTTAGAATCCTACTTTTGGTATTGGACATTACAGTTATTGCTTCCTTTGTCCGGAGTTACTTGGGTGCCTCTGTTGCAGAGTAGCCAAACCTAGCCAATGTGCCAAGTGACATATTCCTCCCCGAACCCAGCCCACCAGGTATTGCTGTCAAGATGGAAACAGCATACCTGGGGGGCAGGTTACATAAGGACCTGTTACCAGCTAATATACATAGCTCCATTTTTTTTCTCCCATATACATGTCACCTTGTAGCCCGGGTCATGTCTGAAAATGGTCTTTTGGATCAGCTCACCTACCCGGTTACCAAAAACATACATAAATAAATATAATAAATAAATAAAGTGTCCACTGTAAGTGGGTCGGACTGAATTTAAAAGGTTTTTTGTGGTGTGGACTAACCATATAGTTAATGGGACTTCCACAGAGGCTATGAAAAACAGATGGACTTTCATGGGTATTTACAGAAAAGCACAGAGAACTACAGGCCTGTGCTATGCACATTCAGACCAGAAGGAATACCAGAACTTAATACTTCATGAGGTAATTTGAAAGGCAATGGTCAAAAGAAGTATGTGGCTCATGGACAATTTAAATTGCCCAGCTAGAGACTAGAGGAGGGAATTGTTATGTCCTGACAAAGTATGCAGTTTTTGGCTGTCATGCAAGATTGCTCTTATACAAATTTTTAAGGGAACTACTTGGGAGCAAGAAACACTTAATCTAATCTTTAGCAGTAAGGATGATTTGGTTGGAGATGCATGCATTTGAAAGAGATGTTAGGGAAAAGTAACCATAACATTATCAGAGTCATTGTAGGAAAAACAGAGGAAAAGCAATGGTTGCTTCTTTTTTTTTTAAGTGAGGGAGCTCACAGCACAGATACCTGGGAAAGAAAACACATGGGCAGAAGTGTTCGGCAGCCATGGGGCACCATCAATATCCATTTAGCTTTAAACAAGAATGTATACTACAAAACAGAAAGTACAATTTACCAGCTGATGTGAGAATGGCCTCACTGACATTATACAAGGCCATGGAACAATGCGGAGACATCCTGCTCATCTTGGATGTCATCATGAGCAATGCTTGGTGCATTTGGAGCAAACATGCTTTGGGGGGAAAACCACAAGTTCAGCATTCAGGAATATTTCAACAAGTAAAAAGTTGTTCCCAAACTGACCTTTTAACAGAAACCCTACAAAAATAGTACTTTTTAAGTCCCAGCATAGGCTTGATAGAGCTGCAAGAATACTAGTTTGGGTTAAGAATGAGAGGGGGCATTTGAGTAGTTGAATTGGAGCAACCCAAGGGAGCATAGGGTTAGATATAAGGAAGGGTTCCACCATCGGAATGCGTCCGTCTGAGTGTGCCCGTCATTAGGGTGCCAGGAATTAAATTTGCCAATCAGTTTATATGCGGGGGGCTGCGCCCCCCTCCGTGAGGGGGTCTGGGCCCCCCACGCCCCCCTTAACTAAATATACCAACTCCAGGGGGGTGCACCTCAGGAAGGGGGGTGGCGATTTTGGCAATTTGGTGCCCTAATGATGGGTGTACTCAGACCGGCGCACAGATGTCCGGAAGGGATAATGAAGTGCAGTAGAAAGAAACACAGTTTAGGTGTCAGATCATCAGTAAAACATGGAAACAAGATGACACAGAACATTAAGGGCAAAAAGAATTCTTCAGCCATATAAGATGTAAAAGATTAGTCAGGGACAGTATAGGGGCCATTCAGTAAAGAGGGTAGCTATGGAGTAATACCAGATGATCCATTAATTGGACTAAGACATAACGATTATTTCTCCTCTGTCTTCATGGAGAAAGCACCAGGAGCCAGATATTCAAAACTTTGCCCCGGGGCTAAATTAGCACTGCCCGGCATGCTAAATTAACCTGGAATCAATAGGCTGCTATATTCAAAAGGGATAGCCCGATGCTAAACCTGCTGAATATAGCATGCTAAGGAAGCCGGGCAAACTGGGCTGGGAGTGCAGTGCAAAAATAGCCTGGGGAAAAAGACAGCTCTGAATATAGTGACCAGGAAGTGCAAACCACAACAGCAGCCCAGTGCATAGCAACGTGAAGGAAGGTAAAGGTGAACTATGTGGCCAATGTGTGTGCTAGCAAAGGAGTGGCTTCATTAAAGCTGCAAGCACCAGCGCATGTGAAATTCTGCAGAAATGTACCATGTTTCTGAATCTTTTGCATGGTGCAGACACATTTGAGCAGGTTTTGCATGGAACTAAGATGTTTTCCCGGTGCTATCACGTTTGCCCAGGGCAAAATGTTGTTATATTCAAAAGTGACATGCAAATGAGCCTACTTAGGCAGTCTGTGGGCAAACATCCAGATTAGCATCTCATTATGTCCTGATTTGCATGCAGTTTGCCTAGCGCTATTGCAGGGTCCCACAGCTCCATCTGTAGTTCAGTCTGGAAGTACAGGGGATGGCTGGGTTTGCCCACAGCTCCACCTGTAGGTCGGTCTGGAAGTGCATGGTGGTAGCTGCAGGCTACATTTGTACAGAACTGCATAAAATATTGTGCCCCAGGGGACTATACAGCACAGGCACAGGTGATGGTGGTGCTGCATGCAATAGACACACTGTAGCCCTTGCTACAGTGCACAGCAGACACTATAGTAATAAGGGGACCAGTAGTGTGAGGGACACAGCAAAGCCTATGGTGTGTAGGGCATCAATGACTGCTGCACTTTACACAGTGACAGGCCCATCTTGCAGGCGTGTACTGACAGTGGACATTACTGGTACGCTGTTGTGCGACTCACAGATGCTGCACCACTGGCATGGGATACTCAGTGACATATACATGGCTGGCTGTGTGTGCTGTGGTGTCTGTACAGATGTGCAGTATGTGGCTGGGGGAGCACATACCATCAGATAGGCACACTGGTGTTGGGGTATTCCCTACACTGGACCATTTGCACTGCATGGCTTGTCCCAGCCTTGTGGCAGCACCCAGTATGTAGTGAAGCCTGGCCTCCTGTACACCCTCCCCTCAACACCCTCCACACCCCCAGTGCTGCATGTCTGTGCTGGATTCTGTTGGTGTCCACCGAAGGGTGGTCTGCAGGTGTGGGCTGTGTGGACTCACTACCATGGTGTCCACTGGGTGCCAGGTCACCACTTAATGCCTGGCATGGCTGGGACCGGTGGCATATGATGGCAACGTAGGAGGTGTCATCCGCGTGCAGCATGTTTCTTCCACGTCTGGTTTCTTTCTATGTTTAATATTTACTGGTTATGGTCAATAAACCACCACTGGCAGACCCTTGCAAACTCCATAATTTACACTTGTGAATTACAGAGTTCCATAATTCATGATTCTGTGTTGCACTATGTCATGCAAAGCCACACAAAACTGAGCAAAACTGCGCAAAGCCACAAAGTTGCATAAAGTTGGTTTGCTCAGAATTAAGACTACCTTTTCCTGGATGGTAATTTGCACCTTGCAAAGTGTCGCGCTGCATCGGGCAAAAACACTTTGCGCAGTGCTAATGCACTAAATATAGCATTGCGCTTGTATTCATGCACACGCCCACTCTTTTTGCCCCATGCATACATTATACTTTTGTCCAGCGCTAATGCAGTTTGCCGGCGCTATTTGGCCTGTTGAATATAGTGGACCTGGGCAAGCCTGGCGCAAACCAAGCAAAAACGGTTTGCGCCCAGTGCAAAGTTTCAAATATCTGGCCCCAGGAGCTCAGCCTGTAATAGAGACCATTTTGGGTGTGGTGAGGATGAGGACAGTAGCTCAGTTGCTAGTCGTGGAACAGTTTAAGAGGCTAAACTCTTTTTTTTAACATTTATATATTAAACGTTATTCCAACAGACCATAGCATTGTACAAGAATAAATAAAAGCATCAATAAAAACAAATAAATATATGAATCTTATTCCTAAAAAAGTTATACAAACCACAGGACTTCAGATATCAGCAAATACCAAGTTAAAAAGGTGTGATTTTAAGACAGATTTAAAGGCCTCAACGGACGGGCACTATCTAATCTGGTGAGGTAGAGTATTCCACAGGATCAGGGCTGCAAAAGCAAATGATCCAGCTACAGATGTAGTCAAATGAACCCTTGGAATCTCCAGCAATCCCTTGTCAGTGGAGCGGAGAGGACGAAGGGGGCAATAGGGACCAAGGAGGTCTTGCAAATACCGCGGTCCCTGTCTGTGTAGGGCTTTATAGGTCAGTAATCCGACCTTGAAGGTGATCCTCCACTGCACCAGCAGCCAGTGCAGGCTGTGTAGCACAGGTGCAACATGGCAGGATCTCGACAAGCCAATCAACAACCTGGCTGCCTCATTCTGCACCAGCTGTAGGTGGTGAAGGTTCACCTCCAGTAGCCCTAGGTATAAGGCATTGCAGTAATCAAGGCGGGAGGTCACAAAAGCGTGGACTAATGTCAGAAGATCATCAGGTGGGACCAGGTGTTTTATCCAGATGATGTTCCTCAGATGGTAAAATGAGGTTTTGACAATGGCCAACACCTGAGGCTTCAGAGTCGGCTCATCATCAAACACAATGCCCAGATTCCGTACTCGGTCAGAAGTTAACAGCTGGTCACCTCCCAGCCAAAGACCAGAAGGTTGACCCATTGCGCACCCCTGTACCTGATGACCTGGTTCCACGACCAACACCTCAGTCTTATTCGGATTCAACCTAAGCCAGTTGGCACACATCCAATCCTGGATCTCAGAAAGGTAGTTATTAAAGACTGAGACAGCATCATTATGCTTGGGTACAAAGGACATGTACAGCTGAGTATCAACTGCATAGAACTGAAAACTCAGCCCGTACTGCCTAATAATGTCTCCCAATGGCAGCATATACACCGTAAACAACATGGGTGAAAGCATCGAGCCCTGCGGTACCCCACAAGACAGGGGATGAGGGGCCGAGGAAAAACAAACAATTCCACTCTCTGCACCCTGCCTGTGAGAAAAGATTGAAACCATCTGAGGACTGCACCAGACAGTCCACAGAGTAGCCACAGGTGCTCTAGCAGCAACCCATGGTGTACGGTGTCAAATGCTGCAGAGAGAGATCGAGGAGTACTAAGATGGAACGACTCCTCTGATCTCTCACTATCAGGAGATCATTAAGTACCTGAACTAATGCCGTCTTGGTACTATGCCTCTTCCTGAAACTGTAATGGAATGGATCGTAAATATCATGGGTGGTAAGATGCTCCTCGAGCTGCAACGCGGCTGCCTTCTCAATAACCTTGCCCACAAAAGGCAGGTTAGAGACAGGCCTGTAGTTTGCGAGACAGTCAGGGTCTAGAGAAGATTTCTTTAGAAGATGGTGGACCACTGCCTCCTTCAGGGTGTTCGGAAACACCCCGGTCTCTAACATAAACACCCAACAATCTCCACAAGGATGGGTCCAATCACCTCCATGCACCCCACCAGGAGGCATGTTGAAACTGGGTCCAAACTACAGTAAGCTGGTTGCAAACCCTGGATTATCTTCACAACATACCCGATCGCCAACTGATCGAAGTCAGACCAGGCTGACTAGGTGGCTGCAATCTCCCACCGATCACCGCTCTGCCCGTTTGAGTGAGCTGTATAGATCTCTGACCTGATGGCGCCAACCTTGTCCATGAAAAATCGAGCAAACTCATCACACTTCAACTGTGAAAAAGCTCCTCAATTCTGAAGACAGGCTGGATTACACAGCCTGTTCACAGTTTGGAAGAGCTGAGCTGGTTGATTTCTCGCAGCCGCAGTCTCCCTGGACAGGAACTCTACCTTCTTATGAGAGATCATGGATTGATAGTCTCTATAATGGGACATCAATATAACTTTGTCATCAATCAGGCCTGATTTCTGCCAGCATCGCTCCAACCTTCTTCCCACTCTTCTCATCTCCCTCAAGGTCCCAGCAGACCATGGGGACTGAGGGTGAAGGGGGGGGCGAACTCAGACAGGAGCTACAGAATTCAGAGCAACCACGACTGCCTTTTATAGGCTAGAAGAAGTTCCTTTGGATCTAAGCTCACATGCAAACTCCCCGTTAGGTCCAGGACCACCATAAGACCATCAGGGGTCAAACTCCGCAAAGGGCGGTACCGGACCATCTCCGTAGGGGCAGGTCTATTGGGGGGGGCCAAGAAACTGAACCCTATAATTGGTGATCAGACCATCTGATGGGTTCCACCACCACATCAGAGATCTCCATCCCCAGTAGAAATACCAGGTCCAACAAATGACCTTGTACATGGCTCGCAGAGGTACTCACCTGTGTAAAGCTCAATGAAATCATCAGCTGGAGGAAGTCTTGTCCAAAATGTGAGAGTTCATCGTAGACCCAGGCATTGAAGTGCCCCAGCACCAATCACCTGGGAGACTCCAATACCATCTCAACAATGAAGTCCGCAACTTCCTGTAAGAAATCCTTCTCGCTATCAGGTGGACGGTAGACGAGAAGTATCTTACAACCCACACCTGCGGCCATGATGCATCCGAAATATCTTGTAACTCTAACTGGCACATTTACAAGGCCCAGTTCTGTCTTGAAACAGATGCCCCCCCCTCCCCCGTATTCCAACCTCAACTGGTGTATCACTGAGTACCTGGCTGGAACAGCTGACTCTAAAATGGGACCCGCATTATCATCCAGCCAGGTCTCAGTGATGCACGCCAGGTCCGATGTTCCAACAAGATCAGCAATTACTGCCTTCTTGTTTCTAATCGACCTGGTGTTGCATAACACTGCCCTGGTTGGATGAGCAGTTAAGGTCGACCACATTATTTGCCCACATAAAGTGGAGCCCTTGGGTATGGAAACCAGGTAATATGGACCCCTCTCCTTGACCCGTTTCACCCCAGGGTGCCTCCTTGAACCCACTACCCCAGTTCATCCACCCTGCTCAGCTCCCCAGCTAGGTTCACACCCCCAGACCCTTTGATGCCCCCTCGCTATACCCAAAGCACGACAGCACCTATATACTTCCCCCAATTCCCCCGATAGTGAGGGTTCAATTGAAAGGGCAGAGGGCCCAAAGCTCAGTGGAGGAGTAGCACCCACCTTTCAAGCTTCAAAGCCCTCTGCCAGCACATCCTGCCATTTTTCCCACACTCAGCAGTTACCAGTTACCCCACAGTGATTCACACAACCAATCACACACTCACTCTCACACACCCACAACCTCCTCAAACAACCCTCAAAATTCCACACAATTAATTACCCCCTTAATCCCACCCCAGCGCGAACAAAAACATAAACCCCACAACAACTATAAATAAAAAACAGTTTTACCAAAAACAGTTTTAAACCAAAAACAGTTCAGCGCAACCAAATCTTTCAGCGTTATTATCTAGAAAACTTTAACTGTTCATTAGAGTCACAACTTGGAGTCAATACTTTCCCAGAAGACACGCCACATCCTCATAAATTTTTGAAATAGGGAGGGGGAGCTCTCATCAGTCCCTCACCCCAAATAATATGTCCAGATGATGCGGCCCTCTCACTGCCTCAGATAACTGTCAAACAGTATCTGTCAATTATCAGTTTAAAAAGAGGCCCTCTCACTGCCTCCTATATGAATAGTAAATGATACAATACCCACAACAGGTCTTCAGGCTTGGGGAGTTTAAAGGGAACAGGCTGACACCACCCTTGATCTTTGTACGAAGATTGTCTTCTAGGGATCACTCCCAAAGCAATAAATCCCCAGAGAAGTCCAAATCACCCAGCCCCGACCTACCCTAAAGCAGGCAACTCAGTTCAGAAAACTACCCTTCCTAACCCACCGGAGCCACCCAGCCTAAGTAAAGTGGCCCACGGTGGCTAAAGGAGAACAAGTAAGCGCCCACCCTTCAGTAGATGCCCTCTGTCACCACGGGGGCAATTTCCAGACCTGGCACCCACCTAGGACAAGCCGGTCCAGCTGACCAGTCCTCTTCTCCTCTGCCAGAATAGTATGTTCCCGTTGCTCCTCAGGCTATCAGTCCTCGGATCTCCCACAGTTCCAGTTTGTTGGCCACACGAACTTCCAGCATGTTACAGTGTCAATCCCAGAAATCTCCAGCCAAAATAGCCCGGTTTCCACAATCTCCCCACCAGACTCCCGGTTGCAGGCAAGTTGCAAACAAGTATGGGTGCTACGTGAAGGCACCAAAATGTCTTTCCAATACTGCCCGATAACACTCGCATGAGCAAGTAAGAATTTAGCCTGCCAGAAATAGCATTAAGTGGGCACTTGGTGTCCAAAAATAGCAGTTGCACTATAACATGGCCACAACTTAAAAAAACATAAAGTTGCACTAAAACTTAGTTAAAGGTCCAAAACTGAACAACAGACTTTACGCTACACTAAAACTTAAACTTAAAAAATACAGAACAATCTAAAACTAAAGTAGTTTAAAACTAATAAAATCGAGTAACTGCAAGACTAAAGTGATGGCTGACTTAGCGTGGCTGCCATTTTCATCTTCAGAGATGGAGGTCACAGGGTATGGAGGTTTTGCACTCAAGCAAGCACAAGGAATTGAGGGAGGAAATTACTGGCACCAAGGCTTTGATCTTCTGCAAGATGCTAGAGACAGCGGTAGTGCATGGAGACTGAAGGAAGGCTGATGTAGTTCCTTTGTTCAGAAAGGATATTAAAGGCAATGTGGGGAACTACAGGCCTGAGAACCTGACTTCAACAGTGGGAAAAGTGTTGGACACCATTATAAAGGGTAGCATCACAGAATATTTGGCTAGCTTTTAATTGATCAAATGGTGCCAGTTTGGGATTACGAAGGGGTGATTGTGCCAGTCAAGCCTGTTAGTTTTCTTTGAGGATGTCGCAAGAGCACTGGAACAAGTACTGCCTGTTAATGTGCTTTATTTAGATTTTAGCAATTTGTAGTGATAATCAAATAAGGTGACCTACTGGGAACTGAACCCAGGCACTTGGAATACCATCCTGGTGCTCAAACCACTAAGATATAGGCTCAGATGGTTGGACCTGAGATTTCCAGAAGCACTTCCTTTCTCTGGTATTGCATATCCTGGAACAAGGAATAATAAAGATAGCAAGTACAGTATATTTTTTTGGTGCAGTATTAGCCGGGAAATGGATCTGGGCATCATGATAGATGGAAATCTCAAGTTAATGCAGCAGTGTGTGGGAACAGGCTAATGTTAGGAGGCACAATTTCTCCCAGAAGCTGGTGAACCTATAAACAGCCTACCAGTGTAGACAGTGGACATGAATACAGTACAGGCATTTATGGTAAGCCTGGACAAGTTGCAACTTACCGAGAGAATCACTGGATACTCTGGATAGTACAGTGTGCTGGGGATCCCTATGAATTAGTATATTAGTACAGCACACTTATTTCACCCCGCTTATAATTCAGTGGTATGGCAGACATGATGGACATAGAATCCGTTCTGACCTTAAACTACTATGTTCCTATGTTTCAGACTGCATTGATTTTTCTCACAATATCTGATGATCAAAACAAATTTTAATAACATATAGACTACTGATTCCTTATTATTTATAGTTAGTAAGTACTTTTTCTTTTCTACTGAACAGCTTAGTCCTTGACAATGTATTTCAAAGTGAAGCATGGCAACTGGCTCTAGTTAACCTGGAGAGACTTGAATAGCAGTCTGGGATCTAGCATCTGGTTTTACATGCCAAAAAATGCAAAGTCATACATGTGGGTAGCAAAAACCCTGGGATACATTAGAGGCTGGGAGGCATAGCAATCATGGTAGCAGAGGAGGAAAAGGACTGGGGGAGCAAGTCTAGTAACTAAATCATTTGCTCAATGCAGTAAAGCTTTGGGTAAGGTAAACAGAATGCTGAGATGCATAATCTCACTAATCTCTGAGCCCACAACGGTGGCATCCATTTTCAATAAATACTTCACTTTCTGTGCGCTCCCTGACTCACCCTCTCCCCCCCTTCTCCCCGTCCCATTCCACAGGCTTCGACTGCCTCCCATCTCCTCCTTGGAGGTCTGTCATATCCTAACCTCCTTAAATACCACCAAATCTAGCCCTGATGGCCTTCACCCCCTACTCCTGTGCTTCTCTACCCTGGCTATCACCAATCCCCTCACCTATAGTCTCAGTCTCTCCTTATCCACAAACTCAGTCCCTACACCATGGAGACTTGTCAAGATAATCCCCCTCCCTAAGGGTGGTGATCCCTCCCTTCTGAACAACTACCGGCCTGTCTCCTTCCTCCCCTGTCTTGCCAACTCCAAGAGTCTCTGATCCTCTCCAGGCTGCCTAACTGCCTTTCCTCCTCAAACTTCTTTTCTGACTACCAATCCGGCTTCTGCAAAAACAACTCTACCATCTCCTTTGTCTCCGAGTCTCTGACTCCATCCTTTCTGCTGTGGACCATAGGCACATCACTGCGATGATTTTTATAGACCCTGCTAAAGCCTTCGACTCCATCTTCCACCCACTCCTCCAACAAAAACTCCACAGAGCTGGCTTGTCTTCTTCTGCTGTAAAATGGTTTGGCTCCTACTTCTTCGGAAGGTTGCAGTCAGTATTAGTAGGCAATTCTGTCTCACCGTCCCTTCCCATCCTCTCTGGAGTACCCCAAGGATCTATCCTTGGTCCAGTTCTTTTTTCCACATTTATTAATGACTTCCCAAATATCTGCCAACACTCTAATATACACCTCTATGCAGACGACACCATCCACTATGCCTCAAGTCCTACCCCTGACTCTGTTTACCCTACCCTCCAATCCGACTTCAACTGGGTTGTCCTCTGGTTCCATGAGAAGTCTCAAAGACAACACCAAGAAAACTGTCTCCATGTTTTTTGGGACTTCCTTGAAGATGGATAAGCTACACCCCCACCTCTCATTCTCCACCTTGGATGACTTCACCCTGGACTCTCTCTCCTCCTATAAATACCTTGGCTTTTGGCTCAGCCAGCACCTTGACTACTCAGTCCATAACGGCTTTATGTGCACAAGGCTTTGCCCCAAACTCGGAGTGCTCCATCAGAAGAAAGACTCCATCCCCCCTCACCTCCAACACAACCTGATCTTCAAGAACATCCTCCCTCTGTTCGACTACAGCAATATTATCTATGCTTTGGCATCCTCCACCACTGTCTCCTATCTAGACACCCTCCTCCACTCCTTCTGCCATTTTGTTACCAACTCCCCACTTTGGACTCACCACTGTTCTCTTCCTTGAACCTTCATCCCCTCTCACACAGAAGACACATTCACTCACTTACCTTCATTGCCAAGTACTGGTTCAACTGCCTACCCCCTTACCTCTTTCCTCACCCCTTCCTCTGCGCCATCCTACTCCCTGCACTGAAACCACCCCCTGCACCTTCTCCATCCCTTACAAATGGTCCTCATCAGGCCTCTCCACCTTCTCATCTTGTCTTCCCCACCTCTGGAACCAGGTATCCCCAATCGTTCGTGACTCTCCCTCTTTCCCCGCCATCAAGCATCAAATAAACCTCATCCCTCCTGCTCCCTGCACCTACCTCCCTCTCCTACCTGCCACTCCACCACTTCCTCCTCTCTTTAACCCCTCCACTCCCCTCCTCCCTCTGCCCATCCCCACCACAAGCAGATCCCCCCTAGTAATGCTCCCCCCCTCAGCTAATTCCCCTCTCCTGCCAAACTTTGTATCCATACTACACCTTAAAAGTATCTCCCACCTAGCTCTATGGTTTCTGTAAAATCCAATCCGCATTGTGTTTATAGCAAAGTTTGTATAGCATTAATCCACACTTATTAACCTTCATCGTATAGATTGTATATCTTATATTGTTCTTGTTAAAATCATCTGTTGCAGTTTGCCTCTATTGTCACCACATGTCTTGTATGGTTGTATATTTGTCTTGTATTTATTCTCCTGTCACTCCTGGAAATGAGGCCCTGCTCAGTGTGCTTTTCCTGGTTATCAACTTTAAATAAATAAATAATAGGTAGAGTTCAGCAATAGAGGGAAGAAGGTCATTTTGCCCCTATACGGGACCCTGGTGAGGCCTCACTTGGAGTACTGTATGTAATTTTGGTAACCTCATTTAAAGAAGGACATCAGCAGGTTAGAATATGTGAAGAGGGGCTGGCCCGGTGGTGCTGAGGGTTGAGGTGGTGGATGCCACACCTCGCACCATGCCGGCGACTCAGGAGCGAGCTCGAGCCACCGGGGGTCAGTAGGGGAGGGAGAGGATCGAGTATCTGATGACAGCGCTCCTCTCCCAGGGATGGGTGAGCATGTCATACCACTCTTTGGCTGCCTCCTGGTGGAGTATGGGGGGCAGTGCCAGATTCTGGGAGACGCGAAGTGTGGCTTCATGACGCGTGCATGCCTCCACATGCACAAGATCATGGCTGTGGGGGGAGGGACCAGAAAAGAGAGAAAATCTGGCTGTAGGCTACATGATGTCTCTTCTGTCAGGCCTGCATCACTATCTCAGGACCACCCATAATTGCCCACTAAATAGGGCTCAGGAGTACCTGGGGGGTGGTAACCAGGGAGACCAGAGGAGGATGGACTACTCACCTGCAGGCCATGGAGGATAAACACATAAATAAAAAAAAAAGACTATGTGAAGGGGAAGGTGACCAAGATGATACAAGGTCAGTAGGGGAAGGAGAGACCTGACTGACGCATTCAAACATGAAGGGCATAAATAAGGTGGACTTCAGTGAACTTTTCAGAATCAGTCATAATAAACCAATAGGGATAATGACAGTAAATTGATGAGAGCTTCAGGAAGGATGGACGGAGTCAATGGCTTGGTGGTAGCGATACCACCTGCAATGTCAGTGACCATGAACTGCCCTCTTTTCCATGGGGGGGGTTCTGGTCACACCGCTTATAGGCTGCCACAAAGGGGAGGCTTAGTGGTAGTGTAGTGGAAGCAACACAAAGGAATGACTGCTGTCTAATGTCCGGTGTGTGCTTCCACATATAGGCTGGCTGATGATCTAGCATGGCGAATGTGCAGGGTGAAAAAAGCTTTGATGGGGCAGGGTGGTAGCTTGGTCTGCTGTAGGCCCTGCAACCACTGAAGGTTCTATGTCATAACAGCAATCGTGGAATAGCAAGCACCGTTTGGGCAAGTGTACATCGCCAAAAATGAATTACGGTGATGTACACTCATGGCAAACTGCTAGGCAATGATGGAAATGACTAGTATGTGGGGGGCTGCACCCCTTGCACCCGCTACTTAAGGATTCTCAACCCAGGGGGTGCATCGGGGTGAATTTAAAAATAACCAGCCACCTGCTGGCACAAAAAAAACCCGCAATGCTCTGGACCCAAACCCTGCACCCTGCACATCCCAACCAACCATGCCCCCCACCACACTAGCTGACCAGCTAAGCAGCTGCCTGGCACACTCCACCCACATACCTCCCTTTTCCTCCCCCCCCCGTGTGTGTGTGCACGCATACATGTGCGTACGCTTACCGTCACCCTACCTCACCCACCCAGGTATCCAGTTGCTACCCTGCCAGGTAGCCCTGAACACAGGTGCCATGACTGAGTTGCCCTTTTTGAAAGCGCTCAATTGCAGTCGCTGTGTTCACTGGATACCACCACTGACTACATGCCTCCTCCAGCATCAGCCCCACTTCTAGGGCGAATTCTGGACGTTAAAGCAGCAGTACTACCAAATCAGGAAGTGATGTATCAAAATTCTGCTTTTTGGCTGTAAGCATGTGTCCATAGTTCCAGTTTCTATATCTGTAAATATTTTTTTTCAGTCATCTTTCGTTTTTTAGATATTTGCAATTTATTTGAATTGTTGTGGCACCACAATAAATATGGCAGCTGACTAATTTTCAGTTGCGTTTTTCCTTCTGGTTGCATCACATCTTTTGATTACAGCAGTGGGACCCTGTGCTGACCATTCCTGATGTCCCTGCCAGTCATACACATCTGCAGTTGGCAGCAGAGGGGATTCCAGTGCAACATGCTTGGTGGCAGAAATGTAAACAAAAGCAGAGGATAACTGAGCAAATTACTCAGTGATAGTACAATGCTGGCAGGAAAGAGTACCAGGTATATGATCAGCAGAGCACAGGGAATAAACTGTTGAAAAAGCGCAATTTTATTTTTCATAGTACTGCTGCTTTAAGGAGAGGTAAGGGCTTGGGATGGTGGTGTAGCAGCTAGAAGGACTGAAGTCTGATACTGGCTGGTCAGTAACTGAAGGACACAAATCTTTATTATATATGGTTAGGGCTTAATATGCATTGAAAATGGTGGCTTTCAAAATCCTGTTGTAGGACAGTTCAAAGGTAAAAAAAAGTTGTTGTACTATCATTCTGACGTCACATCGATAGTACAACAACTTTTCAGCCTTGTCCTGCAACCTGATTGGTTGTAACTCTGCTCTTCAGAAAAAAATTCAGACAAAAATGGTGGCTCCACTTAATGAGTGGTTAGGCGAGTGATTCAAAGAAAGTTTGCACATAGACTGGCATAGTCGGCTCCGTGTTTCCAAACTTTCAGTTTGTCAGTTTTTTTTAAATTAACTGCCGCTGTTTATCTTTGTGGTTGGTAGCAGAGCAGAACAGCAGCAAGGAATGGTATCTCTGGGGTCGAGAGAGCAGGTCTGCAGTGAGGACTGGGAGCAAGCAGGACCATGAACACAAGGTATGAAACCTTGTGAAATGAGTTTTTAAAAATTTCAGGGAACCATATACTATATAAAACAATGTATGGCTGATCATACACAACAAGGCTGTTGCCATCTCGTGGATGTGATGCCATTATGCAGACCTCTAAAGCTTCACTCTGGAGATCTGTATGATGTCATCACATCCCCTCAATGGAAACATAGCCTTGTTGTGTATGGTGACCCATACATTATTCTATATATAGAAAAAGATTCTGGTGGGATGCCAGGAAGTACTTTGTTATTGAAAGTGTGGCAGAGGGGTGGAATAAGCATCTTGCTGGTCAGAAGTAAAACTGTGGAGGGCTTTAAGAAAGTGTAGGATAGGCATGTGGGGCTGGTTAGGGAGGCAACAGCGGGGTACAGCTGATGGACATGAACCTCTAGTGGACATATACTGTATGTCTGCATTGCCCAGCTGAAATGATGATGATTTTATGATTATGTATTATAAATAATCATTGCCAAGTATGTTCGAACATTATGTTCAATCTTCAAAAACCATTACAGTGATCATGACTAGTGTAATATTGCTTAAAGAGCTACTGATGCCTGAAAGAAAACTTTAAAAAACATACAATTCTGCCTGCATTCCATTTATGTTTTACATATTTCTCCTCCCCATTATTTATTACTAAGGAAATCTGCATGAATATATGATCTTTATCTCTCAGAGTTCCTTTAGAGTCCATCTGTCTCTATAGCTTACTCCCTACTGCAAGTCGTAATCCTCTGTTGTGACATCACAATATGTTGTCATGGGAGTAACTGTGATACCACAAGCAGTGCTCTGTGACTTCAGGTAGGGAGAATGTAGCAGGAATAGATAAACTCTTCAGGAGCAAAGATCCTATTTTTTATACAAATGACCTCAGTAATAAATAATTGGGAGGAGGAATATAGCACTAATGGGAAATACAAGCTGGACTGTGCCTAAATATTAGGTTTTGTTAAAGTTCCCCTGAATGTGTCACCAGCTCTTTAAACAAGAATTTTAAATGGCTGCCAATTATGAACCATTATGCTATGAAAATAATGATTGTGATTAATGGTGCTCTCATATTGCATGATTTTTTATGGTTATTTATGATTAAAATCAGTTAAATAAAAAACAATTTATGTTTTTGTCTTCACTTTTGGAATGCATCTTGTCTTCTTTTTACAATAGACATTTTTATGGGTCTCAGTTATGATGCATCTTCAGTCAAAACACACTGTTTTCATTTGTATGTACTCTTACACCTCACTTCTTACTTGTGTTATAAACGATCAGTGTGGTTTATTCATCTCCATTAAGTGGATCCATTTATTTTTGTGGTGAGTTTCTATAAGTACTTCGCTTGGACGCAACACTTTTCCTTACAGTATGCAAGTGTAAACTAATATTTTCCAGTCAAATTAATTTTGAAAAATTAGATTTCTATTGTTTTCATCAACAAACTGTGCTCTTGAAATATGCCAATTAGTTCTGCAAATTATATAATATACCATTCTTAGCATGCACTCTTCCTAAAGGGATTCAAAATTGACTTCACATTATTTATATTATAATTCTATATTATATATACTGTAATTAATTGTTAAGGGTGGTATACAAGGATGTATACCCATTGAGGGGGTTAATTAGGGCTATAAGGCCATGAGCCCAAAATGCGAGTGGCTTTGTTGTCCTAATTAGCCCTCGAGAAGGGTATACTTTGAGTGTTCCACCCTTACCCATTGTTTATTGAATATAATACATTTGGTGGTTATTGCTATGGAGATTGCATTTGCTATCAGTTATGGCACCTGAAGGTCTCTTGGAGCAAGGAGAGAATGGTGTGTAGTAAGTACAGGTAGGAGTTTGGAGGATTTCTAGGTTTGGAAGCACTTTGTGAGTTTTTTTTCCAGGTTCTTTTGAAGATTCTTAATTGGTGTGACTAGCTTTCTAATAATGTGCTAATTGTGCTGTCAGTATTGTCTCATTAATAGGTGTATATAGCTTTAATTAGTGTAGGTACACTATATAGTTATAATTTTTTGACTAGTGCAGGTACTGTATATAGCTGTAATTGATTAATTAGTGCAGGTATATACTTTTAATTGATAGATTAGTCACAGGTATACAGGGAAATACATGATGGCCTTTCTATGGGGAAGTTCCCCTCCATGTATTATATAATTATTATATTATAATTAAGTAATAATACACAACAGGGTGTGGTATATCATGGAATATCATCATGCCTCGGGTACATTGTGAGTGCCTTGTGCACCCAAGAAATGATGGTATCCCATGATATACCATACCCTGGAATGCATTATTGCTGTTGTGAACTGGATCCACATGTTAAGTAATAAAAAAAGTTGTTTAAAAGTAAACATTTGTCACAATTATTATTTTTTTAGTGTAGATGTACATTTAAAATAAAGTTCCTTTAATTGTAGTCATGGCCAGTAGGTGGCGCTGTTTGTGGTTGGTGATAGAGGTGGCCAGTAGTTGTGGTTGGCAGTTGGAGCTGGCAGGATGGATTTGCATTCCTGTGCTGAATTCCACCTTCTGCCAATGTGGAGAATCTGTTTTGCAGCAGCAGCTATATGTCTTTAGCAGCAACAGCAGGAATGGTGAGGTTGTTGTTTTTGTTTCTGCTAGTAAGCAAATGTTTGACTGCTAGGGTTCATTGTGGTATTGGGGGATGTTTGCTTGTGAGCAACTGTTGCTCTTTTGATCAGCGTGGTGGTGCTGTGGCATTTCTGTGTGGAGAGCAGGTGCTATTGTGAATGCCACAGTCAGCGGCAGTTTCAGTACCTGAGGGGAATCAACAAAGTCCAAGAGGGTAGCATCTTTCAGAAAAAGTGATGTACAAGAACAAGGGGGTACAATATGAAGATAGAGGGGGTGGCTCTGGGGCAATGTGAGGAAGTATTTTTTCACAGAGAGGGAGGTGGACGCATGGACCGGCCTTCCAGAGGAGGTAGTGGGTCAAAAACAGTGAAGGAATTCAAGAATGCATGGGAGAGACATAAAGCAATTCTATTGGGGGGTAGGAGGAAGTAGGCTGTTGGTTAGCTAGGATCTGCAGCTAATCCAAAAGGTAGGGAAATGGGCAGACTGGGTGGGCCAAGTGGTCCTTATCTGCTGTCAAAGTCTATGGTTTCTGTGTTTCATTGATGTAAGTGTGGCATATTTGGGAGGATTTTATGTGTGCTTTTTTTTTTACAGCGGTTGTCTTGAGGTCTGACTCATTCTGGACCACGGCAGACATTCTGCTGGCCTTCTGTCAAGCACAGTGAGGGATGTGGGGAATGTTTCTGTCAGATGGGTTTGCTGTGAGTGTGGAGGTTGGTGGCCAGAGGCTTTTTGAAGTCATGATCATATTGTCGGATTTAATCATTGCTTAAATACTTGTCAGCCAATCAGCTTCCTTCATTTTTTTATAGAAACATAGAAACATCAATTTTGACGGCAGATAAGGACCGCTTGGCTCACCCAGTCTTCCCATTTCCCTGCCTAATGGATAAGCTGCAGATCCTAGTTAACCAGCAGCCTACTTCTTCCTACTCCCACCCCCTAGAATTGCCTTATGACTATCCCATGCATGCTTGAATTCCACCACTGTTTTTGACTCCACAACCTCCTCCGGAAGGCCGTTTCATGCATCCACAACCCTCTGTGAGAAAAATACTCCTTGAATTACTTCTGAGCCGCCTTCTGTCTTCAAATTGTGCTCTTGTTCTTGCACACCTCTTTTTGAAAGATGCTACCCTCTTGACTTTGTTGATTCCCTTTGAGGTACTTGGAAAGTTTCTATCATGTCCCCCTCTCCCTCCTTTCCTTGAGGCTATACATATTCAGCTCCTTAAGTCTCTCTCATATGTCTTCCGTGCAGACCCTGCACCATTTTAGTTGCCTCCTCCTGACAGCCTCCATCCTGTCTCATGTCTTTATGAGATTGGTCTCCAGAACTGCACGCAGTACTCCAGATGGGGTCTCACCAACTGTCTGTACAGAGGGATAATAACTTCCTGTTTTCTACTGGTGATGCCTCTCCCTATGCATCCCAGTATCCCCCCAGCCCTCCTTGCTGCCCTCGCACATTGCTTGCCCACCTTTAGGTCATCTGATATGACTACCCCCAGGTCCCTTTCCATTTTTGTTGTTGTTAGTATCTCACCCCCCATTGTGTACTCTTCCCCTGGGTTTTTGTTTCCCAGGTGCATTACCTTGCACTTCTTAGCATTGAATCTAAGCTGCCATACATTTGACCATTCCTCTAACCTTGCCAAGTCCCTTCTCATCCTTTCCACCCCACCTTGTGCATCAACTTCTGTTGCAGATCTTTGCGCCATCTGCAAAGAGACATACTTTTCCTTCCAGTCCCTCTGCAATGTCGCTTATAAAGACATTGAAGAGGACCAGTCCTAATACTGAACCCTGCAGTACCCCACTAGTAACCCCGCTTTCTTCAGAGTGGACTCCATTTACTATTATTCTCTGTGTCCTATTCTCCAGCCAATTCTTTACCGAGGCTGTCATCTTGGGACCCACTCCAGGCTGGCTAACATGTATATTAATCTTTTGTGTGGGACTGTGTCAAATGCCTTGTTAAAGTCTAGGTAGGCCATGTCCACAGCCCTCCTGATCTACTACTTTGGTCACCAAGTTAAAGAAATCTATCAGATTTGTCTGGCATGACCTTTCCCACTGTGAATCCATGCTGCCTTGGTTCTGAGCCCCTCTGGCCTCTAGATACTCAACAATTCTTTCCTTCAGAAGTGATTCCATCATTTTCCCTACCACTGAGGTTGATCTAACAGGTCTGTAGTTTTCTGCTTCTGCCTTACTCCCACTTTTGTAAGGGAATCACATCTGCCCTCCTCCAGTCCTCGGGTACCACCCATCCTCCCATGATTTGTTAAAGAGGGTAGTCAGTGGTGTCACTAGTTCTACCTCTTAGTTCTTTTAGAATTCTGGGATGAATCCCATCAGGCCCCATTGCTTTGTCCACCTTCAGTTTTAAGAGTTCTTCAGAACCCTTTCTTCTGTAATGGGTTGGTATCAACTTCTATCCAGAGTGTTTCTACTGTTTGTTTTAGGTACCTCCACTTCCCTTTGTAAATACTGAGCAAAAATATTTGTTTAGTATCTCTGCCTTTTCACAGTCACCCTCTGCCCACCTCCTCCTCTTTTATTAAGCCTCACTAACCCTCCCTTGGTCTTCCTTCACTCCCTGATGTATCTATAAAAGGTTTTATCCCCCTTCTTAACTGAGTTGGCTATCTTTTCCTCGGTTTGGGCCTTTGCTGTTCTGACTGCCTTCCCAGCTTCCTTTTGCTTTAACTGATGCAGTTCTCTGTCCTGCTTCATCTGTGATTTCTTGTAATTCCTGAATGCTTTCTTTTTCTCTTGAACCTTCACTGCCACTTCCTTTGAGAACCATAGTGGTTTCTTACATCGTTTTGTTTTGTTTATTTGCTTCACACAAAGGCTTGTTACCTCTGTGATGGCAGTTTTTATTTTTCCCCATTGTTCTTCCACCCCTCCTTCCTGCCCATTTGCTAGTGCATTCCTTAGGCACTCAATTATTTTAAGCAAAGTCAGCCCTCCCAAAGTCCAGTACTTTTGCCTTTGTATGGCTTGACTCTATTGCTGTGTTTATTGTGAACCATACTGTTCGATGGTCGCTAGTTCCCAGATGGCTACCCACTTCTACATCTGTGATCCTCTCTTCATCTCCATTTGAGAGAACCAGGTCTAAGATTGCTCCCTCTCGAGTGGGCTCCAATATTAGTTGTCTAAGGCCTGCCCCCTGTAGGGCATCTAGAATAACCCCACTCTTTGAAGTGGCTGCTGCAACTGCACTCCAGTTAACATCTGGCATATTCAGATCACCCATCAGCAATATCTCCCCTTTTTCTGCCATTCTAAGTATTCTTGCTATCATTTCCTTGTCCATTTCTTCCCCCTGAGAAGGGTCTGTATACAACCCCTGTGCAGATTGTGGTGCCATTGTCGGGTCTCCAAATTTACCCACAGTGCTTTCACCTCCCTGTTTTCCCTTTTGTTCTGTTGCTTTGATTCCTTCCCTTATGTAAAGAGCTACTCCTCCTCCTCTTACCTCTCCCTGTCCCTCCTGTAGATAGTGTATCCTGGCATGTTTATGTCCCAGTCATGGTTTTGTGTGTATCATGTTTCTGTGACTGCCACAACATCCAGATGTTCCTCCTCCATCAAGGCCACTAATTCAGGAAGCTTGTTACTCAGACTATGGGCATTGGTACTCATTGCTCTCCATTTTTGATGGCTTTACCTCTTTTGCAGCATCCCACTGACCTGTCTACCTCGGTCTTTTTCTCATTTAGTACCCTGTTTTGTAGGAGAGGCTGGGATTTTCCTGCTGCTTATCAGTGCCCTCCCTTGACTAGTTTAAAAGCTTGCCATGAAGCATTTAAACTGATTGCTCAAAGACTTGTTCCCTTCCTGGACAGATGCAGACCATCCTTCCAGTATAGGCTGGTGTCCTCCAGGTGGAACTCAGTACCCAATGAAGCCAAACCCCTGTGCTCCACACCATTTTTTCAACCATTCATTAAACTGCATGGTGCAAAGTACCCTTGCCTCACTCATGCCATTGACAGGCAGCACCTCAGAGAAGGATATTGTGTGTGCTACTTGTCTTAGGCCCCTCCCAACTGCACAAAGTCCGTCTGCACTGCTCTAATCTCATGATTAGCCAAGTCATTTGTCCCTAGGTGGACAATGATGTCCAACTCAGACTCCTGTGCAGCTGTTCTCGTGATCCTGAGGATGCGCTTCCTGTCTCTCCAAGCCATGGCACCAGGCAGGCACCTTACTTCAGTTTTCTCCTGCCCCCCAGTTCTATCCCCCTAATAATTGAGTCCCCACCAGGAGCTGCTTCCTTTCCTTGTAGTGTCCTCTGCCTCCTTCCCTGTGGGCCTCCTTGTGACAGTTGTCCTCAGCCTCCTTAATCTCCTCTGCGGGTGCATCCATAGGGGAGCTATGCTCCCCCAGAATGGTGTATGGATTGTGGTGTGGAACAACTGACTGGGTGTGCCTCTGTTCCACCATTCTCACCCTCCCTGAGCCCACTGTGGTCCAACTGCTGTGCTTTCTTCGCAACCTCTGAGGTAGTGGTTTTATCCATTTCATAATTCATTTTATTTTGCAGATATTTGACTTATTCACATTTTTATATTTATTAGTGACAAATAAAACTGTGTTTAATATTTACAATTGTAAATTATGGAACTGATAAAATAATCAGTGGTCATCACATGATCATTAATGGATCATCAGAAACCATCATAATGAATTAAAGGGGAATATTCAGAAACTGTGACCATTATAGCTGAAAAGGTCACAACAAATTCTTTTAAATAAGGTATTGGATCTCTCTGAAGCTAGCAGCAGTCCAGAGTTACATCACTTGATTACATCTTACCCATATTAATACTACACTGCCACCATTTTTAGAACCTTGTGATGTCTCTGGCGATCAGGCTGTGCTTGACTACAATGTAATTAGCTACAGCTTGATCGTCAGTGACATGACAAGGTCCTAAAAAATGGTGCCACTATAGTATCAGTAAAGAGCAAACTTAGTCATCGATGTCTCTGTACTATCGTCAGCTACGGGGGAGCCCATCATTTAAATAAGCTTTTAACTGGCTTGCAAACTGTGATGTGCATGTCTTATAAATATTACTTGTTAAGCTTACAAATATTTTTTAATCCTCTTAACCTGGGGGCAACAAGCAGCATCAAAAAGCTTAGGCAAGCACTTTAACCATAATTCTACTATTTTTTCTGTTACCGGAATTCTCAGCAAGTACGAGCCTTGGATTTTTGTATGCCAATATGGAAAGCTTCCTACCTAAAATGGATTTAATTGAACTTGGCTCCTCAAAAATGACTCTGATGTTTCTGTTTTTAGCAATTCTGAGATCTCTATTGCATTTATGATTATGGTATGTATTCAGAACTGAAAGAAAGTCTAAGTGGTGGTGTTGTGTTTATGTAAAAAATAAATTTGAATGTTCTGATGTATATCCGTTTACAGTGCAATAAGAATTTAAAAAATATATATATAAAAAACAACTGGATTGATATTGCAAGCAATTACATAGCATCCTCATTGTCAGGCTTCTTCCCTTAATACTATTGTGAAACTAGTTTTAAAATGTAATGTTTCTAATTTACAGTAGTTGTCCTTGATGACTTTAACTGGGATTGGTTTAGTAGCACCTCAGCTAACATCAAGGCTTCTTTTGACTTATTTGGTCTAACTCAAGTAGTCAATGAACCAACTAGATAAAGCAGAAACTAGGAGGCGACCTTTCCACTGTATATATCACTGGGTTGACTGCACCATGAGTACTGTGCAATGTTCTGAACCCATACCTATGTAAGGACTGCAAGAGGGTAGAGGCGGCAGTACAGAGGAGAGTGACTAAAAGGATTCAGGGATGGGGGGAGGTGTATGAAGAGAGGTTGCAAGGCCTTGACATGTATATGCTAGAGACTAGGAGGGAGAGAGAGAGAGGGGGGACTTGACAGAAACCTACAAATACCTGCACGGGATAAACAGGGTAGATCTAAATGTCATTTTCACCTTAAACAAGAACTAGCAGGAGGCTGGTTAAAGTAAGATGTTCAAATGCACCTTTTCATTGAAAGAGGGGTGGATAGGTGGAATAGACTGCCTGGAGAGGTGGTGCAAGCTAAAAGAGTGTTGTGGGACAAGGCAGGGTAGGAGGCATATGGCTATAATAAGAGTGAGAGGAGCATATATAAGAGGGCAGGATAACCACTATGGCTTGCACAGTGTATTAAGTGGGGTAGGCTGACTAGATGGACCAACTGGCCTTTTTATACCATCATTTTCTATCTTTCATTTATTTACAAATTGGTAACCAGGCTCATTTCCAGATGTAACTCAGGGGGGTGGTGGTGGTGGTTGTGGAAGGATTACAGAGGGGGTCGTTCAAAACACTAGACAATAAATATTGAACATTAAAATCAACAGTAGTTCAATAGCACAATCAATGATAATGCAACATAGTGTAAACAGGAATACAATAAAGAAAATATATTAACAGTGTCAAAACGGTAAAAAAAAAATCAGGATTGGGGAAACATCAAGGGAGAGTATATTTGGTGCAGGGAAACTTGATGAAACTATTAAGCAGTGTACAAAATATAGGCTCTGGGAGCAATGGAAGTCCCAGGTAATGAAGGAGACTTGCAAGTTGAGGGAAAACCACGGGAAAGATGACTTAGTGACTGCCCTGCCCCAAGACATGTGAGCAAGCATGCCCCATGTAAGAAACACTGCATCAAATGAAGGTGCAGAAGAAATCCCTGGTTTTCCCCAGCACTAGCAGAATTAATCAAAACACATGCTGCCTGAACCAGGGTTTGTACTGTACCTCCAAAAGCACTAGTGATTTGATCTGATATAGATAACTTCAAAAAGTAGTTACCTAAGGACTTACTGTAATAGTACATCTTCAAGAGAATCTCTTGCATCAGGCCACACCTATGGAACTATAGCCTTCAGGTGTCAGGACAACCTGGAAACTTTTTTGCTAGCAGTCTACTAGGGGCCACTCATGACGACATCAGGCATCGATGTTCTATAGGACATATTAATGTGGGTGGCCCTGTGCCCTCCACAGTTCCCCGCTGGAGATTATACTTAGAGGACATCCTCCTGGGAGAACTGAGGGAGCTGAATTTTCCCACTAACAAAAAAGGTAGCAAGCAGAACATACACCAAGCTGGAAAGCAAGACAGAAGCAAAGAGCTCATAAACAGAGGGGGATGGAGGTTGGGACGGCATGGCCTGATGCAAGAGATTCTCTCAAAGATCTACTGTTATTGTAAGTACTTATGTAACTGTACTATCTTCTTCGAAGATATCTCTTGTATCAGGCCACACCAATGGGACGAGTCCCAAGCAGCAATGACAGAGAGACAGTCTGGGTGGTTGAAGGCTATATGCCTGAGAAAGGAGGCCTTGAAGCACAGCCAGGTGAAGCTTGCCCTTCTCCTAGAGGCAATGTTCAGACTGTAGTGCTTAGTGAAAGTATGAACAGTACTCCAGGTTGCAGCAGCACAGATTTCTGCAGCTGAAACATTCCTGAAACAGGCAACAGAAGTGGCCATGTCTTTGGTTGAGTGGCCATGCACAACCACAGGAAGTTCCTTACCATACTTCCTGTAGCAAAAGGTAGTACAGATGGCCAACTGTTTAGACAGGCACTCTTTAGAAATGAGTATGCCCTCATTCCCAGGGGTGAAAGATACAAAAAGCTGTTAGGACTTCTTGCAGTCCTTTGTATGATGGGCATTTTAGTTATTTATTTATTTCAGTACTTGGAAAACCATTTGAGCTCAGAGCTCTTTACATAGGTTCCATGTCAGGACATTTCAGTACAATAGATAGGTGAAATTATACAAAGGATTGCAGAAATGCAAAGGTAAACAAACAGGATTATATAGCAAACACAGTACAGGTCACAGAAAAACAGACAATTTACATTGTCCAATGGTGAAACCAGTCAGTTGTCAGCAAACAAGAGGTTGTTTGGAGCGTTGCTAAGTGCTAAAGAAAAAAAGGGGGTGAAGGGGAGGAGCCCAAGTGCAGTGTGCAAAAGGAGAGCGTAATATCAGTATGGCAGTAGGGATCGCAGGGAGGTGACTAGATTGGAGGCAGAGGGAGAGGGTTCTAGGTGTGTGGGGGGAGCAGGAGGGCCTACTCAGGGGAGAGAGGGAAGGGTTGAAGGGGCAGGGGATGGAAGTAGTGATGGGGGTGTAGTAAGGTGGTGCTAGCGATGGCAGGCGCATTGAGATTCACATATCATGAGGAGCTTCAAGTTTGTTTTGAAAGAACCCAGTTTGGGCAGGCACGCAATGTTCTCCTGGAGGGAGTTGAACCACAGCGATTTACGGTAAGCAAAGAACCTTTGTCCTTGAGGTGTTCGACATTTCAGAGTTAGGAAGGACTGGTGTTCAGAGTTACGGTGTGCCGTGGATTATTGCTGGGAACCAGAAGTTGTTGGACCCCTGGCGGTGCCTGGGTATTCTATGTACATCTAAGGTATGGAGCAGTGCTTCCCCTGGATTGATATGCTCAGGAAAATAAACAGGTAGGTGGATGGCTTGATTTAAAGTAAACTCAGACACCACCTTTGGAAGAAACTTAGGGTTGGTATGCAAAGACAACCTGTTTTTGTGGAAAATGAAATAAGGAGGCTTGCACATGAGAGTCTGAAACTCAGAAATCCTCTGACCAGAAGTAGCAGCAACTGAAAATAATGCTTTCCAAGAAATGAAGCATAGCTTGCAAGTTGCAGCTGGCTCAAAGGGAGCCAACATGAGTTTCTCCAACATAAAATTCAGGTTCCAGGCTTGGACTGGATTGCAAGTGGGAGGCTTTAGATGTAGGATGCCTGTCAAAAATGTATGGACCACCTCTAGTAATAATTACTGCATATATATATATATATATATATATATATATATATATATATAAATATATCTATTATGGTAGCATGGTAGTGCTACCATAGTTAGGTTGAGGAGCCCTTTTAAGGTTAAAGGGTACCTAAACAAGCAGTTTTTTAAAATTGCAAACTCCAAAATCTGGCTTCATAGCGAGGTAAAGTAAAGGCTGCTGTTTACATGTATGCTAAAACTGCATTTATGTAAATAACATAAATGCAGTTTCATAGCTTTTGAAAAATGTAATCAGCCTTTCACTTTCAAAAAACAGCCTTGACTTCTCCCTAAGATGTCTGCCAAGTGTGTTAAGTGATGAGTCATGATGACATCATTGGAGCCAGAGCCAGAGATCCACATATATTTCTATAGTGCTAACTAGTTCTTCTTTCCCTCTTTATTTTGAATTGTTGTACCAGCATGATCAACACCATGTATTACCTCATGGAATATTTTGATCAGTACACATGTTAGGCTATGATTTTGCTAATTTTGTTTACTTTAACTTACAGAAAATGTTTTGCAATCCAGCTGACTTTTTCTTTGGCAAACTGCATTGCAGTACAACACTTCAAATACCTGATGATCTAGTGGTTATATGATGCACTGAATTTAGTTTTTTTGTTAACCAGGTGAGACACACTAAGCTGAAAGCTTGTTTACAGGTGTGGCCTGGGAGCACAAGGAGGTTTAGTGACTTGCTCAGGGTCACACAGCAAAGTACCGGTCTTGTTCAGTTCCAAAGCTCATGCTCTCTTGTTAATCCACAAATAAGGCTTTCTTTTTCCATGTGAACCCTCTGCACCTAGCCTGCCTAATGTTCAACACCCCACCATCCATACCCTGTCCTTAGTACTGCCTGGGGCCACATATGAGCTTGCGGTCTCATGAAGAGAATTATCACACCTCAGATTGTAATCTTGTACCTGAGAGTTGATATGCATCATCAGCTAGTAGCACTTGTAAAAAATGCCTCCCAAATCACTCTCTAGTTCACATTCTCAATGTTTGACTTCTGCTCCCACAGTAAACATTGAGTGGATCACCACCCTTCTGCACAGTAATGGTAGTATGTACAGTTCCCTGTTGTGTTGTTTTTCTCACCTCATTAACCAACAACTAGTTCTTCCTGGAGGGCCAAGCAATAAGCATCATGACCCACAAGAAAAGCTGCCATTCATGCCCTCATAAGGACTGCACTTACAATGGATAACAAAATTATTAGCAGGAGAGGAATACTAATACCTTGAGCGAATCAACCTGACTTTCAGTGTCAGCCAACTACTTTACCTGTGATCTGCAGAACCCCGCAGGACAGTTCCCAGCAATTCTTCTCCAGTACTTTTTTGTGCTCTACTCCACAGTGCGAGTTGGCTGGCTACCACCCTTCCAAATCTTGAATGAGCTATACACAACTCCCTCAATACTGTCCTAACAAACATAAACATCCCCCCACCCCCACCCGAGGGTAATCTCCCTACACTGAATTCAAGTAACAGTTTAGGTGCAGCCCTGCCACTCTGAGTATTTGTCATTGCTGGCTACTCTCATCCACAGTCAGGTAGTGATCACGATGTTGGCAGCCCCACATTTCAGATCTCACAGTGATCTGCTCAACATCCTCCTTCATGTCTTCAGCTAACCTGAATATAATTATACCCTGCTGGAATGGCCTTTTCAGTTCCTCTCTGGCATTCATTATTCTCACCTGCTCCCCACACCAAAAACTGGTGAGTTCACTACCCTTCCGCATCATGAATGTGGTTAGTATAGTCTCCCGTGTTATAGTTACATATTAATAATAAACATGATCTTCTGGTAAGCCAGGTTGATAACAGCATGGCACAAGTGGAAAAATAGGCTTGTCTACCCACATAAGATCTAAGCCACCTATGATTAGACACTATTAAATGACATGCATAATGATGTGCACACCCATCATTTAATAGTGCCTAATCAAAGGTAGCCTAGATATTTTAAGGATAGGAAAGCCCATCATTCCCCTTGTTCCCTGTTGCTATCAGCCTGACTTACTGGAAAGATATGTTTATATTTGATATGTCAAAATAAAACGGGGACTGTACTACTTGCATTCATGATGCAGAAGGGTGATGAGCTCACCAGTTTTCAGTGTGAGGTGGAATAGTGAAGAATGAATACCAGAGGGGGACTGAGAAGGTCACTCTTGCAAGGTACTGCTTATATTCAGGGAAGGGGAAGACAGAAGGAGAGAAATATGAGCAGATTACTATGAGAAATAAGATGTGGGGCTGCCAGCACCTTGATCATTACCCGACCCCATTGTCCTGGCCAACATTCCCCTTCCAATAAAACCAGTTCATGCAATTGTCCAAGGCTGTGTGTGGATATTAATGCATGGAACAGCTGCCACTACACGTTCAGTCACTTCACTATCAGTCTAGTATTGCTTGTAAAACACTTTGGGATACAATGTGTATGAAAACCACTATATCAATGCTGATTATTCTTCTGATTGTTATTATTTCCCATGGAAAAAGAAGACAAAACAAGCACATATTTGAGTTTTGAGAAAATATGAACTCTTAACATTGGACTGCACAAGAACTTTGCTACAAAAAATGATGGCTCTAGGGGGTGGTGAAAGGTGTGGCTGCAAGCCCCCCCCCCAACGTAGTAACGTACTTGCTTGCCGCTGCTGCATTTCACTTTGTTGAAGAAGTTTGATTTATTGATTGTACAAATGTTTACATTCAAACTATGGATTACATTTGTAGGTTCTGTCAAAAACCTACTAGAAAAGAATAATAGCAGAAAATAAAAAGGTTTAATAAAAATTTAAAAAAGTGCATATTAAGCATGCACACCACCCCAGCACCCCCATTGTAACATCCTGGATCCACTGTAACCACTAGACCACCAGATTATTCAAGATTTGTACTGCATTGTGGTTTGCCACAGAGAAAGTCTGTTGGATTAAAACACATTTTCAGCATGTTAAAGTAAACAAAATGAACAGAACCATAGCCTAACATGTGCATTATACAAAATAATGCACATGGTTTTGATCATTTAGGTGAAACAATTCTATACAAAGGGAACAAAGAATTAGTTAGCACTATAGAGAGACATACACCTCTCTGACTTTGGCTCCAATGATGTCATCCACATGACACATTTGGCGGCCATTTTAGGAAGCAGGTAAGACAGTTTTTTTTTTTTTTAATTGGAAGGCTGATTTTAGTTTTCAAATGCTCTGGAACCACATTTAGGTAAATTATGTAAATGTAGTTTTAGCATTAATAAATACAGCAGCCTTTCCTTTAGTCACCTACGGAGTCAGATTTTTGAATAGTTTGTTGTCAAAATGTTGTTTAGGTATCCTTTAAAGGGTGAAATTTTGCACCTTAATAAATTTGTCATCATTCAACGTAATTGACTGAAATTTGGTAGGCAGCATTGGGCATGGTTGACCTTGGGATCTGCTAACTTTTATACTGGTCGGATATACAGCTGCGGAGTTATTAAGCAACAATGAAAAGCACAATTTTGCTTTTTTTGTGAATTATTTGCTCTCACCTACAGGTCGTAAGGTTTGTTCGACTGGTCCAAACACTTCAGAAAACGTGTGGCCAAGGTCCCCGATGTGCTTTTTGAAGATTTCGTGAAAAAATATTGAACGGTTCAAAAGTTATTCAAAAAACAAGTTCCCATTATAAGTCAATGGGAAAAGTTAAAAAGTGCAACAGCTTCGCAAATGCACTTTTTAGTGTCGCAAATGGCCCTAGTAGTGTCGCAAATCTGCCATTTTGTTTTCAGTTAGTGATCAGAAAAATGCTTGGCATTTAAACTTGGGACATTCTAGGGACACAATTCGTTCTGTGTTCACCTAGTCGGACCCTGAGGATGCTAGCCATGTCTTTATTTTGGGTTAAAACACCCCAGAAATATGTTTTTCAAATTTCTGGAAACAGTAGTGTCGTAAAGTAGTGTTGCACCTGCGACACATTGCCTTTTGGTGGTTTGGTGAAAAAATATTGCACGGCTGCCAAATTACGGTACTCCAAAGTTGGTGTTTTTTCCCATAGACTAACATGATGGCATACGCCGCGCCTTTCGGGGCTCGTATCTCGAAAACGATGCAAGATACAGATTTTTTGTTGTAGCCCAATGGGCTATGTAACAGCAAAAACCTAGTCAGGATTATCATGATTTTTGTGAAATGTACATTTTTCTTCTGCGTTGTGTGGTTGCTGAGATATTATCAATTAAGTACTTCCAATGCTCGTTTTCAGCTTCGATGCCCATTACAATGCATACATTCTTTGTACACACTGTGTTTCTCTATGCACCTGTTCAGCAAAAACAGGGTGTGTGCTTCCGTTACTGTTACAGTTACTGTTTCCACTTGCGTTTCTGTCCCCGTTTGCGTTACCGCTCCCGCGTATGCCTCCGTGTGCATAACCCTTTGCGTTGTCATTTTCGCTTGCGTTTTCATTACTGTTACCATTTGCGTTTCCACTACTGTTTCTGTTTTTGTTTGCATCACCGTGCGCATTGCCATTTGCGTTTCCAGCAGCCCTTTCGCTTGTGTTTCCGTTTCTCTTTCGTTTTGCGTCTTTCTTGCTGTTACTGTTACCATTTGCTTTTGTAATTGCGTTAATGTGCCAGTGCGCATTATGGTTTGCATTTCCATATGTGCTTGTGTTTCCTTTTGCATTTCTGTTTCCTTTGCTGTTACTGTTGCTGTTACCATTACCATTTGCATTTACAATTGTGGTACTGTGCCCGTGCACATTTCGGTTTGCGTTTCAATGTGCGCTTCTGTTTCCATTTCTGTTTCTGTTTCCTTTGGCATTATTCTTCATGTTAACTTTACCATTTGCATTTACAATTGCGGTACTGTGCCTGTGCGCATTACGGTTTGCGTTTCCGTTTCTGTTCCCTTTCGCGTTCTTTTTGCGGTGACACCTAACATTACCATTTAAAATACCGCTGCCATCACTGTTCACGTTACCAGTTGCATTTCTGTGTGCGCTTCAATGTCTGTTTGTGTCACTGTTCACTTCGGTGTGACTTTGCGCTTGTGTTTCTATTAACGTTTCCTTTACCATTTACATTTGGGTTACCATGTGTGCCACTGTTGGCACTTCTGTTTGCATTGCTGTTCCTGTTACTATGTCACAAGACATCATGTGGTGGGAATGAGGTGCCCAAAGGGCCCTGCTCTCCCACCGCCACATTACATTCACTATTTCTCATCATCATTCTCAAAAAGAAGGGAAATTAGAGGCAAAAAACTCCATTTAATGCATCAGTTAAGGTTGTTCCACAGCGACAAAAGTGAGGAAATTCAGTGTTAGGGTTGAAAGCCCCCCTTGGATCCCTTCAGCCCACCCCCCCAACCGGCATCGGGGTGCGCATTGGGGTCGTCGGTCCTAACTCTCACCCCATCCTCCTATTCCTCAGCTTTTACACATGTGATGAGGTGAGAGTTAGGGCCGATGTCCCCAATGCGCACCCCGATGCCAGTTGGGGGTGGGCTGGAGGGGTCCAAGGGGGACTTTCAACCCTAACACTGAATTTCCTCACTTTTGTCACTGTGTAACAACCCTAACTGATGCATTAAATTGATTTTTTTGCCTCTAATTTATATATAGGGGATATGACATGGCCTGAGTGAAGATATCATATTTATCTTCATGAGAGGCCAATGATATCTCACGAGTGGCGAAGCCACGAGTGAGATATCTTGATTGCATTGGCCTCGAGTGAAGATAAATATGATATCTTCACTCAGGCCATGTCATGTTCTGTTTATATAACACATGTTTTGGGCTTTTTGTAACATGATCCCCTAAAGCACCCCCACCCCCAAATCTTCAGCAACATCACAGATTCCATACTGTATTAAAATAAATTATCTGGTTGATCCTGTTAATTTACAGTTTTTTTTTTAAATATTGTTATTTCATTGAGCTTGGTATTATTTGTAATTAAATACAATAATTTAAAAAGGTACTTGGTTTATTGTCCCCCTGTGGTACAGAGAAAATCCTGTAATACTTTTATTTTTTTCCTGAACTATAGCGTGACCAAGCGGTATGTAAACAAACAGATTACTGGTGCCAGACCTCTAAAATAAATGTCTCTGTTTTAAAAAAATCCTGTTTTTTATCTCCCCATAAGATGGTTTACTTACTAGAAGGGACAGTCTCTACCAACAAGCACAGCGTAGCGCAGTAGTCCACTTTAAAACAGGAGAAGGAAGCATGAGTGTATGTTGCTATAGAAACACACACTCGCGCTTTCTTTCTCCTGTTCTAAAGCGGACTACTCGCTCGCTGTGCTCTCGTTGGTAGAGACGGTCCCTTCTATTAAGTAAACCATCTTATGGGGAGATAAAAACCAGGATTTTCTTTAAAGTGAGACACTTATTTTAAAGGTCTGGTACCAGTAATCTGTTCGTTTACATACCGCCCGGTCACGCTACAGTTCGGGGGGAAGTGAAAGTATTACAGGATTTTCTCGGTAGCACAAGGGGACAATCAACCAGGTACCTCTTTAAATTATTTTATTTAATTACAAATGACGGCAGGATTAACCAGATAGGTTTCAGAGGTGTGTGTCTTTTTTTTGGGGGGGGTGAAGCAGGAACTAGAGAGAGACTTCTCTATAAAAGAGAGTGAAACATACTTTCACTTTCTTTGCAGTGACATATAGGAACATAGAGATATCACCATGATGTATAGGAACATGGAGATATCACTATGACGTATAGGAACGTGGAGATATCATTGATATCTTCACTGCCTATCTGAGATACCACTTTTTATCCCCACATTTATCCCAAAACACATATTGTATAAATATATATATATATATATATATATATATATATATATATATATATATACACACACACACACACACATATATATATTTTTCCATTGCAAAAACTTCATTAATGCATCAGTTAGGGTTATTAGCACAATGACAAAATTTGGAAATGTCATGTTAGGGTTACCCCCCCATCACCCCACCCTCCACATCAACAGATGTAGGGGTGTGCCATGGGGTCATTAGGCCCAACTCTCACCCCATTACATGTGCAAACAAGCTGTCATGCTACAGTATAGGAGAATGGGGTAAGAGTTAGGCCTAATGACCCCATGGCACACCCCAACATCTGTTGGTGTGTGGAGGGTGGGGTGGTAGGGGGGAACCCTAACATGACATTTCCATACTTTTGTCACTGTGCTATCCACCCTAACTGATGCAGTAATTACATTTTTTGCAATGAGTTTCCCTTCTTTTTGAGAAAGCGTAATGTAAGTGGTATGTGGTTGTGGGAGTGCGGGCCCTCCAGGTCCTGTGCTCCCTTCTTTTGCCCATTTTTTGCATAATGGTATGTGCATGTGGGAGCGTGGGCTTCTGGGTCCTGCGCTCCCACTTACACATAAGTAAGCAGCCTTACAGCAGCCCCATAGTTCTGAAAAGGAACCCTTGAAATACTTATTTGGCAATATCTCAGTAATCGTAGCAACTATGAAAAAATTTCCACTGCATTTGTAATCTATGACTTTGAAACCTCCATGCAAGCTTAGTTCACCTGAAGGTGGACTAAGCTATGGGTAGCGAAAAATCTGTATCTCAAATCATTTCAAGATATGGGCACCACAATGTTATCCTATGGGAAATTTCTCAACTTCGGAAAGCTGTAACTATGGGCCTGTTGAATGTTTTTGGACCAAACCACTAAAAAGCACATCTGTGTGCCAAGGGATTGTCACTCTGCAAATTTCAGCCCAAAAGCCCCAACTGTTTTGATGCAGTAAGGTGGCAAAGAATTGCTTTCTTTGGGTGCAGTAGTGTTGCAATTCACAAAAATTTGTGAAGAACGGGCATGACACTTTCATGATTTGCGAAAGTGTCACATCCATTCTATCGCAATTTGCTACACTACGGGGCTGCCGATCGTGGAAAAGGCATTTCTGGGTTTTTCCCCCCCAAAAAAGATAGTGCTGTGATCCTCAGGGCCCTACTGGGTAAATGCAACTGTCAGTGTTTACCAAGGGGGCCTCAAATTTAAACGCCAGGCATTTTTCTCTCTTGCTAACTGAATACAAGATGGCCACCGTATGACAGTGAAAGGGCTATTTGCGACAGTAAAATGTAGTGGCAGCAGCTTTTGGGAGGCACATATATTTTTTTCCCACTGACTATATTGGGGAAAAATGTAACAACTTTTGAACGGATTAATATTCAGACTAGATGGATAAACCTTGTGGGCTGTAGCCCCGAGCAAAGAAATGCACAAAAAAAAATTTTTGCATGTTTTTGGTGCTCTGCAGCTCAGTAACTGCTCATCTGACCATAACGCAACTTACCAGATCAGAGATCTATGATGCTCCACCGTGCTTGCAAAATTTCAAGCAAATCTATTGTATGGTGGCATAGTTATTAAAGTGCACAATTTTGGGTTTAACATAGAAGTGGCCATGCAACCCTAACTATAGTGGCACTACTGTGCTGCTATAATATATATATATATTCTATGTTAACTCTGTTACACATAGAATGGGGTGAGAGCTAGGGCCAATGACCACAAGGCACACCCTAACTCGTGTTGGTCTGTGGAGGGGGTGGGTGTGGTGGGGTTGGTGGAGAGGGGTGTTAGGGGCTGAAGCCTAACATGTCATGTCTCTACTTTTGTCGTTTCAACCCTAACTGATGCATTAGCAGAGTGTTTTGCAATTTATTTCCTTACTTTTTGACATAGTATAATAGTATCTTTATTTTCCTGTGGGAGCACAGAGTCCTTTGGACCCTGCACTCCCATCCCTCCACAGATGCATATATGTATCTAGCTGTAGAAACACAGGGGTCTGCGGGCCCTGTGCTTCCACACATTACGTTACAAGGAGGCATAGAGAAATTACAACAAATAGTCATCACTGTGCCACCTTAAATAATTTTCACCCCAAATGTTCAACATAACAGTTGTATCACCTCTCGGCATGTACCCAGTACTGCAACATTTTCAGATCCATGTCGAAATGTAATTCTTGCAACTGTAATGCCATTTTGTGTTCGAATGCGACATACCATGATTTGTCGTGTGGGACATCAAAGCCTTGCTGTGGCATTCTACATGTGATGTGGGTTTATATGTTGTCAACACTAACGGTTAGGCTTTCGATGCCACTTTATATGCCGTTGAGGACATCGATGTGGCTGTAATCAAGCCATCCTCATTCTTTGAACTATAAAGACACATCAAAACAGTATCGCTGACTATTTGCAACATATAAATCCACATCGAACATAGGATGTGAAGTACCATGATGTGTCGAACATAGGATGCGACATTCCATGTTATGTCGCACATAGGACGCAACGTACCATGATATGTCATGCTAGACATCTATTTTTTCCCATAGGAAATAATGGTAAATAAAATATTTCACTATTTTACAATGTAGTCATACCTTTTTCACCAAACCTTCAAACGGCACTTCTGTAAGACACAAACTTTGTACCCTGAAAATTTCAAAGCACAACTTAAAACTGTTTTTGAGCTATACGTGAGCCAAAAAAGGGCTTAAAACACCCAAACTTTCTGTATTTTCAACACTCTGTATCTCGGAAACTAAACAATTTATTCACACAACACTTACCACATACAGAGACCTACAGATGGCCATTAGGCATGCCAAATTTCATGCAAATCAGTTGAATCATTGCAAAGTTATTTACCTCCACAAATTGCCCTTAACATTAAATACCCTCATCAACCCTAACTATACTGGCGTGCTACGTGCCAGTATAATATACACACACACATATATATATATATATATATTCTTTAACTAAAATCCTGTTAATGCATCATTGATGTGAATAATACACATCAACAAAGCAGGAAATGAGGTGTTAGGGGTTTCCAGCCCTAACACTCCATACCTGGGTTCCCACCTTACCACTCTTTCTCAGCCCCCACCCTCCACATACAACAGGCATTGGTGTGCCATCAGTCGCCAAGCCCAACTCTTACTCCATTCCATGTGTAAACCAGCTTACACACTACAGTATAGGACAATGGGGTGAGAGTTAGGCCTGATGACCCAATGGCACACCCCAACACCTGTTGATGTGTGGAGGGTGGGGGGATGGGGGTAGAGTGGAAGGGGTTGGAACCCAGAGGGTAGGGCATTAGAGTTGGAAACCCTAATGCCTCATTTCCCTGCTTTTGTTGCTGTGGTATTCACCCTAACTGATGCATTAACAGAGTTTTTTTTCAAAGAATTTCCTTTCTTTTTCAGATAGTATAATTGCATCCTTATTTTACTGTGGGCGCGCAGGGCCCTTCAGACCCTGCGCACCCATCCCTCCACAAATGCACATATTTATGTAGCTGTGGAAACACAGGTGTCTGTGGCCTCTTCACTTCCACACACAAAGTTACCAGCAGGCATAGAAAGATAGCAACAAATAGTCATAACTGTGCCATCTGAAATTATTTTCACCCCAAATGTTCAACCTAACCTTCTTAGCACCTCACCACGTGTGGCCAGTACAGGAAACTTTCAAATCCCTGTCAAAATGTAATTCCACGCAACTGTAATACATTTTTTGTGCTCAGTTGTGGGAAAATATTTTTAGTAGGATTTGAAAAATGATTGCTGTACTATTCATGAGGTGGTGTGAAAAATGGCAGTGTTAAAAATCTGGAGTGAAAATAGAAAAAATTGGTGAAGTTACGAGCGTGTGTAGAAACTGCGCAACACATGCTTGTAATGCAGTCATTCTCTGGAATTTTTTGCCAAATTTCCAGACTGACATTTTGGGACCTGCCCTCATGAACTGTGCAACTGTGATTTTGTTAATCATCCCAAAAGTTGATTTCGCACAGTGACTGCACCATTCTGTGCCACAGGTGCTAAAACATGTTTGCAGGATGTGCAAAATGACAGCTGTACTGTTCATAAGGAGGTGTGAAAAAATCGCAATGTTGAAAATCTGAAGTGAAAATACTAAAAATTGGCGGAGTTACGAGTGTGGTAAAAACTGCGCATTGCATGCTTGTAATGCAGTCATATTTGGGAATTTTTTTCACCAGATTTGCAACATGGGCTTTTTGGGACCCCACCTCATGAACAGAGGCACTGTCGTTTTATGAATCTGTCCCAAAAGGTGATTCCACACAGCTACCACAAAATCACCTTTCAGGACTGAGAAACAAAATTACAGTGTCAGTGTCCATGAGGTAGAGTTCCAAGAACCCCATGTTGAAAATCTGGTGCCAAAAATTGGCCGAGATATCAACATAAGTTGAAAGGCTCCCCCCATTGACTACCATTATACAGCTTACCTTGATTCCTCAGATCGCAATTCAGCTCTGAAGAGTGCAGACATATCCCCAGTCCAGATAAGATCATTGATCCCAACCTCCAGAGGGTAAGTATGGTTAGGGGGGTGCAGGGAGGTGGGTGTGCAGAGGGAGGGTGGGGATGGAGGAGGGAGGAGTGGGGAGATGACGATTGAATGTTTTCTTTTTTACAGGTTAAAAAAAAGATGTTGTGGGACAGTTTTGTTTATTTAACAGGATATAAGAAAAACAATACATTTGGGCACACTGGGGTGGGCTTCCAGTGTGCCACAATAGTTTTGGGGGGGCCATACATGATGTCGACAGGGGGACTGGGCACCCCTGTTGGCAGTGGAAGTGGGCTCGGGGGAGACATCTGACATCTCGAGTGGACATCCCAGTGTCGGAAAGATAAAAAAAAAAAAACATTAATCTGGGCACACTGGGATGGGCTCCCAATGTGCCGCATAAGTGAGTTCAGGGCATCCGACACCGGGAGTGGGCATCCCGGTGTTGGAAAGATTTTTAAATAAAAAACAATCTGGGCACACTGAGGTGGGCTCCAAGTGTGCCACAAAAGTTGGGGGGATACACACTGACACAGGGATTGGGCCACCCTGATGTTGGTGCCAAAAATAGGAATTGGGGGGCAGGATCCTGCATTGAAATTGTACAAATTTTGTTGCAGGATTCTGCATTAACAAAACAAAACAAAAAAACATACTTGCAAAAGTCAGATTTTTACACCAGGATACTTGCGAAAGTCTTATTTTTGCACCTTGATCATGCATTTGAAAGTCAGATTTTTGTATATTGCTCGAATTTGCGCAAATCTTACTTTCATGCTAAACACTTAACTTTTCCCGTAGGAAATAATGGGAAATTTAAAGCTTTAATAACTTTTGAACTGATTAATGTATTTCACCAAACCTTCAAAAGGCACATCTGTGACCCAAGGGCTTTCTATTCTGAAAATTTCAGCCCACAACATAAAGCCGTTTCTGAGAACCACGATGACAAAGAAATGTCAAAAAATCCAGATTTTTCTGTTTTTTCAACACTTTATATATCAGAAACCACTCAATGGATTCCCACCAAGTTTGGCAACTCAAGAGACCTATACCTTGAGATTATGCTTGCCCAATTTAATGTACATCCATTGACTGGCTCCAAAGTTATAAATGCTCAAAGTTTGAATTTTAGCATAGAAGTACAATTTCACCCTAACTATACTGGTGCGAGGCTCTGCGATGCTCCATGATGCCGGTTCGACAGCAGTTTCATTGACCAGCATCACATCGATGGAATTTATGTCAACTGCAAGTTGCAGTCGACATAAATCTGTATAGGAACCTGGTCCCACACCCCACATACTAAATATAATCAACCCTGAGTTGGAGTTGATTCGGGAAGGGGGTGCAGGACCGGGAGACAGTATGCCCAGGTCTCTGGTGTACCATTACAGTGAACTGTCGATGTTGTCGGCAGTGACGTTGTTCGCTGTAATGGTGTCACTGTCTGGTGTGTATATATATAAATATATATATATATATATATATATATATATGTATGTATTGGTTATAGCAAATGAAGCAACCTGTGAAACATTAGAACGAAGTAAATGTCCATTCTAGTGTGAGAACACATAAGGTAACTTGGAGTTTTATCAATTCCAAGTTTACAACTTTTATAAATATTTTGTAATGATATCAAAGTTAATTTATTAACAGTGCATTTTATGTATAGCCTTTTCCCTAAAGAAGAGATTGGATTCAGATCTCAAAACATTAAATGGATTGTTGAAAACCTTTTGAATGAAGACTATGCAAGAAATAAATAATATTTACATGGCACAGGGGGTTCCACTGCCATCTGCTGCAGCAGGGGAAACTAGATTTAATGAGGCCAAAAGTGTGCCACCAGAATTAGAGTGGTGCCCTCCATCTGGAGCTTGATTAGGACCCTCTGAATCAGAGGGAAAGGAGGGAAGGCATAAAGGAAGCTTCTGTTCCAAGAGAGGGACAACACGTCTCGACAAGAAAAGTGGCAGTTTTGTGTTGAGTGGGGACGCAAAAAGGTACAACTCTGGATTACCCCACCTGTCGAACAGGTCTTCTACAACTGAGTTTAGCAGCTCCCACTCATGCATTTGAGACTGCGACCAGCTTAGCCTATCCACCAGGACATTTTGGACACCTGGAACATGGATGGCCAACAGTTCTAGGCTGTGTTCTAGAGCCTAGTACCAGACCCTCGTCACTTCCAGGGGAAAAGGGTATGAGTGGGTACCCCTTGCTTGTTTATGTAGTGAACAACACTGATGTTGTCTGTCTACACCAGCAAATGACCCAGAGACAGATGGTTCTGAAAAGCTTGCAAAGCATACAGAATTGCCCTCATCTCTAGAATGTTGATGTGGAGGAAAGCCTCCACTTTGGACCATGTTCCCTGAGTCTGATGAGGCTCCAGATGTGCCCTCCAGCCATCCCCAAAGCGTCTGTGGTGAAAATCCGTTGGGGGTGGGAATGAGGAAGGGAATAACTTTCAACAGGTTGCTGGGTTCCATCCATCATAAAAGCACCTTTTTGACAGGGGAAGTGACTAGAATCTGCTGTTCTAGGTCATTGGTGCGCTGATCCCACTGGACCCTCAATGTCCCTTGAGGGATCCTCATGTGCAGCCTGGCTAGGGGTACCATGACATGGCTGCAGCCATCAGACCTAACAGCCGTAGGAACATTCTGACTGTGACATGTCTGCTGTTGTAAAGCAGCTAGGCCTGAGCCATCAGGTGATCTGCCCTGTCCTGGGGCAGGAAGGCAAATCCCTGAGCCCTGTTCAGTACTGCCCCTATGTACTGTAGATACTGACAAGAGGTCAAGACTGACTTGGGCTGATTGACCATGATCCCTAGGGTGTGGAACAGTTGTCTGCTATGTGCTAGAGTGTGGGACAGCTGCTCCCTGAACTGTGCTTTTAGCAAGCAGTCGGCCAGATAAGGGAAGACATACAATCCCTCTCTCCTGAGAGCTTCTACCACAACTGCCAAGCATTTGATAAATACCCCTGGTGCAAATGACAAGCCAAAGGTCAATACCCTGAACTGGTAATGTTCCCCCCGGAACAGGAACCTCAGGTACTTTCTGTGGGAAACACAAATCATGATAAACAGGTAAGCATCCTGCATGTCCATGAAGCATATTCAGTTATCTTCTTGCAGAAGAAGCAACAGGCCTTGCAGAGTAACCATTCTGAAGTTCTTGTACTGGATGTAGAAGTTCAGTTTCTGCAGGTCCAGACTGGGCCTTAAGTCCCCTGTGGACTTTGGGACAAGGAAGAAATGAGAGGACAATCCCTTGTTCTTTTTATTCCCTTGGAATTGGTTTTATGGCCTTCTTGAAGAGCAGGGTATGCGCTTCCTCTAGGAGCTCTGTTATGTGGTCCAGAAGGTAAGAGGATGGAATGGGAGTAAATTCTGGTGGTAACTCTAGAAGTTCTAGAGTGTTTTCTTGTTTGAAGAGTTGCAGGACCCAAGCATCTGTAGTAACCACTCTCCACTGGTCCAGATGGAGGAAGAGGAGGCTCCCCTACTACTTCCTCCAGATTGTCTGCCAGAGGCAAGGGGTCAGCAAGAAGTCATGCCAAGTCGGGTCTGGCAGATGTGGCTGCACCTGCACCAGAGGCCTTATAACGGGCACCTGTGGAGGAGGTGAGGAAGGCAAAGTCGATCTGATTTTGCTCGGATGTCAGGACCCAGATCTCGGACTATTAGTGGCCCTGCAAAAGGGCACCTTCTGCCTACTCTTTTGGTTGGGTATGGTAGAGGGAATGGATGGACCTAAGTGTCCTTCCTGAGACTTGCAGGTCAGAGAAAATGTCCTGCACATCTGCCCCAAAGAGCTTGTATCCTCTGAAACGGGCATTCAGGATGGACTGCTGGACATCCATGTCAAATTCTGAAATCCTCAACCAGGAGTGCCTCCTCATGCATATGCCAACTGCAGCTGCTCTAGCCGAAGCATCTGAGCTATCGTAGGTAGACCTCAAGAGGTGTTTACCCATGTCAGCCCCAGTCTGGAGAACTTTTTACATCTCCTGCTTCTGGGGACTAACTGGGAGGGCCTGAGATGCTACTTTAGCCTTCCTCCAGAGGGTATTCTGGAATTTGACTATATGGGCCTGGTAACTGGCTATTCTAAGGACCAATGTGGCAGAAGCAAAGGCTCTCTTCCCTGTGAGGTCCAGCCTTCTCATCTCTTTATCTGGGGGGAGAGAACTGAGGAGCTTAGGCCTCTTAGACCTATCGTGGGCTGCATTTATCACAACCGAGTCAGCTTGAGGTTGGTTACTGAAAAAAGGCTTCCCAGAGGGAGCCAGGTACAGCTTGTCTGGCTTCTGGGCATGGTAGGTATCAAGTCTGGTCTGTGCCAGGCAGCCATGGTGGCATCCTTAAAACAGTGTATAGAAAAGAAAGGTTCCATGTGATAACGGCGACAGCGTAATGGCGATCACTGTTTTGGGCAAGTCTACATTGCGGCGCACAGCAAGATGGCACCGAACATTTAGAATTTAATATTTTATGCAGAGGGGCAGCAGTCCTGCACCCACCCCCACACTCGCCTACTAATGGATTCTCAACTCCAGGGAGATGCACCTCGGGGGGGGGTGTAAAATGAATAAAAAAAACCACGACCCAGCCGCTAAAAAACGAGCGTGCTCCAGAACCAACCCGCACCCTTCCAACCCCAGTCTCCTACATACCCACCACACCACATGGCCAGCTCAGCAGCCCACTGCTGCACTACGCCCCACAAACCCTCCCTCCACTTTCACCCGTCACACGGTGTGGTCCCTCCCTACCCCCAGTGCACGTGTATACATAGCGACATCCTGTCGCTATAGTCACCGACCCCTATTCTGTCATCCTCCCTGTCGGTAGCCATGTGTAAAAGCGCTGTGACTGAGTTGCCCTTTTTGAAAGCGCTCAGTCGCAGTCACCGAATACATAGGATACCGAGGAGGTATTATCAGAGGGGGACAATCTTGCCGTTCCAGAAATTCTACCAGGTTTCTCCTGGTGATGTCCTGTTCCTTGACATCAAACCCCATTGCTTTTTGGAGTTGCTTCATCTTGGAGATGAAGGAAGGCTCCTCAGGAGGGGACCATGGAGTATACAGGGTAGAGTCCTCGCTCTTGGAGGAAATGATGGAGTCAGACCTGGGACTTCCTCCCCATATCTTCCTCCTTCTCTGCTCCCTCCTGGGGGCTGAGGTTAGGATGATACTCATCCTCCTCACTGATGGACTCCAAAGAGGACAAGGAGGGAAGAGAGGACATCATTGCTCAGGGGCAAACAGGGTGTGGCGACGGGACAGGCATTGATGTGGCGGCTGGTCTGGTAGGCCATGTCATAGTATTGCCTAGAGGAGGCACAAGACACTGTAGGACCTCCATGAAGGAGGAGAACACCATCTGCATTTTGACAGTGGGTTGCATAAGAGGAGCGCCAGGATATACTGACTTGGTAAGCTGAAACCCCAACATCAATGGAGCAGCCTGCAACATTGGTGAGGGCATCTGGAGCCTGGATATCAATGGGCCGCTGCTGTCTGTAAGCGGACCGGTGGGAGCAGCCGCCAGCTGATCCTGTGGAAAAGTTGTAAGTGGCAGGACTGGTAGCATAAATGGGGGAGGCTCCAACATTGATGAAGTGCCTAGCGGCATCAACAGGGCAGGTTGGAACCCCAGTGTCGATGGAGCACCTTGTAGTGTCAACGGGGGTGTCAACTGTCCCAACATTGATGGGCCAGCACCAGCCATGGAAGGTCCGACAGAACTCACTGTCAAGGCTGACCCTGTGAGGCTTGCTAGGGTTTGGGAGGCAGGAGGTGTCACCACCAAAGTGGACAACAGTGCTGCAATGGTCGGCACCCTGCAGAGCAGTGACCGAGAATGGACCAGGGGGATTCATCCTTGCTTTTTTCTCTCTCTCTTGGTGTTTGTGATTCCCCAAAGATTTCTCCTGGGATTTGCAGGAATGGGAGCACAAGGATGGAGCTGGCGACATGGAGGAGCTTCTTCCTTGGAACTCCCTTTCCATCCTAGCTACCTTCTGCTCTAGAAGAAAGGAATCATGGGCTTTCTGTTGGTGTCACTGGGTGGTTTGATTGAAGCTCAGGCAGCTCTCACAGGCCTTAGTTGTGGGCCTCTCTGAGACAGCGAAAGCAGGTGTCGTGCATGTCGATGTTGAGCATTTTCTTACCATACTCGCAGTATCTAAAGAGTTTGGTAGAGTTGGTCATTCTTGACATACATGACGATGAAAATCACTTTAAAAATAAAGTGATCACTCCTAGGGTGAGAAAAGAAGTAAATGTATAAAAAAATTGAAGAATCAAAGATTTTGGCAGTCAACTGTAGCGACGGCATTTCGGTGGAGTCTGACGAGTAAGGTCAATGACAGGAAAAGAACCGAGGAGGGTGTGGTGCCACCCATGTTTATAGGTCCCATAGTAGTGGGTGCCCCCCCCCCAGTAAACTGCTAGCAAAAAGTTTCCATGTGGTCCTGACATCTGATGGCTATAGTTCCATAGGTGTGGCCTGATGCAAGAGCTATCCTTGAAGAACAAAACAAGTGTACTAACTCAGTTAGCTATCTTTCATCCAGCTGTATCTATACATTTATTTATTTATGTCCAGTTATATTCATTAGTAGGGTTGTGTGGAATATTCAAATTCCAATGGGAAAGAATTCCCCCAAATCCAACATTTCTCATGTGAAGTTGTTTTCACAGATTAATAATCTGCAGTTTACATAAAATGTGGATTTTTTTTTCCACAATCCATGGAAAATAGTTTGTTGTTTACAAGATTCATGGAAAATTATTTTGTGGTTTACACAGAAATGTTTTTTGGGACACCGTTGTTTTTTTTTTCTTTCTGTCAGGTATTTTTCCTCCATGGCGGGTGGGGGCTTGTGATGGCCACCCAACACCAGACTTCCGTGGTCATTCAGGCACCTACTACTCTGCCCAGCAGAGACACCGGAGCCGGTGTGGGGGGGGGGCTTAATCCAGCTGTGGCCCCCGATTATCTGCATTTTCTCCCCATTCCCCGGAGCCCCCAGTCAAGGTCGGTGTGCGCATGCAGGTGCACATTCACGCCTTGGCCTAGGTCAGCTCCACTCTGCTCACCCCTGGCCTAGTATCTGTCTTCACCCCTGCCTGCACCACCACCACCACCATGTCTCCACGTGGTGGCGGTCAAAGGCAGGGAGAGACAACCTCCCCTAACCGGGAGAGGAGAGGAGAGCTGCCAGCGGCTGCTCAATCCTCACCTGCCCCCCCCCCAGCCAACCCCCCGGCATCCCATGCTTGTTCCTGAACATGTGTCATCAGCATGGTGAGAGGTAAGGCATCCAGCACCTCAGCCATCTGCGCCACCGGGCCAGCTGACACGTTACATTTTAAAAGAAATTCTGAAATGCATTTTAGAAGCAGAATTATTAAAGCACAATTGCAACCAAATCCGGTGAACTAGGTTAGTTGGAGTAAAATACAGTTCATAAACAAATACATCAAATCGTGCTCATTAAAACCTGTACAAATAAAACATTAAAACACTAATTTAAGTAACATACTTATCCACATCAACCTATATAGTGTTCCTGTGTACTAATACTTCCAGAACAGTTTGTCCATAAATCTTAATAATTTAGCTATCTTATAAAGACTGTGTATGTTTTTGTTCTTAACCATAATCAGATACACGTTTTGTCAGTAAAAGATCATGCAACCTATGATTTGACTTACACATTTCCGAAAACACATTTTAACCTGTTCTGTCTTCTTACACTTAAGTTTATCACATTTAATTTATATATCATTAAAGCTTCTTTGTACCTAACACAATTTCTCTAAATTACCTTAACCTATTAACGTACTAAGAAGCCAGCAGAGTAGGCCTGTTGGTCTATCAAGTCTGCTCAGGGATCAGTGCCCATTCAGGGCACAGTTGTTGCCTGTCTCCCCTCCCACGAGGTCCCCCACCCCCATCCCCATTCTCTGACTGGGTCCCCCAACACTAACCCCTTCTAAGATGCACCCTCCTCCTATACCTATCCCAGCCTCTCTTGAACCCCTCCACAGTATCTATAGCCACCAATTCTGCAGGAAGAGCATTCCAGGATCTCACCACCCTGTCAGTGAAGCAGTGCCTCCTTGTCTCCCCCCTGAGTCTCCCATCAACCAGCCTCATTGGGTACCCCTGGTGACCCCCTCCTCTCTCAGCTAGAACACCCTATCCTGGTTTACCCTATTTATGCCCTTAAAACATTTGAAGACCTCAATCATATCCCCTCTGTCCCTTCTGTCCTCCGGGGAGTACAGGTTGAACTCCTTAAGTCTCTCCCCATAAGACTTCTCCCCCAGACCCTGTATCATCCTGGTCACCCTCCTCTGGACCCTCTTCAGGAGTGCAATATTCCTTTTTAGGTACGGATGCCAAAACTGCACGCAGTACTCAAGGTTCAGTCTAAACAGGCAACTGTATAGCGGCAGGAGCACCTCCCAGCTTCTCAAGGTTATCCCCTAGCTATGCACCCCAGCATTTTGTTTGCTTTTGCCACAACCCTTCTACATTGCTCTGAGTTGTTCATTTTGGCATCCACTACCACCCTGAGGTCCTTCTCCCCACTTGAAGCCTGCAGTGTCTCCCCTCCTAATGTGTACACATGAGCTGGGTTCCTGGCCCCCCGGTGGAGAACCCTGCACTTCTCAGTATTAAACCTCAGTTAATATACCACCCTTTTTGCACACTTTCCTAGTTGTTACTTTCTGCAGTTGTCAGACCTCCTTACTAGAGAGGGGACCATATTCAAAAAACAGTCTTACTATTGTGAAATAATAAAATGCCAGCTCACACAGCTTCAAACCTTCTCTTTTCAAAGTTGTAAGAAAGCACAACACAGTTTTTGAGTTTTTACCATATTTTCTACTTGTTTTGCCCAAGAGAAGTTATTTGCTAGGGTGGAGACGTTGTCTGATGGTAGGAGCAGTGACTTTGGAACCAGAAGATCCAGGTTCAAATCCCACTAAAGCTCAATATTCTCTATCTGAGCCCAAGCAAGCAATTTAATCACCCAGTGCTTCAGTCCATCCAGCTGTGGCAATGAGTAGAAGCTAGACCTGACTGAAATAAGGTATTGCATCCCAGCTGGGTTGTCTTGGGTAAATGAAACAAAACAACTACAGCAACGGGTTTATGTCAACTGCAATTTTCTGTTGACATAAATCCATCTGGAGAAACAATTGCTGTTCATCGGGGGGCTTCGCCCCGAACTCTCATGCGGGGCGCTCTACCCTACACACACCTTGAACCTAGGGATTATCAACTCCAAGTCAGAGTTGATTCGGGGAGGGGGTGCAGGACCGGGGGAATGAGTGCAGAAGTCCCAGGCGGACTTTGACAGCGAAATGTCGATGTCAGCATCGACGAGCTCGCTGTAAATGTTTCGCTGTGCAGAGGGCATATCAACTGGACTCATGTTCCATCTCCAAGGGCAACCCCAAAAAAGGTTTTAGAAGCACTACAGTGAAACAAAATGGGCAGCATTTTCAAAGGGGAGAATGCTGACACATGGGACAATTTTCAACTCCCATCTGCATCCTCCCAGTTGTGCAAAAACTCAAGAGCTTTATTTTCAAAGGAACTTGATTTTTGTTTTATATCAGTTTTCACGATTAGTCGCATATTGGATTAAAAAGCAGTTTCAAACATTTGCAACTATGTCTGCTGATCAGAGGCTGCTTAGACTACATTGGATGTGTTGTAAGCAGTGTCTGGTGTGCAGGCACGATTAGCGATTGTGTGTCCTGAGGGGCTCAGAAAATCTGCTCCTCTGTGTTTAAATGCTGACAAATAAAAATCAGATTTTTAAATGCCTTTAATACAAACTTCACAAGGGCTGCCCTGGACTTTGAAGAGCATACCTCATCAACTAAGCACTGTTGTGCTGCTTTCCTGAAACCTGAGGCAATCAATCAGAATAAGAACCACAAATGTAACATTTCTACTTCAAACAATTTACACAAAATTAAGTTTGGTCTGCTCTGAAATCCCTAAAGATCATCAAACCCCTTGGCATGGATGTCCTTGAATGACACTATTTAAAAATTGCTGCACATATATTTGCCAAACCCCTCACCCTGCTATTCAACCTTTACATTCTTCGTACTGAGCTGTAAAACAATGGGAGAACAGCTTTTGTCTCTCCCATGCATAAAGGAGAGGGCATGACTGATCTTCCTCATAGTCCAACAGCCACTGTAGAGCTACTTCAAATGACACTTTGAGCTTATCTGTACATGTCAGCAGTCCAGAAATATCTATATTTAAATCAGCCCTATATCAAGTCACCCATTTCATGTAACCTTGAGTCAGAAAGTGATGTCATTCTTGTGTAAGCTGCTGCATGTGTTGTTAAACACAGCTCACCCACCTATGATATCGGTTCTTGTTTTAAGGTTATATGAAATGGCTACCGACTTGATTTACTATAGCACTAACTCATACATATATAATCCCCCACCCATAGAAGGGTGTGTTTACTATACAGTCTGCGTGAACCTTACTGCATATTTGTACTAAGTGTTAAATGTTCTAGTTCCTGTCGGAAATATAATTATATGTTTTCTGAGTTTGTCCAGTATTTGTTTGCTCATGTACTTCTCAGTCTTTTTGGTTGTATGGCCTTTTGGGGTATAAATGCGGGACACTGCTCCTGCCAAAACTACTGGGACTAATGAAGACCAGGGACCACCTCTGGCACCAGGCCAATGCCACAGGCAAGCAAGCAGATATTCAGGCTTATAAAAATTCCAGAAATGTTTGTACCAGAGCCATCCATTTTGCAAAAAATCAATACTTTAGGGAGGCACTTTCCAACTCGTGGGGTGACAGTAAACATTTCTGGAGCAACATAAAGGAAGTCACTGACAAAGACCTCAAGAGAGCACCCACCATGCTTAACATTGATGGAAGCCCGACTCTTGACCCAATGGCCATAGCCAATATTTTTAACAATGCCTTTACAGACCGCAGCAGTGTTCTCTTCCCTGATTTTTTCACGGTCTCTGCCCCCATGCCACCCCCCCCCAGTCTGTGATGCTCAGCAGCAGGCTTCCCACCCCTTTTTACTTCAAAGAGGTTACTAAGCATGGGGCTAGAAAGTACTTACACAAAGTATTCGGTAAAGCAAGATTCAGTGGGGACAATCTAGATCTCAAATTTCTTGCCCTCACCCTCGAGGAAACTCTTACATCTCTTATCAAGATTCTGAACCTTTCTCTAAGGCTTGGGCAATTCCCCCAAAAATGGAAACAGGCCCTAGTAACCCTGGTGCACAAAGGTGGAGATGGGGAGCAGCACACAAACTACAGGCCAATCTCCATTCTGCCTCCTCTGTCGAAAGCACTAGAGCGTATAATTGCAGATCAGCTTGTGGAATACCTGGACAAATACAATATCCAATGTCCCCAGCAGCATGGCTTTTGTAAAGGTCATAGTACTACCACTGCACTGTTAGAATTCACTGGTTTCATACATAATGCATTTGACCAAGGCCATCTGGTTGGGGCTGCCTTTATTCACCCGATGAAGGCCTTTGATACTGTGAACCATTCACTGTTACGTGGGCAATAATCTCTTGCAGGGTTGTTGAATGATGCTGTCAGCTGGTTCAAAAGTTACTTAGAAGACTGTTCGCAGTAGGTCAAGATAACCAATGTCCTCTCCAAAAGGAAGCCAGTCCATTCTGAAGTGCCTTAGGGATCTATACTGGGGCTCCTTCTCTTCAGTATCTACTTGAATAACCTCCCACGAGCCTGTCATGAACAGATTCTGCTTTACACGGATGATGCCGTGATCTACTCTAGTAACCCTAGCCCTAACAGCCTCTAGGATAACCTTCAACACAGGTTCTCAGAAGTGGAAAAGTGGTTTAGCATTGAAAAATTGGTGCTAAACTATAAAAAGACCAAAGTGATGCTTTTCAACAATGCCCATAAGAAACACAAGTCCAAATCCCTGTTCACCACAGACTGCATTGGCAAACCACTTGAACAGATCCACTCCTTCAAATATCTAGGGGTTACTATTGATAGCTCACTCACTTACTTGTAACATATTGATAATGTAGCTCGAGCTGTCAGCATAAGGATTGGCCTACTCCACAAGCATAAGCATAGCCTCACTCCTGAGGCACTAAGAATAGCAATTTTCAGCTCTGTCATTCCCATCATTGATTATGGGCTGGTTATTTATGGCTCTGCCTCTGCTACATCCCTTCACAGGATCACTGTTGTGCTTAATAAAGCAGGTAGACTCCTTACTGGGGCTGCCCGCCTTATACACACGTGTGACCTATATGCTCAGACTAGGTGGCTTCAATTATTCAGCTGGATCCAATATCAAACCTGCTTACTTGCCAAGAAGGCATACCTTGGTTTGTTACCTCCTGGGGTCCAACATCTCCTTAGCCTTTGTCACAGTACCCAACATACTCACAGCTTAGCAACTCAGGTCTTTCCTGTTCCCAGATGCAGCACCACCTTAGGTCAGAGGTATTTTACTTACAGAGACCCTCTCTGGCTCAAATCCTTGGGTAGGGACATTGCTGCTGAGTCAAAACTCGGCCCTTTCAAACACAAACTCTGACAACATCTATTAGGAAACAGTATATGTGACGGCCGCCCTTAGCAGCCTTCTGCTTATGTTATCATTGTACTTATACCTTTTGGTACTTTTAACTCATGGCCCTTCATTTCGATTCTACCCTCAAGCTTTTTCCTCCACCCCTCACCCCTGCTTCTTCTCTGCTCACGCTTCTTCGAGTTATTCCCTTGCTCCTCCTCACCTTCCCTCTTCCAGCCTCCACCCATTCTGTTATCTCATGTCATCTCTTTTTCAACTTCTTCCCCTCCTTCTCCCTACATTTCTCTCTTATCTCTCTCCCACCCATATTACTCTCTCTCTTTCTCTTGGGTTTTCAACAAGGTCTGCTAGGCTGCCCCCTCTGCTGACTAAACACTACCTCGTCTCCTTATACTATTAATTTGTCTTCCTCCCTTCACTTCACCAGCACTCCCTCTTCTCTCTGCACTCACCCCATTTCCCTCCTTCCACATCCCCATCCTCTCCTCTCATCTCTCTCTCTCTCTATCCCCATTACCTCCTATGTAACTCTGCTCCTTCCCTCTCCACCTCCTGTGCAACTCATCTCCTTCTCCCTCTTGTTTCTCCCATCCCTCACCTTACACCTCATTACTTTCTCTCCCAGATTTTGACAAGGCCTCCTAAGCTGCCCTCTCTTCTAGCCCACTCTACTGTTATATTGAGCAGCATTCAGTGCTATTTTGATTGCTTTTGATGTATTCATTTTTTTAAGTATATTCTTGATATCTGCTATTTACTTATCTATTGTTTACCTTGTTTTGTTTTTGTACTACTGATGTGAAACCTTTGTAACTGAGTTGTATTGCTCAAAAGTGTTGTAATCCAAGACTCAATAAATAAATAAATAAATAAAAGAGAGGTTCCAGTGGATTGAGTACCAGCTTCATGTGGTGGGAGCTCACGGGGCATGAGCACCCGTGTGGTGGAAAGTGGCCCCAGTTACAACCAGCGGGAAGTTGCCTGTGGGCTTGTTATGGTGACAGGGTCCCAGATCCAGGATGGTACTGGCTTCCAACAGTTGGATCTGTTTAAAAACAATAGATTTTCCAAAAACATAGTAACAGACAGTTTGGATTTATGTAACAAGAAGCACATTTTACAAGCAATATTCTGAAATAAAATAAACTAAAACATCTGTAGTATATGCAGCTTTCGAAACATTATTTCAGCATTGCAAACATGCAAAACAGACTTTACTTACAGTGAAGGGGTTCTCAATTAATTTATAAGCAAATAGAAATGTACATTAATGAGAAATGGTGCTCTCATACAGCACAGAAGCTGATGGTAGCCATGTTCCTCTGGCTCACTACTACAGGATCTGCAAGTCAAATGACTAGCTGAGGATGCTTCCCACCCAATCAGCTGGATCATTAGCAAACTCATTAAGGACTAGAATTATGTTACATATTAACTCTTGCACTGCAGGAATGTTTTCACATCCATAACAAAAGTTCAAATAAAGCAGTTTCTGATTACCCAAAGGTATTATATAACACAAACAGTAGGAAAAATGCTGTATACTCAGGAGAAAATGCTAACTTGGGGGCTAAAGAGCTCATAAATCTATGTTCTCTTCAGGCACATGGTAAATGAGAGTTTTAGCACCCCTTGATGGCATTATTTCCTTGTATATACATTTCTAGCATTTATTCTACATACACTCCTCTGGTCATGTTATAGTCCTCAACTACACCGCATGCAAAACACCCCCCAGTATGCAAGTAAACTAAGTTTATGATACAGATTGCCTCTTTGTGCACAGTATTCTTGCCTCCATCTGTTGTAGTCCCATTTATTTTAATAATTGATGTACTGCACAACTACCCTTTACAAAATCTTGGATTTCTCTCTCATGTATTTGTACACTTGGATGGATAAGTGGTATTTAGGCTTAACAGTCAGTGAAAGCAAGTTCAGTTGGTAATACAATATGCAGAGGCAAGTGTTATATTTACACTGCATGATGCAACTGACTGCTCTGGCAGAACTGCAAAAATCCAGACAGTTATGAAACAAGTTCAGTTCTAAATAATTTCACAGTACTCAAGGTAAGAAATCAGCATAGTGTTAACTGCTTTAGCTTATTGCAAACTAGGACAGTGTCTGTAGTTTAAGCAACGGTAAAGAACTGAATTAAAGTATTTATGTGATGTGACCAGTTTAACAGAAGCCTGTTTCGTGATTATTAATTGAGTAGAATTTCAATAATGATTCAAGGAATGAATAGTTACGGCAGTCGCAGAGGCATTTGTTAGTAGCCAGTTAACAACCAGTCATGTTCCCTTTTTAAGTCAGATTGTAGCATGTTGTTAATATCTGAGTCAGACCTGGGCAACTACAGGCTGGTCAGTCTTTCACTTTTATTATGAGGTATAAAGGTATTGTATTTGGGTTCTGATTCTAATCTCTGTGGAACATACAGAGAGTAACAAAGCACTGGGGTAGCACATACCTGTGTTTTTTCAATTAAATGTGAGAATTTAAGCACTTAACAATCACACTGTGGTCTGAGTGTATTGCTTCCTGTGTGTTGTTAAATTAAGCAATAATGCACGACAGGGTGTGTGTGTTGTGCTGGGATAACGCTCACGCCTGGGGTGAGGCACAGGCCGCAGGCAGAGCGACTAATCACCCCAGAAGTGACGTTATCCTGGCACAACACACAACCCTGAGTGCATTATTGCTATTATACAATGGCTCATTTGTAGAAAAATTCCAAGAAAATGAGAAAAATATGTTTAAAATGCTTTTTTCCCCACATTTTCTCTTAGGGTAGGTATACATATTGAAAAAATAGACCATGGTTTCCATTGTCTGCAGCAGGTGGCGCTGTTGCTATGTCTCTGCAGTGTATTTTGTTTTTAGGTTATGTCTTTGCCTGTTTGCCTCTGAATAAGCCTCCCAGCATATTCATTTATTGTGTCCTGCCTTGTCAGCCTACCAGGTAAATTATTTAAACTGTCTACTGTGCTGTTGTTTTTAGTTCTGTTTGTGTGCTGTGATGTGCCTAACCAAAGCGGTTCCTGAAGCGGTCAGCTACTTGCTCAGCTTTTAAAATACTGCTCGCTCTTATGTCTCTGTATGGTTTGAATCAGCGAGCCTGACAGAAATGGGAGCTGAAAATAAGAGCCCTGTGCTGTATGTTTTAAAGTTCAGTCTTTTGTTCAGTGGAAAGGTGAGTAAAGACAGCTTAAGAAGAACCAGAAAATAGTGGAAGTTGATTTAAAAGTTCTGATGGCTGTGGAGAGACGTGATCTCCGCAGCCATCGGAACTTTTAAATCAACTCCCACTATTTTCCGGTTCTCCTTAAGCTGTCTTTACTCACCTTTCCACTGAGCAAAAGACTGAACTTAAAACATACAGCACAGGGCTCTTATTTTCAGTTCCCGCTAGGTCAGGCTAAGCTGATTCAAAACCATACAGAGACATAAGCAGAGCGAGCAGTATTTAAAAAGCTGAGCACGAGCTGAACCACTTCAGGAACCGTTTGGTTGTCATCGGGCTACCTTCTCGTGCTCCATTATGTGATAGCAGCTGCAGTATTGAAAAAGACGAAATACAGAAAAGAGGAGGGAGAAGAAAATATGTTTGGGGATTAGTCTGTTGAGTAGGAGTTGGTTGACAGTGTGTGTAGTTGTGGGCAAGTGACTCGGGACAATAAATGCAGGCTGAGAGCGGGAATTGCTGTAGCGAGCTGCCAACTGGTGATCAGCTGGCTGTGTGGAGTGATCCCCATTATGGTTGATGTGATCATCAATGTACTGGGACTAGACCCGTGATGTTGTACTGGGATAACATCACGGGTCCAGTCTCAGACTGACCAATCAGAGCCCAAGATTTTTTTTGCCATTGTATAATGGACATGGTCTAGCTGAAGTTCAGCAAGGTGTTTGACACAGTGGTACAAGGCAAGCTTCTGAGCAAAGTACACAAGTGCAGTATTCATGGCCAGGCATTTACAAGGTGGATTGCTTACTTGCTCCAAGGCAGGAAGCAGAGGGTTGTAGTGGACAAGCACTACTCTGGATGGAGAATGGTATTCAGTACTTAGGTCACTGCTGTTTAACATTTTCATCAACAATCTGGAAGTTGGAGTCTCCAGCAGCTAGCCTAAGTTTGCTACAGACACTAAGCTGACTTGGGCAGTGGGCCTCCTTGAGGATAGAAATAAACTTCAGGAAGACCTTACCAATTTGGGTGATTGTTTCGACTGTAGGGGCCCAATTTTACGATGAGTTGCGTTCACCGCAAGGGAGTTGTGGCCGAGACCCTGACGCAAGTGGCGACTTGCGTCAAATATACCAAAAAGCAGGATTTTGGAAGCTGATTGACATAAAATGCCTGCCGCAAGGAGTTTGACCAACTCCCTCCTGGTATAAGTTTGCATCCATGGGGGGTATCATTTTTACGGGGATTGCCCCAAACGTTTGGTGCAAGCTGCTGTAAAGTGGGAAAAATATCGCAATGGTGCCAGCCCTTCTGGAATTAGACTGTGTTGCATCTGAGGATTTTGGCACAGCTGCGTCAAACTTTGCGGTGGATGCAGGGATTGACGCAAGCCATGGATCCACCTTATAAAATCGGGCCTCAGGTGTCTTAGCTTGAATGTAGCCAAACACAAAGTGCTAAACAGCAGCTGTTAGACGTGGCCAAGCTCTGGTGCAAACAGTTAGGATAAGGTCACGGAACTGGGCTCAAAAGGCACAAAAACACCACAAAGCAACCCAACATGTTGCAAGTTGAACACTTTTATTGAAGTGAAGGTTTACAATTTATGGTAACATATATCTCAATAAATGGGAGAATGAAATAGTGTGGAACCAAGAGAGGAACCCATTTTTCCATTAGATCCATTTTGTACAGATGATTTTCCAATAATATTATTATGATGTGGCAGAGGAGTGAGGAGGAACCTGCAGAATTTGTTTCTTACTTAGAAACAAATAACAAAAACTCTTCATTGATTGCAGGTAAACACTAGATTAGTTCCCTGGACCTGGTTATTATCTAGGATTCTAATAATGGAGTTATTTCTGACCTTTTTAGAAAATCACCAGATTGCAACCCCCTGCTTCAGTTCACTAGCTGCCACCCCTCCCCCACGCCATAGCAAATATCTTTACTAGTTAGTTCCTCCATCTCATGAGGAAGTGCAGAAAAGATACCGATTATGTGAAGAGGTCTGCTGAGCTTGCCGAATGATTCGGCGAGTGGGGTTATAATCAGAACACCATAGAAAAAAAGAAAAAATATTAGCTGATAGCAAAAACAGAGATAATTTGAGTTCTAAAGTAGGTCACAAACATAGTAATGGGGCACATGGCACTAGTCACCTCAATTTCATGACCTCCTACTTAGCACAGTCAATACAGATCCAAACAATCATTGAAAAACACTGGTGCATCCTGAGAGCAGATGAGTCACTAAAGGAATGCACTGAGGATATGCCTACACTGGTATATGAAAAGGGTCCTAATGTAAAGGACAGGGCAGTTTACAGTCTTCAGAAACAATGTGCAACTTCTATCAGACTAGAATGGATACCAGGACCACGGGCCAGGACCACTAACTGGAAACTTTTCCTGTGGGCGCTGCAAGTTCTGTAAAGTTATTTCAGTGCAGATTTGTTTATGATTCCTGAAACTGGGAAACGTTTTTTTATATGGCAATTCATCACATGTAACAATGAGAATATACTATTTCCAACCATTTGCAGTTGTAGTTGTACATAAGAGGGAAAAACTCAGTGGAGATTGAAGGTTAGGACTGGGGAGCATCAGGGATGCATTGCCAGGAGGGACTTGGATAATGGCCTTACCAGTCATTTGGCTTATTTTGGAACTTAGCACACATTTAAATTTACTGGCATTGAAAGGGTTAAACTGAGGCCTAGGGGTGGAGATCCTGATAGGACGCTGCTGCAAAGGGAGGTATTCCAATGTATCAGTTGGGGAACTAGACAGGGACTTAATGACAGGTTTAGCTTGGAATTCTTTCTGGTTTAATAAATTGACGATGTTACTGGTATTTCATCATGTTTTTGTCCCCCTCTCTTTTCTTACAGAAATTCAAATGTGATGAATCACATATTATTCGTAAGGGAGGATAAGAAGTATGTGTTTGGTTCTCTGCAGTTACTAAGTTGGACAGTTAGTTTAGAGTATGCACAATGATGGTGTTTTTAATTCTTGAAGTTTTCATATATATTTCTTGTTCACATGCACAGTGTCATTTTAAGCCTTTTTTTTTTTTTTTTTTTTGCACATTATAGCACATTGCCTCTATAATGTTGCACTATTTAAGAACTGTCACTAGAGGGCACTGACCACTCCTGAGAAATCACATGCCCAGGCAAAATGTTCAGTGCAAGCATAGGGCTGCTGCCTGCTATTTTGCAAACCTGCACTTTAATAAAACCTTTTTTTTTTTTAACTTGCAACAAGTCTTGTTGCTTTGTATCTTTTTTGTGCCTTTTGAGCCTGGTTTTCTGTCATTGTCTTTCTCAGAACCAACCTGGAGTACAGTATGCAGTTCTTGGCTTCTCAGAGAAATAAGGGCATTGATGCAGTCAAGTGGGTGCAACGCAGAGCCACCCAAATTATCCAGGAATTCGAGGGACAAGAGTTATGGGGAGAGGCTGGTGGCCATTAACATGTTCACCTTTGAGAAAACATGGAAGGCAGGGGACATTGGGCCCGATTTCAAGATAGCTATGCCAGGCTTAAATGCAATATGCCGAACCCGATGGCACAAATGCATAAGTTACACCAGTGACTTACGACACGCTAATTCAAAAGAACACTTATGCCACAACCCGCAACCGCTTCGACAAATGCAGAGATTCACGATGCGATTTACAAGAAAGCTTATGCCACTGCGTAATGCAGCTTGTGACATGCATAACACACCACCATAATGGAACTGCTATTTCAGAACAGGTAGCATAAGGAAATACACCAGAGGAAGGTAACGTAAGTCAGAACAAGGAATAGCTGTCCTAAACAGAGCACAGGCCATAGAAACATCCCACCCTCAAAGCCAGACTGCAGCTTACCACCCAACCAGTAGGCCCCCAACGTGGACCAAAGGGCAAACAGTGGAACACCCAAGCAAATGTGCCCCAGGATACCCTGGACACAGTGAAATAGGCAGCAGCATGGCCAGACAGGCCAGTAGAAAGTGAATAACATACAAAGTGCAACATGTACCACAGCAAGTAACAACAATGGCCCAACACTGAATGTGGGACAAGGCACTGCAAAGGGGAACAGAGAAGTGATGGAACGTACAATGGGAAACAGTGGCAGGTAATGTGGGACAGTCAAGAGGTATGTACAGCAGACAGCTGTGCAGTGGGACACACAGCATAGGCAGCAAGAGGAGCAGAACAGGGAAGGCAGAGACCTGTGAGTGCAGGCACCACCACCGCCCCCCACCGCACACCCATGGTGGCTCCAGCAGCACTACGGGGGGGGGACCCACTGCGGCGCAATGCAGCCCTGACAATGGCATGACACCCATGCCACTGCCACTGTGCCACCAGTGGAGGTGAAATCGGCCACCAGGTGCAATGCAACATGAGTGGCTGCACTGGAGCTGGAACAGTGCCCCTGCATGCTGTACAGCAGCCATGAGGCAAGACCCTGATCATGGGATGGCACCACAGGCGCACACAGAGGACTACTGCATGCACGGGTGGCGGGCATGGAGGCACAGGAGATGAAGGACACACACAGGCCACAGGAACAACACCATGATGATGGTGCCACCAGGCACAATGCCCCTGCCATGACCACTGATACATGTAAACAGTGCAACCACAACAGGGACACAGCACCGGGTGGCACAGATATGCAGACATATGGCGGTGAGATGCACCATTGGTGTGTGCCACTGGTGCCACCCACAGGGACCACTGGTCCCCTGGGTGGAAGGGAACCATACAGGCCCAAGGCCGCCACACAGCCAAGACATGCACAGTGTGGCGGCATGTGGCCTGGACCAGGCAGGGTGCACTACAGCACACAGGACACCATGTGGCCACGACCACCGGTGCACACACATGGCTGTGAGCTGCAGAGCCGGCACACAGATATCATGTGCATGGTGGGGACGCACAGGGGATGGCGCAGGACCGCCACATGCAGGACCCCATGTGCACGGTGACACACACATGCACACACCCATCCATACCAGAGACAGATGCACAGAGCCAGGTGTGCAAAAACATCATTTAATGAATGGTAACAAATAATAAATACAACAAGGTAAACAGTAACATGAACAACAGCAAACACAACAGCAACAACAGCAGGAATGCCCAGAACCTCCCCAAAACACTCACCCTGTACAGCCCACCCACACCAGCCCAGGTGGCCATCCCCCCAACCCATATGTACATGGCTTCCCCATATGGACAGACTCCCCCACCCCATCTGTACAATGCCCACCCCACCACACAAACTCACCCAGCTGAAGGCCCCACCCCACCCATATGGGCCCACCTGGCATGGCCCCCATTGCTCCCCATATGATATGCAGCCCCCAGAAACACACACCACCCACAGTCCCCCCTCCACCCACATACCTACAACAGGATAACTCCACCCCCACAGGCCCATAACAGTCAACTGTCCCAAGGCAGTGGGTCAGCAGTCTACATCCAGGTCCATTGTTTGGTGCTAGTGCCGCTAGAACGCCATCAGGAGGGCACCCAGGGAGCCATGCAGGTGCACTACATCGGCCATGATGGCTGTCACCAGCACCACTAGCTGCTGGTTACCCTTCGGTGGCTGCCCTGGGTAGAGTGAAACCTGCGGCCCAGGCTGACCCCCAGGTGACCCAACACCGGCTGCCACATGACCTGGCTGCGGCTGGTCCATGCCACTGCCAGCTGCTAGGTCCCCGGCAACGTCCATGGCATGGATGGCCACATCCTCCGCCCACACTTCAGGTTGTAGTGCCGTTGGCTCCTGCGCCTCCTTCAGCTACACCTCCTCCACTAACTCTGCAGCTGCCACCTCCACTGCCAGTGGCCCCTTGGTGGGCTGATCCATGGCCTCCGTCTCCTCTGGCAGCTCCACCGGCCCCTGCTGCCCACTCTCCAAGGCATCCGGTGCCTCCAACATGGCCTCCACTTCCTCCCCCTTGGACGATGATGACGTCTGCGGGATTGGCCGGATCTTATGGTACTGGCTCTGGGTGCGGCACCAGTAGGCCACACGACCACAGCCTTCACTTTGGCCATTGCCTGCAGCAGGGCCCTTTGGCGTGGTGTCAGTCTGCTACACACACCTGTAAGGAAGCAATGGCTGAGGTCAGTGCTGGTCTGGGACATGCGGCTCACGCACACATGCAACACACAGCCACCACCCCTGTCCCCATGGGCCACTGCAGCATGGTCACAACACATGGCACACAGTGCATGCACCTACCAGACCTCCTGCACCCCATCCTCTGTGGCAGGCCTGCACCGTGCTGCTGGTCACTGTCCTGATGACCCTGTGGGCCCTGGTCACCACGTACTGCACCTGTGGGGAAGGAGAACACAGTTACACGTGTGCACCTGTGCAGGCCATGGCCTGTGTGGTAGTGTAGCACCAATGTGTGACTAGACATTGGTATACTCACCTGCACCTTCATCCTGGACCATGCACATCTCTGCATCCCTCCTGCATGCCATATCCACTAGCCACTGCAGAAGCCCTGGGTCCTGCTGTTCCAGGTCCTGCCAGTGGTGCTGTAGTTGCTGAATGGTGTGGGACATGCCACTGCTGGCCCCCAGGCGTGCCCCTATGGCCCTCCATGCCCTGGCACAGTCCTCCATGGTGTGCCTCCTGCACCCGGGCGGAAGGAGTGTCATCCCCCACTGCTGGACCTAGTTCACCAGCATTGCCGTCTCTATCGGGGTGAAGTTTGGTGCCCTCCCACTGAGGCTGAGGCCTGCACTCTGTGGCATACCATCTCCTGTGTGGCACCTGGCATGTGGGTGTCTGGCACATGCAGTATAGATCTGCAAGGCAACAAGACAAAGCACACGTGTCAGTGCACAGTAGCATGGCGTCCATGCTGCCACCCCCCCCACATGCTGCCTGATGTGTCCGGTGGTGGACAGCGTGACATACAGGGCTGGGGTACAGTGGCAATGGGTGCAGCACTGCACCCCATGTGCCACCCTGGGGTGTGGCACGGTAGTGCCATGTTCCACAGACATGACCTTGCATGCCATATGCCCTACCGAAGGTGTACATGCCGCCACTGCACACCGCAGACAGCATGACAGGGCTGTGTGGTGCCATGGCGCAGTGTGCAATGGGTGACCCCGCGGCAGCTGCCTACACCACACTGCCCAACACCGCCACCCACCGTACTCAGCTGTGTACTGCCCTGATGCCATTCCCATACACAGGAGTGCCTGGGCACATGGCCGTCCACCACAAGACAGCGGCCTGCAATATGTTAGTGCGTACGGTTATATCCCTGGTGCACTATGCCTGGATGACATGCGGTGGTACATGGCATGGCACATGTTGTACAACAGTTATATAGCCCATCAGGGCATGGCTGCATACAGTGTGAATGGCTGGCAACATCCGTGCTCACCACCCTGCAGTTGGGATGTGCAGCTGCATGCGTAGGGGTATACGGCTATGCGCTGATACACCTGTGCCATGGGTTGTATTTTCACTGCCCCCACATGCACACAGTGTGACCCTCAGCAAGGCACCTACCTTCCCTGAGCCCCCGGCTTGCACCTGTGGGCAGGCCTGCAGCATTGCGTGCCCCGCCTGGAGAAACAACTGGCAACATGGCATTACAACCTGTATATACTTTGATCATGGCAAATGTGGTGGTATTCGCACTGTCCTACTACCTGCCAGCGTTCAGGGTGTGACTCTCCTGGACAAACAGAATGGATCACAACATCAGCAACAGTATGTCTTACAGAAGGTGCATATGTGCAAGTAATGCACTGTGCCAGTAGTCACCAATAGTCAAGGTGGGGCTCCCCTGGATAAACACAGTTTAACACAACATTAGCAACTGTCTGTAGTAATGTCTGTAGCATAGGATCAGGTGGTGTACTGCCCCAGTACTCACCAGTAATCAGGGTGTGTCTCTCCTGGATGTACAGATATATAAACCACATTAGCAACTGTATGTAGCACTGTCTGTAGCATAGGTGCAGGTACTGCACTGTACCAGTACTTACCAATGATCAGGGTGTGTCACACCTGGGCCTACTGTGTGTCAGTGCCTTGTGTTGCTCCACTCTGGTGTTTGCTGCCTACAACTGCTGCCAGTTCCTCCAGTCTCTCCAGCGTGCTTGGTCTGCGGCCTAGCTTCTGCCTATGCGCTTCGCACATGTTGCATGTACAGGCTACGGGTGCATTGCAGAATGTTATTCTTGCTTGGCTGCATCATGCGCTGCCGCGCCACCGGGCTCACGCAGCTGGGGCGCGTATAGACTCTGTACGCTAAGCGCGGCCTATGGCTAGGTCATGCATATGCACCATGCGGTATGCCTCACATAGGCACCAGCCGGTAGCGAGCATGCATTATGCCCTTTTCACTGTGGTAGTAATGAAGGAGTCTACACGGATGTATAGTGCATAGTGGTTTACTCGGTGCAGGTGACATAGAACGTGACACAGCGCAGTTTAGTAATGACAATCCCTCACACATACCCACACCCAGTGACAGTGCAATGCACGCGCACACACACACACACACACACACACACGCGGCTTCACTACAGTGCCCCCCCACAGTGCATCCACGCACACACACACGAACATGCTCATGCACACCCCTTACACACCACACATCAGGACCCCGTGCCCTCCCGAAATGCCACACTGCCCCCCTGTCCACCCCCCATAGCAGCGGCGTGCCATGGTGGCACATCAGTCTGTTGTCTGCTGCTACCGCCCAGTCCTCTTTCGCTTGGCTGCTCCAGTGGTAGCACTGGACCCACCCTGGCCCTATTGCGTGTCTGCAGGGCCACCACTGTCCACTGGTAACACAGGCACTGCTGGCCTCTGTGGTCTTCCTCACCTCCCTTGGGCAGTTGCTGCTTGCTCTGGTGCTGTCACCGGTCCCTTACCATCTGGCACACTGCTGTCTCAGGTCTGCTGTTGCACCACCACCTGTGCTGCCTCCAGTTGTCTGGCGCTGGTCCTGTGCCCTGTGCCCAGTACCTTCCACCCTGCGGCCCTGGCGGCAGGTGTTGCTGCTGCCCCCCGCCCTGGTGCTTTGGCCACCTGTGGTGCCACCGGTGGTTGTCTTGTGGGTGGTGATGGCTGCTGCTGCACCAGCGCTGCAGGTGGTAATGGCACAGGGGCTGTGGTGCCCGGTGTGCAGGTGTTGCCAGTGGTGCCAGTGGTGGTGGTGGTGGTGGTGGGGCCACCTGCACTGGCGCATGTGGGGGTGTTGGTGGTGATGGTGGGTGCTGCTGCTCCAGGGATGCCAGTGGTGGTGGTGGCAGTGGTGGGGAGGGGGCTGGTGCTGGGCCCACAACCCCTGGCAGTGTCAGTGTTGTCACCACTGCTGTTGGGGGCACTTGTGGTGGTGCTGGTGGAAGCTGCACCTCCTGTGGTGCCTGTGTGGTGATGTCCCTCATCGCTGTGCCTCGCAGGTGCAGGCCCGCATGTGCAGCCTGTAGCATGGCCAACAGTGTGTCTGCCTGCCTCGTCTGCTGGGCCACCGACCCCTCCACAGCCATGGATGGCCAGGAGGGTGATGGCTCTTGTCTGTGCATAGGCCTGGGTGGTGGCCATGGCATCCACCAACCAATCAATGGCTGCCTCCATGGTGCGTGTCCCTGTCTCAAGCACCCCTACCAGAGTGCCCATCTGCTCCTCCAACGCAGCATGGTGTGCATCCATGCTGAGCCTGATGCAGCCCAGCATCTCCCCCTGTTCTCTGTGTGCCATTGCAAGGGTCCATCAGAACCCTGCATAGTCGGTTGGGGTCTGCGGGCGGTCCTCCAATAGGAATGGTGTCTGTCCAGGGCCTCCTCCAGCCTGTGGTATGACACGGGGCTCATGTCCGGGGTAATTTCGTCCCCCAGGCTTCTGTAGCTGTAGAAGTCACTGAGGTCAAGGCCCTCCTCTTCCTGCTGTTGGTCCTCCGCCGACTCGTGCTCCCCCCACCACTGGTGTCCTGGCTGTGTCCTGCTGTGCCACATCTGCACCACTGTCCACCAGCCCTGTATTCACTGCTGCTGTGCCTGTGGAGAAACATTAGTGCATCAGTACTACCTCCCATGTCATGCCTACCATGCCTGCCACCATCCCAACCCCTGCATCGCTGTCCCACGCACTGGAGGCAGCACTGGCCATGGCCTTACCTGCCCCAGTGTCTGCTGGTTCCACACCTGTGGGGAATGAGAGTGCATCAGTGCTGCAACACTATCACATGCTTACCACGTGTGCCTCCATACCCATCCCTGCAATGCCATCCCATGCAGTAGGGTGATGCTGGCCATCGGCTTACCTGCCACTGTGTCTGCTGGCGCAGCACCTGTGGGGGAATGGCAGTGCATCAGTGATACCACACCACATCACATCATGCCCACCATTCTTGCCTAAATACCCCCCCGTAACGCTGTCCCACACAGTGGGGGGGTGACACTGGCTGTCGGCTTCTGCTGCACCTGTGGGGGGAACAACATTGCATCAGTGCTGCCTCCCCATGTCTTGCCTACACTGCATGCATGCCTCTTGGCTGTCCCACATTACATGGTCTAGTTCCTCATATTACTTCCCATTTGGTCTCTGTGCCACACTGAGTGGCAGTGCTCCACCTTCATAATTCTGACCATACAGCAACACTCTATGGTACATATGCATATGTTATTAAGCATATGAGGATGCAAGCGGTAGACGATCAGATATCGTTATCGCCGGGTGGTTGGGCCAATTGCCACAGGCCGAAAGCGTCCAACGACCCGAGAAGTGACGATATCCCACGATATATCACACCCTGGAGTGCCTTATTGCTATTATGAACAGGAGTAATGATTTTATAAATAAAAGAGTAAAAAAAAACCTTTTAAACCTGTTAAAAAAAGCTTTTTTGGTAGTGTAGGAATACATTTAAAAAAAATAGTTCTAGAGGACAGCAGGTGGCGCTGTTGTAGTTGGAACTGACATAAGCGGTAACAGTATTGTGATGGTGTGACCTTTGAACTCTACAACAGTGTCTTTGTCTGTCTCCACCCGCAGTAGATGATCGCGGTAACGAGATTGTATAGAGAAAATGAAGGCAACAAGCAATATTACTGGATTAGGAAGCAGTGGGTTTGACAGGACAATTGTGTCTGGCGATGCCGTTTTGAATCTGCGTGTGCCTGCGAGAGTGGGGAACCGTCATCTGGTCAGTGTAGCCTGCCAGCGGCAGCAGGTTTGTTTTATCTGTTCCAGAATGTCTTTAATGTTCGTTTTATTGTTGTGGGTCCTGGAGAGAGCAGGCAGTATCGTTCGTTTAGCGTAACGAGAGTTCGTTTTTTTTTTTTTAAATGGCGGCCGACTACGAGTATGACTTGCTGTGGACTGCGGGAAATTGAGAACACTGCACGGTCAGTGAGGAGGCTGGTGACCGGAGGTTTTCTGAAGCCGTGATGATGTAGCCTGATATCATCACGGCTTCGAAAACCTCTCGGCCAATCAGAATCGTCCATTTACGATCGCCGGTTCATAATATTCATTATACAATGGCATGCAAAACTCCTGGCTTCTGATTGGTCAGTTGGCCATCACAGCAGGGAAGTTATCCTGGCATAACATCCCTGCTGTTCACCTTGCTGTTTCTTGACACATTGGCTGTTGCCACATGTTGATTGTTTGCATTGTCTCTTTTGACTCATCGCTATTGCTACACACTACCTAACACACTCTTGGACAGTATTGTTGTCTGTATACTATACCATGCCATTGTATGATAGGCATACTGCCCTCCAGGGTGGGTGTTCTGCTGGGATTATGTCCCTTCAAGGGTGCTGCATGCCCTCGGCTGCTGGCCTTGGGCCACACCGCCCGAGGTGGTCTGTTACCCCAGCATATCACCCTCCCTGTTGGGCATCGTTCCCTTCCTTCATTCTATGCATTCTGACCATACAGCACACATTTACACAGCTCCCTGGGCTTCTTTGGAACCGTTTGCTTTGGTGTTCCACATATTGCCAAATTGTTCCACATTGTGTGGGGCATTGCTCCACATTAGGAGGACTGCTGGTTGGGTGTTATGCATGCATGGCACCATTCACACCCCTGCAGCGCTGTCCCACCCACTGCGGGCATTGCTGGCCATCCACTTACCTGTCCCTGCATCCATCCATGACGTGTCATGGTCCATGTCCCCATGGACGCTTTTCTGGCTCATGAATGCCAGCATCCTCTCCTTGTGGCTACTGAGGGGTCTCACCTCCTGTGGCCGCTGCTTGCCGCCTGTTGTGGGCCACCTTGGCCTTGGCATGGCACTTCAGGTCGCTTAGGCATTTATGCAAATTGCGCATGGTGCGCCTCGCATTTGCGATGGCATTGACCTTCTTAGCCACCCCCTCCCATGCCTCCTTCCATTTGCCACACTGCTCCCATTCCCTTCCCTTGCCCATGAGCAGGTCTGGTTGGGCTTCCAGTTCATCCAGGAGAACATCAGTCTCCTCATGTGTGAAGTTTCTCTTTCTTTTTTTCCCACCGCTTGCCGCCTCTCCACCGCTACCCGACATCTTTCCCGTAGCTCCTATGCCATGTCTGCATCTTGCACACTTTTCTATGGTCTTCGGGTTGTGACATGCGTAATGCTACACTGCTATCGCGGATTACGACATGGCTTGTGGGCGTAACTTGCAGCATGCGTAATTTGTCATTTTCTGTTGTATCTGGTGATTCTCTTGGAATATGGTGCAGCTTGCATGTCGCAGGTGTTTTGGCTTAACTTTATGCACTGGCATACTTTGCGCCATGCTCTCTCCGCTGTCTTGGAATTGGGCCCATTATCTCATTCTTTCCTATACTCTCAGCTATCAACAAGATTGTAAAGACAGAGATGTTTTTGATGTACTGTTCTCCTGCAGGATATAGGGACCAACCCTGGATCTCTGAGGTGGTGAATTCATGGGTAATGTAATAAGAGGCATCTTCTCCCAGAGGCTAGTAAACCTATGGAACAACCCAAACCCACCAGTATAAACAGTGGGCATGAAGAGAGTACAGGCCTTTAAGTTATGCCTCATCATACAGTGGGGTCAGGAAAAGCTGTAATCTGATTAGCTGGCTGGCACCTTTTACCTGTGGTAAATCCTAGCATTACCCACAGGAAAAGTGCCAGTCAGCTGCATCTAACATAGAGTGATCTGACCTGAACATAAAAAAAAAAAATCACCACCATCTTGAATCCCCACTAAATTCAAAAGATGAACTGAAGCTTCCAAGTCCACGTGTGATAACTAAGTTTTGTTTTTAACAGTCTATCATCAGCAACTTCTCCCACTCGACTCTTTGTTTCATGTTCCCTATGACATCAGCTAGTGAAAATAAAGCTGCCAACCCCACTTTGAAAACTAAAGAAAAAAAATGTTTAATTGCAATTGTTTCCCATCCACGGTTCTGCCTCCTCACCTGTCCTCCTCACCTCAATCTGCTCCCTGCCACAGGTATAGAAAAATCATCTTCATGTATAAATAAATGTCCCAGAACCCTCCAGTAGTTTGTCGATCATAAGAAAAGAGAATGTGCACCACAAAAGAAATCACTATCTCTTTTTTTTATTTCTTCTAGCTCCTGTTTACTGTCGGCTCGCTTCCGTCCCCACAGTCTCGGCAGCTGTGCTCCACAGTGTTTCTGAAAGAAAAGTAAGGAAATAAATAAATAAAAATGAGTGTGATGCCACTTCAGTCACTACCCCCATACTGGAAAATGCCATGACCTGACCCTGAGGGCAGCCCTTCAACGTGTTTAATATTTTACTTCCATAAACAAATTATTAGCAACAAACGTCAGCCACCCTGGTCAGAAACAGATGGTGGCATAAACAGAGAGTAAATATTGGGAGGGTGATGGTTTATAGACAGAGACTACTAAGGAAAGGCTAACAGTGGGAAAACTGGACTATTTTTTCTGGTGTAAGAACACGTTAAATAAAAACCATTACAAATGCAAAAAAAAAGTGTTTTTCTTTTTTTTCTCATACAAAAAAAATGAAGGGAACATTGTATAATTGCAATAAACCACTCCTGAGTGTGGGTGATGCTGGATTTACCACCTGTCATGGTTTAATCACTTTACCACGCCTCGCGACCGAATCCACACCGAAGCGTGGGTAAACCCAGCATCACCCACACCCTGTCGTGGTTTATTGCTTAAACAAATTTGTCCTTACCATGGGAATCACAAGGTACCCTGGGCAGTAGAGAAGGCAGGAAAATCCTAATACAAAGCAGCCAGCAGAATAAGGCCTTATGGTCTGTTGAGTTTGCTCTATTGCGGGGTCCCTGATCTAGAGATTACAGAGTTTAATAGACATTTTTATTAGATGTTTTTGTGCAGTAGTGCCCACTGCTTAGCAATTAAATCACAAATTGTAGTGAGAAAGAAATAATGTGACCTACCAGGAACTGAAAACAGGCCCCTGGAATACATCCCGGTGGTCCAACCACTGAGCTACAGGCTGACGTGGTTGAACCAGGGGTTCCCAGACACACTTCCTTTCTCTGGTATTCCATATCCTGCAACTAGGAACAACTGAGATGACAATTCGGTGTTTTTACTGCAGTAGTACCCACCACATAGCAATTAAATCACAAATTGTAGTGAGTAAGAAATACAGCAATGTGGCCTACTAGGAATTTAACCCAGGCACCAAGAATACTGTCCCAGCACTCAAACCACTAAACTACAGGCTCGCATGGTTAAACCTGGGCATCCTGGACACATGTCCTTTCTCTGGTATTGCATATCCTGCAGCTAGGAACAATCAAGATGACAATTAGATGTTTTTAGTGCAGTATTAGCACTATGTAGCAAGTAAATCACAAATTGTATTAAGAAAGAAATATTGTGACTTTTCTTTCTCACAACAGTTTGTGATTTAATTCCTAAGCAGTGGGTAAAACTGCACTAAAAACATCAAATTGTCATCTCAACTGTTCTTAGTTGCAGGATAGTTATCAACAGGGTCAACATTGAACTTTTCATCTGTTGCTGATGAAAACGTCATTTTCTAAGAGGCAAGTATGCGCACATATAAGAAACCTAGGACTGTCAAAAGTAATGTGAAGGCTAAAAGGAGGAACAGAGCTGTAGTATATTTATTTATTAGATCATCGGTTTACAGACCTTTGAGTCATAGATTCATTTATAAAGGCACCTCGTCAAGAGAGCAATACATCACAGCAAACAAAACAGTACAGTACGTAACGCTTAGATTAAAAAAATAACTAGTGTTACAGGCATTCACTGGTGGTACACACTTGGTAATAGGTAGATCACAGTAGTCATAACATAGGTACACGAGAACCACGTCATCTGACAAATGTGCCTCTGAAACATACTGAAACTGTCCATGCAGCTCTTGACATGGGTCAGCCACATGTAACCATGTTTGAAGGAAACAACAACAGCCATCAGGTAAAGGTAGAGATGTGCAAAGCTGGCAAACTGAACTTCACAAATTACTATGCTAAGATTGACAACTTAGCACTGTGTGAAGTGCCTGCTTTGCAAAGTTTCTGGCAGGTGCAGTGCAGCAGCACTTCATTCAAGTGAAATTATGCACTGTTGTTGACAAAGTTTGAACCTTACCACGACTTCACGTGACTTTACCTGAAGAAGTGGCACTTTGCCAGGAAAACTCATTTCGAAGTGGGAACATTGTGAAATGCTTCACAAAGACAGATTTTATAACTTTGCTGTAACTTCACTGGAGAAGTAGGGCATGGGGTCAAAATGTCACACAGCAGAATGCCGTGCGGCACAAGCGAGTTGTGCAATTTCAGGTTATTTTCTTTTCTGTGGGGGGCTCTCCCCCCACACCCTCATTGCAGGGGCTGTGCCCCCGATCCCCCCACCTAGGATTCTAACTCCGGGGGCACGGGTCCGGGATTTGCCATAATGCCATACGCTGTTATGCATACGACATTATGATCCCCGTACGACAAAGTAGAACATTGCAACATCTTTCTGTATAGGTGGGAGATGTGCTCAACTGAGTCCTTCCTGACTTCCATATTATATGAAAAGAATCTTGTTGTACAATACCATTGTTGTGCTAGGGAAACCAATGTTAAATCGCAAGCTCTAACAGCATTAAAGTGTTCCTAGTTTGATAACGAAAGATATACGAAGGCTACAGTAACAAAATCAACAACCCTTAAAATCAAAACACTTGAAGGAGTGCAAAGTACCTTTCTATGTAAACTTGGCATTTCAAAAATCATTTGCACGGAAAGGATTGATATATGCATGTTAATGTTATAATTTTGATGTTTGCTTGCACGTGTGTGCAAGAAACATAGTGCCACCATACGAGTTTCCGAAGGTGTGCCCCGGCCCCCACTTCTAATGCCATGCTCCCTTTTGCAGGTGTGGCTGCACCACGCCAATGAATGCCCAAGTTGTCTATGACAGCCACTCAGATGCAGTGGCATACAGTTCTGAGGAAAACACTGCCACAATCAGCGGTGGTAACGTGTAGTCAATTTGCATACTACTGTCGGCAGTATGCAAATTGCCTACACATGCGTTAGCACTGCATCTGAACTGTCATAGACAGTTCATCGTCCCCCCCTCGAACACTGCATAGCATGCCGGGAGCCTACCCCAGCATGCTCATGTGCTCCCCTCCACCCCTGCACACTGTATGACCGACGGGGGTGCTCAGTCCCCAGTCGGCTCCACTGCCACCCCAAACAGACTTCTAGGTGCCATGCTGGAAGCCCACCCCAGCGTGCAAAAGTCGGCAGTGGTACATGGGGTGCCCAATCCCATCGGCTCCACTGCCCCGGTCAACTTTTCCAGCTGCCAGGCTGGGAGCCCACCCCAGCATGGCAAAGTCCCTGCGTTGTCTTCCTAAATAAGAAAAAAACTGTAAAAAAAGGTCCTTGTTGCCTGTCTTGCCTCCCTAGCCCATGCCTACCCTCTGCGCACTCACCTCTGCACACACCCCCCAATTTCGCACTTCACCAGAGCCCAGCGTGATGATATTTGGTGGACCAGGAACACGTCTGCAATCTTCAAAGCCGACCGCGAACTGAAAAAATGCTGGTAAACTGTATAATGGCATACATGTTTTTTTTTTCCACTTTGGTGATATCTCGGCCATTTTGGGGAATTATTTTACCAAATTTTCAACATGGGGTTCTTGTGGCCCCACCTCATGAACTCAGTCACTGTCATTTTGTTATTTGGTCCCGAAAGGTGATTTAGTGGTCACTGCAGGAACCACCTTTCTGGACCAAATGAAATGACAGTGTCACAAGTTCATGAGTAAGTCAAAACCCTATGTTGAAAATCTGATGACAAAATTTCTAAATGACTGTTTTATTTAGTGTATGATTACAGTTACTGCATGTTGTAACTTAGTGAATTTTAATATTTTCACTCCAGATTTTAAACATTGCCATTTTACCACACCTCCTTATGAGCAGTACAGCTGTCATTTTTCACCACTCACCAAAATGTATTTTCGTGCATGTAGCACACAATGGCGCAGTCTGTGTGCAAAATCAACGTTCAGGACAGAGTAAGAAAATCACAGTGACAATGTTCATGAGCAGAGGTCTTAAAATGGCTATGTTGAAAATTTGGTGACAAAAGTCCATAAAATGACTGTGTTACTAGCATGCATTGCGCAGTTTCCACGCACCCTCATAAGTTCACGAATTTGTATTATTTTCAGTCCAGATTTTCAACACTGGCATTTTTCCACACCTCCTTATGAACAGTACAGCTGTCAGTTTTCACACCCTGGCTGAATTGTGTTTCACACTTCCAGCGTAGAAATGCGTGGTCGCTGTGGGAAATCAGTGTTCAGGACAGATTAAGGAAATCACAGTGACACTGTTCATGAGCGGAGGTCCCCAAATGCCTGTGTTGACAATCTGCTGTAGAAAATCCCCAAACTAGTGGGGAGAACAAGAAGAAGATTAGGGAGGTAAATCAGTGGCATAGGGAGTGGTGTGGGGAATTGGGGTATGGCCTGGTGGGGGACTTGGGGGAGACCTGGGAGGATAAGGGGCTGTATGCTAGGGACAGTCTCCACCTTAATTTGAAGGGGAAGGAAATCCTTAAGCTCAAACTAGCTGTGTTCATCAGCAAAAGGTGGGGTTTAAACTTGTGAAGGGGGGAGGGATCAAAAAAGGGGCAGTGCCAGCAGGTATGATAAGTGAGGGACATGGTCTCCACTCCTCTAGGGGGCTAGGGAGATATGGAAATTGGTCACCAGGTAGGGTGCAGGAGCTGAGAAATTGGAGCTCAAGGGGGAGAAAGGAGAGGAGGGAAAAGGAGTGGAGAGTGGTCCTGATAAATGCCAGGAGCTTAGGGAATAAAATGCCTGAGCTCCAGGCGATGCTAATTGAGGGGGAAGTAGATGTGGCAGCAGTCACTGAGACCTGGGCCACTCAAGGGCATGAGCAGGACCTAAATCTAGAGGGCTACACTATGTTCAGAAAAGATAGGGGGGAGGGAAGGTGGGGTGGTGTAGCACTGTTAGTCAGAAATGGCATGGGCATTGGAGGGGTAGAAGAGGCAGAGAGCAATATGGAGACTATTTGAGTCACCTTGCTGATGCAGGAGGTAAAGGTCGGAGAGGTATACAGACCACCAGCACTGGTGGAGGTCCTGGCAGACAGTTTGGTGGCAAATCTCAAGGGACACTGTAGATTGGGAAAGGGAAGGGTAGTGGTCATGGGGGACCTCAACATGCCAGGAACAGACTGGGGGACTATGACCTCACCAGCTGACAGAGAGCAGAGGCTGCTGGATGTTCTCCAGGATGCGTTTCTGACACAACAGGCGGGTGAGCCAACTAGGGAGGCCCAGACACTGGACGTGGTCCTGGCGGACAGTGATCAGGTTAGGAGCCTAGAGGTGAGAGACCCATTGACTGGGAGTGATCACACCACATCTGGTTCTTCCTGGGCCTAGGAGTGAGGAAAGCCGAACAAGGATGGTAGTAACTGATTTTAGGGGTGCTGACTTCAGAGAGATGGGAAGCATCCTTAAAGATCATCTGGACAGGATAAGGCCAGATATGGATGCTGACAGCAGGTGGGGAATCATTAGGAGAGGAATACAGGAGGTTACCAGATCCTTCGCAAGGGAAAGGTGTAAGTTTGGTTAGGCCAGAAAACCCTGCTGGTGGACCTGGGAGGTACAGGAGGTGGTGAGGGAAAAGAAGGCAGCCTATAGGTGCTTCAAGTGCTCAAGGAGTGAAAGAGATAAGGAGGAATATGAGCTGACAGCCAAGAGAGTCACCAGAGTGGTGAGAACAGCTAAGGCAAAAAAGGAGCAGTCCTTGGCCAGTGGGATCCAGAGGGGGGACAAGGAGTTCTTTAGATACATAGGGCAACAAAGGAAAGTAAGGGGGCAGATCAGAAAGATAAGGATAGGGGATGATTGGGCACAGGAGGCAGGGGAACAGGCAGAAGCCCTAAATGAGTACTTTACCTCAATTTTTACCAGGGGGGATGGAGAGGCTAGGTCTTGCCAGGGGAGCGGGGGAAAACCGGAGCAAGGTGTAGGACCAGTAGAGACCAGGGTCCCTGATGGGTCTGGGGAAATGGAGTGGCCACCACAGACAGGTGGGGGCCCAGCAGTGCAGGGTGACAAAGGGGAGGATGTGGAGGCTGAAATCCCAGTAGAGAGAGTAAGGGAAACCCTCAGATCCCTTCGGACGGAGAAAGCACCTGGGCCAGATGAGATATATCCCAGGGTGCTGAGAGAACTGGTAGATGTCCTGGCAGTCCCTCTAGCGGAGCTTTTCAACATCTCTCTGAGGACTGTGTGGGTGCCCCAAGACTGGAGGGTGGCCCATCTCATGCCAATCCACAAGGGGGGATCAAGAGAGGAGGCAGGAAATTACAGGCCTGTTAGCCTGACGTCGGTGTTCGGCAAGGTGATAGAGGGTATTGTCAAGAAAAGGCTAAGGGGGGTTACTGGAGCAAACTGGGTACTTGGATTATAGGCAGCATGGATTTGTCATGGGAAGCTCGTGCAAGACAAATCTTGTTGAGTTCTCCGAGGTGACAAGGGCCCTGGACTACGGTAGGCCAGTGGACTTCCTCTTTCTGGACTTTAGCAAGGCGTTTGATTTGGTACCCCACGGTGGCCTGCTGGCTAAGCTGAAGGAAATGGGGGTAAGGAGACAGTTGTTAAGATGGATAGGAAATTGGCTATCTGAGCGTACTCAGAAGGTGGTGGTTGGAGGAGTAGCATCATCTCCAAGGTGGGTTACTAGTAGGGTTCCCAGGGGTCAGTGCATGCTGCCCCAGACTATATTCTCTGGATGTGACTTTTGCCTAATCAAGTGACTGAGATAACTGACAAAATATAGATTGGTGAGGAAGGAGCTAGTCCTGTGTGCAATTTTGAAATTATGACAAAGTGTCAGAATTTAAAAATTCCATTGGAAGCAGAATTCTGAAAGTGGAGTTGTAAACCGCAGATTAATAATTTGTGGTTTATATAAGCCACGGATCATATTTTTGCAAACGGCAGATTCCTAAGCTGCAGTTTACACAATCCATGGAAAACTAATCCATTGTTTAAATTTTGAAAATGTTCGCAATATTGCAGTGTTTGTGGAAAAGCATTTCTTCTGTCAGTGGAATTCCGCATTCCACAGCAACTCTGTGGGTAACCCATTGCTCCAACCACTGTAACTGGGTGGGAGGTTCATTGTGACATCACTCACCTTCCATTTTCCACTTTTTTTCATCCCTTACACTGTGGAGGACTGGCACCAGGACCCCAACCACATTATGGCAGTGAAGGACTGTCAAGAATCCCCCCCAGAACAAAAGTTCTCCTGCTTACATCAGTCTCTGTGGATACCAGAGAGCAGACACACACACACCACAGCCCCTACCCTGTGCTTTATATTTCCACTAAGGCTACAGCCAGGATCAACTTCAATGGTCTGCAAGCTTTATGCCTGCAGAGGTAACCAACCTTGAGTGGACTTATTGCACATTTCTTAATTGGCCCTTCTCCCTGTTTGTTCTCCCCCGTCAGCCTAATGTGCCAAGCTATCTCCACAGTGAGCTCCCTCAAGACACATTTTCTCCCATCTCTGATGGGTGGGTGAGTTCCTCCACACTAAGTCCTTGGAGCAATGGGGCAATCAGCTTCACTCCAGGGAAGGAGTGGGTCTTGAAGGGTTGGGGAAGATGGTCTTGTAATCTGCCTGGCAAGGTGGCACCACCTATTTTCTCCCACTCCTACTCCCTCACTATTCTCTGCCTACCTCCTTTCTGCATGGGGCATCTGCCACTCTACTTCTTTAGGTATTTGTCCAGCTGACAATGTGCGGCCACTCACATTGGCAAGGCCAAGCCAGTGGACAGCGTAGGAGGTAGTGAAAGATTAAGCATTCTGTACTGTGCGGAGTCTGAAAGAACTGCTTCCACAGAACTCTCAGAGCTCCTCTAGTCTGGAGCCAAGAGTTGAACTCACAATGCAAACTTGGGTCCTGTATATATTACTGAACTGCACAACCACTGCCTCCAACATTCTTGGTGCTCCACACGGTTTTAATGAGTAGTACCAAGTATTGTTGCTGTATGGCTGCATACCTCAACAGGAGGCTGGCATGATGATAGTATAATTTCTACTAACATTATCCTTATTATTAAATCAAGCTTTTTCTTGTCCCTGGCTTGCAACCTCCACCCCATCACTGACCTTCTCCTGAACTGGATTATGCTGAGTGTCCCGCAGTGTCAGTTATGCATGGGTTTACAGGGGATCCTGGCACAATGGTGAATCAGTGTGTTTTTCTCCAGCACTTGGTTTTCTTTTTATTTATCCCCCTGCATCCCGGTTGGACCCCATCTGCACAGACCCCCAGCCCTGCTACCCCAACATCCACCAGGACTTACTGCTGGTCAGTACCCCAGGGTTTGCTCCCCTCCTCAGTGGGATCAGTGGAGTGCACCAATCCTCTGTCATGAGAACAGATCTAGTAGATGGACCGGTGAGCCCAGGTGGTTGGGTGCAGGGCCTGCAAGGGTCCGAGAGCCATTCTGCCACTGAGAGTTTCCTTGTTTTCTCTCCTGAGGGGCAGAGCATACAATGACCCCATGATGTGGGGCATGTGAACCCACATGCCATGCGTTGGAGTCTGCCCGTCCCTCCCCCCTGTTTTGAGGCAGACCCGGGTGCCTTTCCCCAGCATACCGCTAGGGGCCAGGTGTGCACCAGCATTTGTAATCCCTTCTAACCAGAGGAGAAGAGTAGTCCTCTGGATGCTTAATCCTCGTCCCCCTGGTTGGCTCACCAGCACCCCAAGCTCGCTAGCAAACTTGGGTTGCCAGCATTATGAGCAGTAGCTCTACTGCTACATTGATGGGCCAGCTCCTGCACTTTGTTTTTCTACTGGAGTATGCTGGCAAACACAGACTTACACTCATGCTTGAGGAGACTTGCATGCATGACTTTTTCTTACGGCTGCCTCTGTGTTTTCTAACTGTGATGCTACCTGGCCTCTACCAGATGGCAGTCAAGTGGTGGAATGCAGTGTCCCCCTTCTCTAGGAATGAGAGCTGTCCTCAGGATATGCAATTCCCCCCAGCCATCTCCTAGGCAGCTGGAATCGTTTTCTGAACCTGGGTCACTGGAGGAGCGAGTGGAAGCACTACTGCTGCGCAACGGATGGGCTGGCCTCTGCATACATTAGTGACAATAGTGTACAAGTCCTGCCATCAGCAACTGTAGATATAAAAATAAAATGAATTTATAGTAGCTTTGTCAATTTCATTGTTATTAGTTTCACACAGCATCTTATAACTGGTACCACTTCTGGGCTGACTGATATTAATATCTAAGAAATTCTAAAGGAAACCCATTTCTCAGATTTTTTGAGGTTCTTCTATGTAGAATATAACCCATAATGAAATTGTACAATATAATTATGCAGTGGGTAACAGTAAAGCACATCAAGGAACAATGACCTGTATTCAGGAACGTTACTTCTGGCATTAATGCCACTTCACTTTGACATAACTAACCTGATTTTAACAATGTACCATCAAACAACAAGGGATATCCATAACTGAGTTGGTTAAGGCAAAGTAAAGTATTGTTACCACTGGAGGAAATTGATGGGATTTTCTAAGCATGTTCACAAACTTCGGACATATTTGTGACAATTCCCGCAATTTACAGCAATTTCTGCTGCAACTGTGGGAATTGTGTCTGTTTTTTGGATGCAGTTGTGGAGTTTGGTACCTGGAGTTAGAGCAACTTTTCGTGGTCTAACTCTCGGGACAGATTTCAGCAGCCACGTTTGAAAAATGGGCACAGCGCTTTGAAAATGCCACCCAAGGTTCCTGGATATAGCCCAATATCTTTTACTTCAGCTGTCTGTCTCCTCTATCTCCATACACTGACTTCATAATCTGTGATGTATGTGCATGCACTAGCAACATGGTTTTTACATACAGTAGTAACTTACTTTTAAGCTCTGACTGCTGTGGATAGGGTTAAAAATCTGGGGGTCAGTGTGGACTCTAGGCTGACACTGGAACATCATGTGGCGGCCATTGTCCACAGTGCTTTTTATGTTGTCTCATGCTTGCGTGGCCAACATCTTGCACTAGTAGCAGATTTGGAGGCGTGGTCACTGTTGGGCGAATGCAGGGCATGCATCAGTAGATGCGTCCCTCATTTCCCTAGTAAACCAGCATGCAGATGCCACACTAGGAATATATAATGTGGTGAGCACATCTGAGGAAAGGTCCGCTGCAATGAGAGCAAAGCTCGTCATGCAGCGGCACCTCCCAACATGCCTTCCCTGGTGAAGCATTACAGTAAACATGGTGGCAGTGACTGCCGCCACTGCCTGCCACAATGCTGACTTTGGGGGTGTTCAATCCCCCTGTCGGCATGCCCTGACCCAGTTTATGTGCCGATGGGGGAGCCCACTCCCCGTCGACATAATGCACCACCCTCATTTGTTATGTGCCGCTGGGGGTGCCCAATCCCCCTCGGCTCTTGCCCCCCCATTGGCATGTGCTGACACGGGTGTCCAATCCTTGTCAGCTAGCTCCCCCAAACACTCAGGTGGCATGCTGGGAGCCCACCCCAACACACCAAATGCCCCTGTAAAAAAAAAAGTCACGCAATTTTTTAATTTTTTTTACCTGTAAAAGAAAAAAACGGTCCCTTGCAGTCTGTCCTGCTCCCTCCACCAACCTGCGCCCACCCTCTGCGTACCCTGCCTCCCCGCACCCCTCTCACCCCATACTTACCTCTGGAGTCCGGCGCGACGATCTTCGGTGGACTAGGAACACGTCTGCACTCTTCAAAGCTGACTGCGAACTGAAGAAATGCGGTAAGCTGTATAATGGCATAAATAGGGTTTTTCAACTCGTTGCATATCTCGGGCATTTTGGGGGAATTTTGCACCAAAATTTTCAACATGGTGTTATTGGGACCCTCCTCATGAATTCAGTCACTGTCCATGCGTTATTCGGTCCCAAAGGTGATTTTGCAGTCACTGCGCGGAATCACCTTTTGGGACTGATTAACAAAATGACAGTGCCACTATTCATGAGGGTGCTCTCAAAAGCCTATGTCGCCAAATTTGGTGAAAAATCAAAAGTGTCTGTTTTACTAGCGTGTGTTGCGCAGTTTCCACATACGCTCATAACTTTGTGAATTCGTAATATTTTCACTCCAGATGTTCAAAATTGGCATTTTTCCACACCTCCTTTTGAACAGTGCAGCTGTTATTTTACATATCCTGGCCGACATGTGTTTTCACATGTCTGGCGCAGAATAGCGTGGTTGCTGTGCGAAATCAGTTTTAGGGACAGTTTGAGAAAATGATGGTGACACTGTTCATGAACAGAGGTCCTAAAATGCCTATGTTGAAAATTTGGTGATGAAAGTCCATAAAATGACTGTGTTACAAGTGCGCGTTGCACAGTTTCCACGCACCCTTGTAACTTGGCAAATTTTCAATATTTGCATGCCAGATTTTCAACACTTCCATTTTTTCACACCTCTTTATGAATAGTACAGCTGTCATTTTTCACAGCCTGCCTAAAATGGTGTCAGTTCAGTACTTCACTGCCATTCCTATTATGCATCTCTAACTCCTGCACTACCAATGTCAATGCCGGCAAGACAACATTCGACATTGACAAATGCTTGTTTTAAATCTGCACAATACCTGTGGATTAAACCATATCTGGTCCAAGAGGATCTGGTGACCCTGGTTCATGCTTTTAGAAACATAAACTTTGACGGCAGATAAGGACTGCTTGGCTCACTCATTTTCCTACCTAATGGATAAGCTACAAATCATATTTAACCAACAGCCTACTTCCTCCTACCCCTCCACTATAATTGCCTTATTTCTGTCCCATGCATTCTTGAAGTCCCCTGCTGTTTTTGATCTCAAGACTCGAATACTGCAATGCTCTATACTTGGGGCTATCCAGAGAGACGATGCACCACCTACAGGTAGTACAGAATACTGCTGCCAGGCTGATTACTAAAGCTATGTTTTTAAAACACATTACCCCTGTGCTGCAGCATTTGCACTGGCTAACTGTTAGGTGGTGCACTACCTTCAAGACTGCATTGTTAACTTTCCAGGCCATGCACGGTTTGGGCCCCTTGCTACCTTAAAGGTTTCTTGGTGTGGCATATGCCTGATTACTCACTCCTCTTTACTGAGAAGTTGCTATTAGCCATCCTGAGATCTTACCTAATGCAGTCATGGGATCAGGTGTTCTCAGTAGCAGCCGTGGCTATTTCAAACTCATTACCATTTCATATTTGGAGTTACCCCTCAGTGGAGGCATTAAAGAAGTGAGAGGCAATAAAGAAATGACTAAAATACCATCTATTTACATATGCTTATGGCACGGTCTGTTTATTCAATCTGTGTACAGTACCTGTACTGAATTTTGCTATTCTTAATTGTATATTGTAATATTTTATTTTTGTAGTTCTTCAGTGTTTGACTGTCATGGACACTGAACCCTAGGGACAGGGCCCTGTAGAAATCAAAGTGCCTTGCCTTTAACTTTTATCATGCTTGCCACTTTTTAATGATATGATGGGCATATTATTGTATTATGAGTTCCACAACAACATAGGAAGATATTGCGTGTAAGTGCTCATTTGCCGTTATATCTGGAGCTTAGAACTATGTTGCATCCCTTTAGTGCAAAGTCTGGCTGGGTTTTGCATCTGGTGGTTTTCACCAAGAGCCCCTGACAAGACTGGAGCCTCATTTACAGTTTCAAGGGACTGTTGCTAGGTCCACTTGGTATGTGCCACAGTTGGCGACACCATTACAGCGAAAACGTTGATGCCGACAACAACGACATGTTCGCTGTAATAGACCACCAGAGATCCCGGTACACTCTCTCCCAGTCCTGCACCTCCTCCCTGATCCAACTCCAGCTCAGAGCTGGAATCCTAGAAATTGGAGGGTCTGGGGGTGAAGCCTCCCGATGAAAAAAACTGGCCAGGGTCATGTCAACTGCAAGTTGTGGTTGACATAAATCTGTTGCTGTGATGGTGGTCGACAACTTAGTTGTCAAACCACCATCATAGAGCTGGTGCACTTTGAGCTAATGGGGCAAGCAACATCACTTCAGTGGAGAAAAGAAATGGTTCCAGAAGGGATGGGGCAGACGGCCAGGCCATTTGCCTGGACCCACTTTTTTTTCCTCCAACTTTATCTTCCTCTTTCTCTACCCATCACACACCTACACGCTGTGTGGGATGTATGCCACTGTCTTCCTCTATGAGCACCCTGACAATTGCTTTCCTGTGATCCCTGAAGCTGTGCTCAAATGGGGTTTCAAACCACCCTACCACATTCAGAAAGTTATTTACAAATGTGGTGAAAAAGAGTCACCATGCTAGTGACTCACAAGGCCATACCCAAATCATGATACCCCTCACAAAGGTTGCTGCACAGTTATGCAACCACATGCACTTAAAAGAATTAAGGGCAGATAGTAGGGATGTCACAGCTCTGTTGCAATCCAGATCATCAGTCATAAGGGGAAGGAGATCATTTTGGGACCAAAAACATGGGAAAGCATTATGAAGAAATGAGGAAGGAGATGGGAATTCCTGTTAATGCCAGGGAGTTTTGTTTGATCAGGGAGCAGGTTGGGGGCACTGAATCACAAGGGTATAGCACCAGAGGAGTAGAGGAATACAAAAACCGTCTCAAATGTATGGGGTAGGTGGGGATGGGGACAAGCCCAGTGGTACATTTGGTGCCAATGGGGGGGTCTGCACATGGCATAGTCCATGCTACTGGCATCATGCCATGCACAGACCTCCTTGATAGTGACTTTACCAATTTTAGCAGGGGTGCAGCTCTGTTGGCACCTGCTAATAACTGGTGAATCTAATTTGCATTGTTACTTAGTCATCTATGTGACTGTGTGAGTCCATCCAGCTCAAAACAACCAAAAAGATCAATAGCTTTGGAGATTTGACATATGATGAAAGATTAAGAGAACTGGATCTGTACTCTCTTGAGTACAAATGTACTAGGGAGGACCTTTGTCTGGTGTATAGGGCCATAAGGAATGGCAATTTAATGGAGTGTATAAGATTGCAGCTCAAAGGAACTATCAGAGACTTAAGAGGACATGAGTTCCAACTGAAGGGAGAAAAATATAAAACCCTTAGGAAAGGTCAATGGATAAACCAATGAGTGGTAACAGTAGGGAACTCCTTACCTAAGCATAAAGTTAACAGTCTAACAATGGACATATTTAAATCATCATTTGACAAATATTTATGTGCATATGATATCCTATGAAATTGGCGAGTCAAATATGGCTCATGCTTGAAGATTTTAAACTTTTCTTATGATTCCTATGATCTGGAGGACAAGCAACCAAGCCTTCTGTTTTTGTATGGCTCAAAAGGAGGATTGCACAATGGGGTGGATGTTTGAATCCATTTTTTGTGACTGTGGATTTTTTGGGGCATGCTTACTAATTTATCATTGTTAAAATTCTATACTTGGTAGTTTTGCATGCCTGCCACTGCACTGAAATTGCGATGGAATGCATTGCAATGCGCAATTGCTATCAAAATGGCCCACTGCATCGCATTTTAAAAGATGAGACAGAGTGTATCAACTGTCTTCTTAGGAGTTGTTAATTAAAAAGAATTTAAGATGACCTGATTACTGTCTTCAAATATCTGAAATGACAACACTGTAAGATTAAATGCAGCTGTTCCAAGATGCACAAAGATCAAAAGAAAAGGGGGGCACACAGTGTCACTGAAAGGAAGAAGATAACAGGGGTACAGTATGAAAGCCGGCTCTTCTTGAGTGGTGATTATTTGTAACACATACAGGGATTGAAAAAATCGACTCACGCACCAAACTTATACTTTTCATATTCTTTTATTTTTATCTTTGTTGACACCTATCTACTTCCTTGAGGTGGTGGGGTTTTGATATCTGTGTTTACCTAGCTCATGGCACTCATTTTATTTAAACTTCCATTTCTGAAATTTCATTCTGCATAGATCAAGCTTTGTTTGTTGGATTTTCAAGATTAAATAAATAAAAATAATACCTCTCTGTAGGAGATTACTTTTCTGAAGTGCTCCCGTTTGTGGCATCCAGCTAGTATGAGGTAGCACCATGGTGTAAGTTTAGTGAGTAAGTCAATTTTTGGCAGTCCTGCTATGATTTATTGATTGGAAGAAATGCCCTCTGTGTTTTCTTTACCCTTACAGGGTCCAAGGGGCACACTGCATTTACCCCCGCACAGATATGTGTAATAGACTTTCACAGCAGGTTGTCTCTTCTGATACTTCAAACTCAGGCTTGACAATGCACTTTGAAGAAAAAGACTTGACAGAGTATTCTTACAGAGCTGGCTTGACAATGTATTCCTACTGAACCAGTTGGAGATAGGAACTTAATGGACCAATGACTTTCCTTCCTAAAGCTCTGCATGTATATGTTGGCTGCAAAAAACTATGTTTAGGCATCAATAAGGGTTGAAGCACAAAGCTGCAAAAGTTGGGAAATGGGACATTAGGGTAAGAGAAGTCCCCTGAATCTTTGTTATTTTGTGGCATGGTGTTCCTCAGCATTTGAACAATTGCGTATTACCATTATGCTAGCAGTGACACTGTCTTTCAAGGGCTAGAAACATACTTACACAACTACTTTAAAAGAGGGTGCAAAAGCAACAGTAACACCAAGGTACAGTAATGTCAATCCTATATTGCACAATCATTTAAACCCCAAGGAACACTAGAGAGACCACCCAGTTATGAAGATTCAGGGCACTTTTTAGTCCAATGTCATACTTCCCTGCTTACTTCAAATTAACTGATGCCCACATGCATTTTTTTTTTAGCAATTATTTTCCATTCTGATAGAAAAGCATATTTAATAACAATTGAACTGTAAGTTGCATTTAGATTGCCAGCCATCAGTACTTGTGGTGCAAAGCAAACCCTGATGTCCAGTGGCAATTCCTTCTCACCCATCTCAATGCCAGATAGCCTCTGGCATCCAGTGGCATTCTTTCCCTCTCTATGCCAAAATCCAAGCAGCTCCTGGTGTCCGGTGGCACCCCTACCTCACCATGCCCCATTCAGTGGAGTTCCTGGTATGCACTGGCAACACTCCCATGCACCTTGTCCCATTCCAAGCAGTTTCTGGCATCCAGTGGCAACCATTTCCTCACCCTGCCAATTGTCAAGCAGTTTCTGCCATCCAGTGGCACCCCCTCATTCTCTATGCCCAAATCCAAGCAATCCCTGATGTCCAGTGGCACCCCACCTCACCATGCCCCATTCAAAGCAGTTCATGGCATTCACTGGCAACACTCTCACTCACCCTGCCTCAATCCAAGCAGTCCCTGGCATTCAGTGGCACCACTGTCCTTCACTCTGTCCTAATCCAAGTAGTACTGGGCATCCAGTGAAGCAGAAGGTGGTGTCATTGGGCACCCGTGAGCTCAAGAATGGGGACCATGTGGGGTAGGAAGGTGCCACTGGATACAAGTGATATAAGTCTCAAGGACTGGGAGAGGGTGGGGTGCCACTGAACACCATAGATTGGCACTGTGGGGACCAGAACAGGAAAGGGGTGACACTGGACTGGTGACAGGAAAGAGGTCATTGTACTCTGCAGCCCACAGCCTCCATCCACTGCACAGAACAATGTGCTGCTATAATGACAAGTAGATAGGCAGGTACAGCAAATGGGTGATGACATCTTGTAGGTTGAGTGGAATCATTAGCATATTGTGTACAAGTATTGCAATTCACTGTTTTGGCACTACAGGGTTTGTACCTTGTAAGTCTGCTCATTTTGGAGTGGTGCTTAGCTCATGTGCTCTTGTGTTCAGCCCAGCAGGGTGCACTCACACAAGAGTTAAAGCTTTTCTTGGTGCTCACAGGGGGTTAAATGGAAACTTATTAGCACTGCCCTGGCTTAAGTTCAACCCTGTTTCCAATATACCTCCTTTTATGCCATGCGTAAAGTAACCCAGGCTCAAAACCATTTGTGCTTCACTTAGTGCGAGTTATGAATATCTAGCCCCATGGGTAGACAAACAGCATGAGAAGAGGAAGTCTAAAGGCTAAGGATCCTGTTTTCATACAAATCCCCTTTGTAAAGGGAATAATAATATGATAAGAACAGTAAATATAGGACATACAACTAAACTGAATAAAATTACCAAGTTTTCCCAGAGGATTTCATGCCCTTTATGAGCCTGTGCAACAGATCCCTTACAATATACTGCAGCATCAGCATTTATAGAGGAGGAACAACAGTACTTTTGCAGGTTCTTGTTATGCAGGGCCACTGAATACAAAGGTGGAAGCTTGTTTCAAAGCCACAGAGCAGGCTGCTTTAGAATGGTAATCTTTATCTTTTGGATTTTCCACATACCTTACAAGGGCCACGGACTCATAATGGAGGATCGCTAGGCTATCCTCTATTGAAGCTCAAACACAACACAACTGATAAAACATATCAGTTCATGTTCTCGAGGTGACGAGCTCACTCAAGGCTGAAGTAGAAATACTATAAAAGAAATAAGAAAAACATATAGAAATCCCCTTTGTATTATTCTGGCATTGCACTGATGTTAGTTTGGTCAATTAGAAATCATTGTCTTGTCTACTTGTAGCAGATGTTAATGTTACAGCATCTGGAACTAATTAGCAACTTGTGGTGGGGGGTTGCTTATGTCATAACCAACACGAACTCTGGAAAACTGCCCAATAAAGCAAGAATAACTTGCCATCCTACCCAGCAATCCAATATGCTGGAAGTGTTATTGTAATATTTTTCACAGCATGTCTTGCAGTAACTTTGGCACATTCTGAACTCTTGTTGCACACTACAACAACTTTGTTGACTATTCTGCCACTTCCAACTGTGAACGGTCTGTGTGCACATGCAGTTTCAACAGAAATAAAATAATACGCGTTAAGAAGAATGTGCTTTGCTAGCATCACATCGTTCTATGGTAATGCTCAAAAGCTGACTTCTACAATTACTCCTACCCTGAAACCTGTCAACAGCTCTGACAAAAAGAACTGAACATTTGTGAAACGCAATCAGCACGGTCCAAAACTAGCATCCATGGGTTTAAACAAACACGTACTATAAAAATATGAAATTATTATTTTTTCATGTTGTACTTTGTGATTTGGATGACAATAACACCAGTTAATCTTTATTATAATGATACGCTGCCATAGGTAAACTCCAAAACTCAGTTGTGCAATTTTCTTCCATTAAACCTCTGCAAAGGTAGACATCATTCCCCCTAGAAGGTCACACCAAGCAAAAATAACTCCATTTAAAATGGTTTAGCAGATTTTTAAAGATTTAAAATAATTTAATTTCACACTATAATTGTCTGTTCCCAAATATTAGAAATATTAATTATTTTTGCAACAAATGTATCATCAACTTGAGTTGACTATATCAGTCACATTTCTTATAGATGTTGACGGAGGACTGCAGACCAGTTTAGGTAGTGAGGCACACTATGCTGTAGTATTTGCGCCACTTAAGGTTACGGTATGGTTGCAGTGTTTCTTTTATTACTTTGTTTGAGTTGAGAGGCTCTATCTCCCACTCCTCCTTTGTTCTTTTGTTTAATTTAAAATATGGGCAGTGGGGGATGGATCCCCCAGATCAAGCATATTACTAAAAGAAACATTTCAACCCTGCCAACGAACCTTAAATAGTGAAAGTAGCATAGCATACAGCTGTGCTAAATTACTTTAGCCCAGTGCTGGCTCATAGTCTATCACCTACTTGTGTTCTTTATATTGAGCTTGCAGTCAACAGTTCATCAGTATGAAAGGCACAGATGATATAAAATATCTATGCATGTATTCCTGTATTCCATATTCCATTTTCATTCTAAATTAAATATATAAATAACTACATGTATGTCTAATTTTATGCCTATTTTATATATGAATCATCATATCAACAGTGTTTAAATTGTAAAACACAAGTTTTGTTATTTGGTCTTGTGATTGCAAGTGGGAGTGGGAATGGTCTTTACCAACGTGGCTGACGGAAAGTTTTTCAAAAACTTTCTGGGAGATATGAATATCTGTGTACACTGCATCTTGGTTGCTGAAAGAATTCCTGAACTGCTGATTGTCTTCTCTTAAGGGCATGGGTTCGTAACTCTCCAGGTCAATCAGAATGCAACCAGTTTACTACCCAGGTAATAAAAATATATGTATATTTTAACAAACTAATACATCAGAGGAGGTTCTTCACTGAGAGGGTGGTACAGCCATGGAACAGGCTGCCAGAGTGGGTGGTTTGGGTGGATACAGTGGAGAGTTTTAAGGGGGCCTAGGACATGCACATGGGACTGGCGGGCAGAGTGCAGGCTGCAAAGGGACAGAGGGAATCTTCTTGGGGGGGTTATGGCAGGCTGGATGGGCCCAGGAGTCCTTTTCTGCTGGCAGCTTTCTATGATTCTATGATTTTGTGATGACTACATGGACCTGATATTCAAAGGTTAGTGCCTGTGCTAACATGGTTAGTGCCAGCACTAACCTTGGTTTGCGCTATCTCTGCAGGTGGGGCCATATTCAGAGGCTCCAGGAGTGCCCCCAAACATGGCAACACCAAGGTGCTAAAATACTGCTATGCCTATAAAAATGATCTGGTAACCTCATGCATACCAGTGCAGTAGTATATTCAAAGTATTGTGGCAGTTGTAAACAGCCTCCCATGTAGTGCTGTTTACCACCACTGAATCCTACCTCTTAACTAGGTGCTATGTCCGTGCCCCTACCCCCTGAAGGCAGGGCATCTGTACTGCAGTCACCTGCCCCTGTGTCAAGTGGCACCCCCATCTCCCAGTAATGTGTAGCACAGCACTCCCTGTTGGTCTAGTGGTTCTCCTCCAGTTGCCATTTTTATATATTTTAAGTATTCTCTGGTGTATGCTGCTTCTTCCACCCCGATCATCCAGTATATTTCAGTACAGCACTCCCCATTGTCCTGTGGTCCACCCACCCTGATATGAAAATTGCGTCCCTACTGTAATTCTTGATCTTCCTGTGTATCTTCACCATTCATCATTGGTGGGTGTATGCTGGACTGCAGCACCCTATGGGAGCATTTTTTTTTCTAAGGGGAGGAGCCAGCACCGGCAGCACTGTCCACCAAGCCGATGCACTGCATGGTGCTTGTGAGTTGGCCAACAACAGCCATTGGCTCCTCCTCCGCCTCAGTTCTGCATGCCGGAGAGACAGAGGAAAAAAGAGGATAGAGAAAAATGAGGGCAGGGCAAGAGAGCCTGGGGGACAGTAAAATAGAAAAGATATAAACTGAAAAAGCATAGGCTGGCCAGAGGACAGATTAGGAGGAGGAGGAGCTGGAAGAATATGGGCTGTAAGGCCCCAGCCCCTGGACGGCCAAAAATAGGAGAGAAGGAAAGAATAAGAATAAGAAGAAGAGAAAGAAAGAAATGAGAATGAACATGAGAATGGGGAAGGAGAGAAGGAGGGGAGGGACCCAAATACCCCTTGATCAGCATGGCACTAGAGAGACCGGGAATGCCCTCTACTGGTGGGCAGCCAGTTGACCAGCAAACGTTACCGTAGGTTTGGAAACCTGAGCTAAGAGTTCCCTGCAAGAGTAAAGTGTGCAATCGGGAAGTGGAGAAGGTCCCTCCCCTCTGCCTCCACCTCCCAGACCGGGCTGTAACCAACCCCGGTCAGGAGTCTGTATTTCCTCTCCCAACCACTTACAAGAAGAAGAAGAAGAAGAAGAACCCACCAGGTTCGGGGGGGGGGTGAAGATCTCACCCATTCAAACACCTCCCTCTAAAAAGGAGGGAGACTGAAGAGGTAGCAAGAACAGATAGAGAGGAAAAAAGGAGAAGAGACAGTCCCTGCTGGCCCCATCCCCATGGACCCTGAAGAGAGATGGCACATCCCAAGGACTGACCAGTCCCGGGGCACCTCCATTACAGAGAAAGAAGGGCCCACCAGGAGTCCCCCCACAAAACTCTTAATGAAGAGGCCCTACTGACCCTTCTCTTAACTGATCCCCGTCACCTTCTAGGAGTGAGAAGAAACACTAAGCTGTATGGGGAAAACTTTTCTGGTTTCCTGAGGAGGAGGGTAAGCAGGGAGGAGGCATCAACCACAGACTAAGGTCTTCTGAGGGGAAGGTGTGAGGGATTCACTGATGAATGGTGAAGATACACAAGAAGATCAAGAATTACGGAAAGTACATAATTTTCATATCTTCCCTCTGTCAATCTTCACCATTCATCACTGCTGGGTGAGTACCGAGCCCCCTGAAGGGGGTTCAGCACTTCCCTGAGAGACAGATGTCCCTCAGCCTCCTTTGGGGAAAACACAGGAGGAGGAGGAGGAGGAGGAGACTCATTCCAGGCCAGTTAGGCCTGTGACTGGTCAGGCCGAGGCGAGGTCCCCCATTCCCTGGGGGAAGGAAGGCACCTCTGCAGATCCTGTCTTGCCCTGCAGGAGAAAAGCCAGGGCCCCCGGAATGCAGAGGCAATCACCCTATGCTGGGCCGGGATGATAGCCTTATTTGCTGTCCGCCTAATGCAGATCGCTGTCCTCGCTAGCCATGAAGTGCCCTCATTGGCATCAAGATTCCCTTGCTTGGTGCCTTGCTTACTCCAGGCCTATCATGGAGAGGACGCTGGCCTGCCTGGCTGCCTCTGAATCAGGCAACGATGCCAACACCTGACCCAGCATCATCCACAGATGCCTGTTATAGGTAGCGTGGTGTGTCTGATGAGATGCAATAGAAATACTTACCCATGCCGAGGAGAAAACTCTCTGCCCCAGGTAGTTGAACTCTGCAGAATTTGGATCCAGGGGCTGGTTGTGGGCCAGGTACCTATGCCCGGTAGGGGTATCCAATTGCCTCAGTCCCACACAGGGATGAGGCACTGTACCTGGAGACCCTGAGGTGCCAATATCAATGCTGACAGCTTGAAGGGGCTGGAGCCAGGGTGGTCAGAGCTGCCAGGTGCTGTATAATGCCTCCTGGAAGGGTACAGGCCAGGAAGGGTCCATCAGGTGGTCTGCACTGTAATCCCCTAGAAAGGCATATGTGGTATGCTCGATGTTGTGTCTTACCACATAGGAAATGTGCAGGTCCTTGACCAACCTCAAGAGGAAGTACTGATACTCCATCTGATAAGCTTCAGAGGACAGGGGGACATAAGTCTCCTCTCCCTTGATGAAGGAAGACAAGGAGGCCAAAGAACCTGTAGATCCAGATTCTGGCTGAGGAGGGGGAGACAGGAAGAAGACCTGCTCATCCATGGCTCTAATGTATCTTGGGAAGTCTGCAGCCTGAGAGCTGAACTATTCCCAGGTCAAGGGCCACGAGGGACCCACATGGCCTGGGAGAAGAGGTGTTGGATATAGAGGTAAGGGGAAGAAACCTTTCACAGCAAGTGAAATGCCTCTGCCCGTGCTAGGTGACCAAGCAGGCAATTCCAGACTATGAGGGGGATCCGTAGGTTGGGTGACTCAAAGGCCACTCAACCAGCCTGAAGCAGTCAGGACTGAACCCTGTAGGGGAAGAACCCCTATGAGGGGACCAGGGCCACATGTGTCCAGAAAGGTGGTCCCCAACCCCACCTCAGCAAGGACTCTCAGGAAGGAGATGAGGGAGAAGACTTGGACTCAGCACTGTGGCTCCTCCCTGTGCCCTGAAGGACTGCAGAGGAGTGCTGTAGCCTCTCACCCCAGCCCCTCAACCCTGCTGATTCTGAGGAAGACCTCTTCCTCACACCCAGTGCCTTGGAGCCACCCATGGAGAGTTGTAGAAGAAGGGGTTCCAGTCCTAATATCAGGAGAAGGGATAGTAGCTGACACCATCCCTGACACCTGGACCACCGATCCCTCGGCCCCTGTACCACTGTCTTGCATCCCGCACCCGTTACTGCCCTCAGCGTGGGAGCTGACACTGATTGCAATTACCAGGGCTGTCAGGAGGGGCACCTGGGAAGGTGCAAGGGTCTTGGGTCCCAGAGAGCCTGCTATCTCCGAGGAGTCAGGTCACTAGTCTAGATTGGTCTCTTGATTATCTGGCTCTGTAGAGCAGAAGATCCAAAAGACCTCAAAACTGGCCATCCAAGGGGCCCTCCCACCCTCGGCACCAAGAATGGCACTGCAGGCTGGTCCAGTACCCCCTCGCAGCACTGTCTTGATCACCGGAGCCATGAATGGTTCCAGGATCCAAGACAGACCCCACAACTGTGGGCTCCGACACTGGGGTAGCCTGCTTCTCCAAGGAGGTGACTGCCAGAGAGGTGCTCCCAGCCTGACTCCAGGTGGAACCAGACTGGCCCTCCAGCACTGCAGAAGACTCCTCCTCCATGGCAAGGCTAGAAGAGAAGGAGGCCTCCTCTTCCTCACTGGACCACATAGGCCAGTGAGAGGACCCGGAGGAAAGGTGAAGCAACCTGTGCTTGGAGTCTCATGAGCACCACCTCCGAAAGTTGATGGAGCCCTGCTGACTTTAAACAAGCGGTACTCTAGAATGCAGCATTCCACAAGAACCAGGTGTCACAGCTGTCCATATCATGTTGAGGTCCAAGGCAGGTAAGTCAGACATCATGCCGGTCCGTCATGGAAAATTGCCAGCCACGGGGACACCGACGCATAGGAGGCTGGCCCACTTTAGAAGAGCGTTTCTTGTCCCCTGAACCTGGCATGATGCTAATGGAAAACTAAAACACTAAACAGTCAAGACTCAACACCGTTTAAAATAAGAAAATGGAAAGATCTTACTGATCTTCAATAAATGGTGCCGAATACCAAATGGTAGAACTGAGGCATCAAAGATAACTGGTACAGTGTTGACGGCATCAAAAAGCGGCTCTGGAAACTGAGGTGTGATGCTGTGTTGAAAACTAGGCTGCTGATGCAGTGTTCTTTGCTCCCGAGCTGGCGAGGTGCTGTCTCGATGGTGGGAGAAGCAGAACTGAGGTGGTGAGGAGTCGGTGGCTTTTACTGGCCAACTTATGGGCACCATGCAGTGCATCAGCCTCGTGGGCAGCACCGCCAGTGCTGGCTCCTTCCCTTAGGGAAAAAAAAGGTCCCACGGGGTGCTGCTGTCTGGCTTACTCCCTCCAGTGATGAATGGTGAAAACTGACACAGGGAAGATCCCCAAGTATATATTAGTACAGCACCCCCTGGTGGTTCAGTGTCCCACCCCAAACAGCTTCCCACCCAACCTGCCCACTCACATCCCACCTCCCAATGACCCTATTACCTGGGTCTCCATCACTCCTCACAGCTGTGTACAGCAACCGGCACAGCCCTCCACTGACCTCCACAGCTAGCCACTGTATGAGCTGTCACTGTGCATGCGTACTGCAGAAATAGCTGTTTTCATAGTACATGTGCTCACTGACAGCTCATATGGTAGCCAGTCATGGAGGTGAGAGGAGGGCTGTGCCAGTCACCTTTTATAGCAGTGAGGAGCACCAGGCAGCCAGAAGGTGGGATGTGAATGGGTGAATCTGGTGGGGGGCTGTTCAGGGGGTGGAACACTGAACCACCAGAGAATGCTGTACTAACAAATACTGTGGGATGGGGAACCACTGGGCCACCAGGGAGTACTTCAAATTTAGAAAATGGGTTATGGAGGGAACCACTGAACCACCAGGGTGCCTTGTTTATGCTGTGAAAGGGGTGCTAAAGGGTTGCTGTGCCACATGCAGACAAGCTCACAATAGGTATGCAATTGTTCCCTTATGCCTTGCCTGCCCGATGGGCTCATGTGCATGCTCAGTCTGAATATTGCCCATAGGGAACTTGGCGCTATCCCATCTCGGGCAATGCTATTTCATGTGGGCCATATACAGCCCTGGTCCTTATCAGGGCAATGTAGATTCATTTAGCGCTATGCCAACATGGCTCAATATTCAGTCAGATAGTGCTGCTGTGTTGGCGATCACAATCTATCTGAATATCACAGGAGCCGGCAGTATGTAGGGCAACTGCAAGGCAAACGACTGTGCTGCATGTGCCCCATTTTTTGAGTATCAGGCCCAACAACATCTTTTCATATCTCTTTTCATGTTGATGACCATTCTGCCATTAAACCAAATTCCCCTGTAATTATGACAATTCCACAGTAGGTGCCCAAACACTAGCAGCCATAGGGACACTGAAATAATTTTGATGGCTTCAGTAGATTTTTAATTGGCCATTAGCTTTCTTTTGCAACTTACTTTTAATAACAAACAACACTGCTTTGCATTACGCTAAACAAAATTTCCTTATATCTCCAACAAAGGCTGGTCAGTGGGATATATTCAGGGCCCCTAGTGTTCTGCGGAACTTTGTCCTGATTTCTGTGGGAGGGGACCTAGACTTCTTTGGCAGCATTTTCTGATTTCTGCAGCATGATTTATTCATTTATGTGACAGAATGTAGTCCAACCATTGGCTCTAATGACTGACTGTGATCTTTTACTTTGTATTCTATTTCCTTGACTTGTATCTTGTTACCTGTATGCTCTGTAACTCTCCCGGGTCACACCTGAAAATAAGCACTTGGTTGTCTAGCGTGCTTACCTGGTTAACAGAAGCAAATAAATAAATAAATATAATATGATGACATGTAATTGATGACATCACATACTGAGCATAGGAAGGGGCTTCAGAATAAATGAGATGGAGAAGGGGGACGGGCACTATGAAAAAATTGTATATCTAATTGAAAATTAACTAAAAACAGTGAATTCTGAGGCACTATATATATATATATATAAATATTCTGTGGACATTTCTGCAGTCATGGAAGCACATAATTCCAGCTGCCCTTAAATATATTGAACACCATGCCAGAGGAAAGTGCTCAAGAGAGGCCATGGTAAAATAGGGATAGTACAAACATTCTCCTCAAGGATACAGTACCTCACATTTAGTCAGCATTAAGAACATTTGCAATATAATATACTTCCAGCATGGGAAATTACAATACAATTTGTTTTACTTTTTTTGTTGAAAAGTCCTGTTTTTGCAAGTAATTTCCATTTTGTGATTAAGCCTACAGCATGACATATATGATCACATACTGTAACAAACAATGTGCTTTAAAAACTGACACAGGAGTGCACCTTGTATAAAATACAATGCAATATGTAAGGAATAATGTATGGGCCACCATATACAATAAGCCTGCATTTGGGGTTGAGATAAAAACTTATGGACCTCCAGAGTAAAACTCGAGAGTTCCATGCTGTTATCTCAACCCCAAGATGGAAACAAAAGGCTCATTCTGTATGGTTGCCCATATTTTATTTCTTACATGGTTTCTAAAACGTCTTCTGCCTTTTTTGAGCACTTCATTTATTTTTTGGGGCAGGTACAAATTGTTCCCTTTCCGAGAATGGCTTTGATCAAACTACTGCAGACACTGGGCTTGATTTTCAAAAGCCAGAGAATGCCGCAAGCCTCCTCTGCGCCAATTATAAGGCACACACGCCTTACGGAATTCTCCCAGTGCCATCTGGGATTTTCACTCCCATGTGCTAAATACTACAAGTTAGACCAGCTCCTCCTTGGTCTAACTTGCAGCATGCCATGGACCTCTTTTATGGGGCTTGTGCCACGTATGTGATGCAAGCCCCTGTAAAGTGTAGAAAGTGTCGCAACTGTGCCCGATGTACTAAAATTGGGTGAAGTTGTGCTGAAGGAGTTTGGCACAGCTGCACCAATGAATGGGGTCGATGCAGGGCTTAATGCAAGCCCTGGGTCACTTTCTGAAAATGGAGCTCATTGTCTCTGTAAGATAGTACTCTAAGTTGTCATTTGTTTCACCTAATTTCATTGTGGGAAACAGTTTTCTTGTGGACTGTGGCTCTACGATAGTAGCTGTCTGTGTGGTTAGAGTGGACATTCTGTGTGGTCAGAGTACAGAGAGTGACTGAGAGAGAAAGTGAGAGTGGAGAGGGGGGCAGCACTCAATAGGCACTTCGACTCACAGGTTTCTTTACCAAAATTTTCATTACCTGTGTGGTACAGTTGTAGTCTGTTCCATTCAGTGTTGACTTTACACACACAGCAGTATGTCGGAAAATCCCTCCTCCATTTTGTATAATTTTATTCCGCTTCCCCAGAACTCTGACTGCTACCAGAATGGCCATTACAAACAGCAGGATGAAACAGGACACATCAGAATGAACATGCCAGCCAGGGAACGTAGTTAAGGTGAGCATTCACTGTAGAACTGGAACACGTGCACTTTACACAACAGCGGAGGTAATAGTAAACTGTTTCTGTAATGGTTATTCATTTACAGAGCAGGTAGTGTAAAGGCATCTAATGTGTGAGAGAGAGAGAGCGAGAGAGAAAGCTCAGATGCACTGATGATTGAACGTGCACAATAACATCTTTAGAATGTACACAACAACTTTATAGCCATGCACAACTTTTGAGTAGCCACTGAATTCCATGCACAAGAAGCCCTACTCATACACTGTGCATAGCATCATTCATACAAAACTATCTTAACACTCCTCACAGATGCGCAGTTCAAAAAATACAGAATACAGAATTGGTAGTAGTCTACATAAAAGTAATTATTTTTGTGAAATGAAAACAGAAAGTTGCAAAAAAGAACAGATTAAGATTCTGAGGTAAGGTAGAAAAAATTGGTTTTAAGATAAGATTTTAAGAGTGGAAGGGAATCAAGAAGATGAATTGATATAGGAAGGCCATTCCAGATTGCTGGTTCTTTGGGTGAAAATAATCTGCCACTAACAGTAGATAGTTTTGATGTGGGCAGATAAGAGTAGTCCAGAAGGCAAGTTGGAGAATGTAGAGGAATTAGTTCAGCAATATATGGAGTTTGATGCACTTACATAAAGGATTTTAAGCACAAAGAGTTCAGAATTAGTATATTCTGAAATGTTCAGGTCACCAGTGTAAGTCTTTGAGAATGAAGGTGATATGTTCATATTTTGTTTTCAATTAAAAGATTTATTTTCCATAGTAATCACCATCAAGCCATATGATACAAGTTATGATCAATACGTTAATTACAAAGAAAAATAATCTATGGAATATCACAACTATATACAAGAAATGATTCTTCTTCCATCACAGTATTCAATTTGTTATTATGTATAACTTTTCACTCTTACATAATAATAATAATATCAGACCTGACGAGTAAACAATAACTAAAATGATGCAAATAAGATTACGTTCATGGGGTTTTAAAAGAGCTCCATATATCATTAAATACTTCAGCCTTGTTCAAAAGAGAGTAACTAATTTTTTCATCGTTTGATATGTCCATAAATACTGGATCATGTGACAAGATGGGCAGCATCATTCTGAACACAATGAAGTTTACTAAGTGGAGATTTGGGGAGAACAAAGAAAAGTGAGTTCGAACATTCAAGACAAGAAGACAAAAGGAATGGCAATGTATTTCAGTAGAAGAATTAAGAGCATGATCAATCCTGCTGATGTTGCATACATGCATGTGAGATGTTTTACAAATATTACTTAGTGGTTAATCTTGTTATTGGAAAAAGTTTAACAATTACTTGCAAACATATGAACAATTCTAGTAACAGTACAATAAGGTTGTATGAATAAAAGAGACAAGTAATTTGATTCCCAAAAGATTAGATTCTGTTGCATAAATATCATTGTCTCTTACTCAACAAATCATTACAGTAATATAACAAGGGGCCAGTTTTCAGCTAGTAGAATTGCAAAGTACCCAGTCCCAAAATCTATAGGGAGAACTTGCCTGCCCAGTCATCACCATGCAGGTCTCTCAAATAGGGGTGGTGGAGAGTACAGTGAGAACTTCTCTAGCTGTGGTGTCTGCATCTTAATGGGCTATGGTCTTGTAGACAAATGTGTGACATCCCATTGCTAGTGAAGGATGAACACTTAGGGAGTTATCCTAGGGTCTGTAACTAGTTGAGGGGAGGTGGCCCAGGGGCATTAAGGAGAGCTTGAGAGTCTCAGCAGGATTAGAAATCGATCTAGGAAGCTGGCATAGTGGTGATGAAAAGTTATGGGTCCCATATTCACCTAAATGCAAGGTGTACTACAGAAAATGGGTTCTATTGCTGCACAATATGAGTAATTTGGAGCTGTACCCAGGTGTAATAGTATCCATGTGTCAATGGGGGGCACTTCACAAAAAAAGTTTAAACAACTCTTCATAAATTTTCAATCTTTTTATTCAAAAGACCCAACATTTTGCCATATTGTTTCATGGCTTCTTCAAGGAAACTTCTTTTTTAATTCTTGTCCTCCATAACTTCCATTCTTTGATGCAGTTTCTTTTTATGGATTAAGTCTCTTATTTTAGCCTCACAGTGAGGAGTTTGGAGTTATTTTTTAGGTATTGATTTACTTCTTTAGTCTCCATTTACTTTTCGATTTATGTTGGCTTCATTCCAAATTTACATCTATTCTATGTGCTGTCAAGGGGCAGAAGAATTGTTTGAAAATTTTTTTTGTAATGCGCCCCCCCCCCATTGTAAGTAGTTATGTCATGCTTGATAAAGTAGGAGAACATTTTGTAGATGGCCAGTAAGCCAATTATTTGTTTCCAGTCCATTGTAGTGAGCACATCCACAGAGCGTCAATGGTAGAGGATCAGTTTCTTGGCCTTCATACCTGCAGCTATAACCTACAGAGCTTCCAAGGGATTTGTGTGGGACGCCCAGATATGTGAAGCATATCAGTAAAAATTTGGGGGGGGGAGGAAGTAGTCCCTTATTTCAGTATAAGTTCCTTGTACCCTCTGTCAGAATGGTGTCAGAGAGGGGAGATCCCATAAGATATACATTATAGTAGGTCTCCCTCCAGAGAATCCACACCTCCAGCAACGGTTGTTCAACCAGCCCCATGGAGTGGAGCATAGCCAGGGTATGGTACCTTTTGGTTGATGATTTTGTCTTGGAGAAGGTGACTGTGATTATCACTATAAGTCCTTGTTGGCCCTATTAGAGGACTGAGACCAGTCCTCCTCTGAGTCTGATGCCTACATTTTCTTGTTATCTGTGTCTAGTTTTAGTAGGTTGATCAGAGAGTTTATGTCTTAAAGCTTAATGGAATGTACTTCCCTTCCCTTTATGATCTTTAGCCACTGAGTGAGTGGTGAGACATCTGGGTGAAACTTTTGTGAGGCTACTGTTCTCAGCTTGGGGGGGATGGGTAGTATGCTCCTGTCTGCAAGAACTTCCAAAAGTCTCCTTTCAGAAGCTTGAATTTATGTAGTACCTTTTTAAAGAAGTCTAGGTGGGACTTGTCAGGTGTGAGGAAGTCCTTGACTAAAGAAATGCCTCACTGTGCCCCTCTTCCAATTTAGGGGTTGCCTACAAACACAAAATAATGGGTTTCCCCAGAGTGAAGCATGCTTGGTAGGAGTTAGGGGGTAGCACTAGAATGTTTCTCAACTTTCCTTATGAATGAATGCATGGAGTAAGAGATGTGGGGTGATGATGTAGGCTTCATGGTACAGGACAGTACAATAATACTGAAGGTTACCTACTCTCAGATGTAACTTGTCTTCATTTGTGTCCATGGTGGAGGGGATTCCTCTGGTGTAGGAAACCAGTGGAGTGTCTGGGCTCCCATATAGGCCAGACAATAGCTCTGAAACCAAGACAAGCCAACCCCCTTACACATATTAGTTTTGAGGTTTGTTCTACTGTACTGAGATGGTTTGCTCTCCCAAAATAAATGCCTCATCGTGGTATCAATTTTAAACAAGCATTTGTCAATGCTGAATATTTGCTTGCTGGTATTAGCATTGGAACTGCAGGAGTTAGACAGATATAGAGTAGGGATGGCAGTGAAGTATTGAACTTCACACCAACCCCACCTCCACTCTGCAGAGATGGACAAGCATTGGGGCATGTGTTTGGGTTGTCACCCATAAAGTTCTTGCCATTTCACCTCACCCTATCCTGCAGACACTGACAAGTGTTGAGGTGTGCCTTGGGGTGTTTGGCTTTACAGTCACCCCACTCCATAAGGACATACACTGAAATGGGTGCAATATAGAATGGGGTAAACTGTGGGGCCGAAGAGTCCAAGGCACAGCTCGATGCCTGTCAGTGGCTGCAGGGTGGGGGGTGGGGTTGGAATGGCATGAGCATTACAGTCAGCAATCCAAAGGCACACCCCTGATGTCTGTCAGTCTGTGCAGGGTGGGACGTTATGGTTAGAAACCGTAATGCCCCGGGCATGTGTTGGTATTTGCAGTACAAATTATCAACATTGGCATTTTGTGGTCCCCACCTCATGAAAGCATTTGGGACCTCTTCTCATGAACAGTGGCACTGTGATTTTGTCAGTGTGTCCTGAAATTTGAGTTACCACAGCGACCGTGCCATTGTGTGCCAGATGACCGAAAACAGTGTTGTTCCACGGTATGTGATGCACGCTGCATTCCCACAACACAACATCGGTGGTGCACTGCTTCCCTTTTATAGCCCAGCCATGCAATCCATCCTGTTATGCATACAAATCAGCATATAATGATATGCTAATCACACAGTTTGCACCATGCATGAACAAGTACCCTCATTTGCATATGCCGGTTGAATATGGGCCTGATTAGCACCGGGTTAACACCTTAGTGCCATGCAAACATCTTTGCCGGGCTACTGGGAGTCCAGTGCCATGCTATCCCAGTAGTGCGGTGCTCTGAGGCATAGCGCGACCACCACACATGCCACTGAGGCCCCATGGCCACGCTAGCATCTGGGTACAGAGTGATGTAGCGCCGCTCTAGCCCACACAGCGTGGCACAACGGCCATGCATGGTGTTGTCCTCCAGGTCATGCTAAAGGTCGCAGCGCGAGTGCCCCTTCCGGTAGCGCCACGCTATGTCATGTGATAGTGGCGCCACGGCAGTTGTTGCTGGAGAGTCCTGAGTGTGGCATACACTGGGTCTTGCAACAGGTGGCTGGGTATTTGTGCTGTGTGTGCAATGCCAGGACGTGGTAGACAGTGTGCTGTGGTGCACAGGGACAGGTGCTGGGGGGAGGTGGAGACTGCAAATCTGGTCAAGCTGGTAAAACAGTGGTACAGGTGGCTCTTTGGAGAGGTCAGGAAGGGTGACCTCCCATGGAGGCAGATGTGGGTGTCCATCACCAGACTGCTCACAGAGCTGGCAGGCATCCACAGGGATGCTGAGAAGTGCCAACACAAGTACACGGACCTATGCCTCCATTAGAGGGGCCAGCTGGAGGTGTACAGACGCATGGTGCATGAAGGCACTGTGCCGGTGCCAGGTGAGTGCCCCTGCAAGTTGCACACATCCACAGTGTGTGATGTGGTCTCGGTTTGTGTGCATGCATGTGCCTGTGTGTGTCTGTGTGTGCACATGGCTGTGTGCACAGGGGTGCATGTGTGCAGGGAAGTGGGGTCACATGTAGCGCAGGCTGTGGAGCATGATGTGTGGGACAGTGGTCCGGGAGAGCATGGCCACCACATGTGCCAGGTGATGGGCGCGGTGGTGTCATGTCATGCATGGGTGATGTGGCTGGTGGGGCATACTACAGGCCCATCACAAGGCCTTCACCAGTGTTGTACGGGTGTGCTGATGCATGGACACCAGACCGCATACACAGGTGTGTGTGCCTCCAGTCGTTGTGTCCATGTGCCCTGCCTGGTTGCAACATTTCACATGGCACATGGTTGATATGTCTTGGGTCCACTGTATGGGTCTCCCATGCATGCTATCACTGCCCCTGGGCTACTCTGCATGTATGGTGTCTTTGTGGTGGGTGTGTATCCTGATGTTGTGATAGCAGTTCTTGCTCTGCAGTGCAGTAACGCTGCCTTTTCCCCTGTCCACTGTAGAGCGGACCATGCAGCCCAGCACAGGGAGTGGGGGCACAGAGCAGTCCCAGGCACATTCCAGAGGCAGCCCCAGGGTCCCGGCCATGCAGCATCGGGTCCTGGAGAGTAGCCCCGAGGCAGGGGGCCTATTGCGTGAGTACATCTCAGTCTTCATTTGTGCTGTGCTTCTGTAATGTGTTTTTTCTGCACTGGACTGTTTGGACTGTACTGGGGGTTTGGCCACAATGGGTATCATGCTGCTGCAGCTTTCTGCTGTGTTGTGCAGCACTGTGTCTTGGTGCTGGCAGTATATGGGTGTGTGGATGCCATGCCCTGTGATGGGTGTCGGTGTGTGCCAGTGACAGCAGGCATGGCAGGCATTGTCATGCTGTCCACATTCAATGCTGGCCATGTTTGGATGGTCACCTGCCATGTGGCTGTTCTGGCTGCAGGACACCACATGCATTGCTGTACTTGGGCCATGTGTGGCAGCATCTGTTGGTCCTCCCCTGCTGGTGTGTGTGTGCCCTGTGGGTTTGCAGCTCCTGCAGGTTGGTTCTGACCTGGCATGGGATGCCATTGGACACACACCATGCCTGCAGTGCACTGACCCTGCACACCTGTTGTTTGTGGTTTCACTCTGCTGTGTGATACATTGCATTCTGACTGTGGACAGCATGTCCTGACATTAGGTCACCCATGTGCATGTTGTCGTGTGGCCCACAGCAACCACCATTCATGGGTCTGCCTGTGTGTCTGCACTCGCTCACTGTCTGCAGTGCTGGGGTGGGTGGTGCTGTCTATGCCTTGGTATTGTCGGGGCCTGCATCTCCATGTGTGTGTAGGGTTTCAGGTTGTTGCTTGTGTCTTCCTGGGGGCACAGGTCGGGTGTGCCTACCACTGTGTTCCTCGACACCACATGAGCATGTCTGTCGGAACATGCTGTCCATCCCTGTCTGGCCACCTGTGGCTGTTGTTTGCCTCCTGGCTGGTTTGTCATGCTCACATGCTCCCCCTTCCTCTTGTAGGTCCACTCTGTTCATCATTGTGGGCTATGCGGCCAGAGGAGTCCGAGGGCACGAAGGACCTCCTGTGGAGGATGATGCTCCAGCAACGCACGCTCATAGAGCAGCAGGCTGTGATCATCGCAGAGACCTGGAGGGTGGCCACTGTTCTTGAGGCCCATCTGCCAGAACCTGCATGCTCCCAATCATGACCTGCAGCAGTGCACCTTTGTTTACCTTGCACACCCCACCACTCCTGGACTTTGTATCTGTTGTCACCCTTATCCCTCTTTGTTTGTGTTACTATCCCCTTCCCCACCTGTGCCTTTGGTCTGCCGCTTTCCTCCACAACTGGACCTCTGTGCATCCCTGTGTTTAGCTTCATTGCAGTTGTTCACTTGTTAGTTGTAGTGTAGTCACTGTTGTCGTTTGGTGTGTAGTTGTAGTGGTAGCATTGTATGTTGTATATCTTGTAGTAGTAGTTGTAGTGTTAGCCATTGTAGTAGTTGTAATTGTAGTCATAGTTGTAGGTCCTGTTCATGTGTGTATAGTGTTTTGTGTAGGTTTCCTTTTGCATTTCTAGTCAGTTTACGTTACATTCCTGACTGGTTACATTGTGTTGTTCACCTGTTGCTTACCTTTATCTGTCACCTGCGTCACCTGTATTATATATGCCTTTCTCATACTTGCACTGTGTCCTGTGTCTTTATTGTGTGCCTGCCATTTGCTACAGGGTTTTCCTGTACATTGGTTCTGCGCATGGGTCCTGGCACACTGTGGCCTGTCCCTTGGCTGTGAGTGTATCAGTGTCTGCGTTCTGCACCACTGTCTACTCTTGGGGTCCCTTTCCAGCCTGTGTTCCTCTGCCCGTGGTGCTGGGATTGGCAGCTCCATCTGCATTGTGTACCTGTTGGTGTTTGCACTGCCTGCCTTGGGTGCTATATTCAGTGCTGTCTTATTTGCCATATTTAGTGCTGTGTTATTCCCAGGCTGTTTTTTCCCAGCACTCCTGGCCCTGTTTGCCCAGCTTCCTTTGCTTACTATATTCAGCTGGTTTTGCCCCAGGCTATTCCTTTTGAATATGGCTTGCATTTAGCTTTGGGCTAAGTTTGCATGCCGGGCAGTGCTAATCTCGGCAAGGGGCTAACCTTTAAATATCTGGCCCTGAGAGTAGTACTACTAAGTCATCAGCATAGAGTTTTGTGTGATATTCTTGAGAGTCAGTCATGATGCCACACAGGGATTAGTGTTACCAGATGGCAAGTGCATGGGGCACAATAGCTATAGCTAATAGGAATGAAGAGGGAAAGCTGGCTCAGTGGCACGGAGGGCAGAGGCACCCATGCCTCACCTGCCACCACACCAGCAACCCAGGGTCAGGGATAGACTTGGGTTTCTTGGGGATTTTCTAGGGGCAAGGAGGATTGAACATCCCAGCAGATGCTCTCCTCCTCTGGGGAGGGAAGGCAGATTGCTTTGCTTCAATACCATGACAGTAGGTGGTGGTGGTGTAAGTTGGGGCAGCAGTTCTGGGTGGGGGACGCTCACTGATGGAAGATGTCAGCATGTCCTCTGATGTGCACATGTCCGGCCATTGCCTCCATGGAGTGTCCATTAGTCAGGTGAACCAAAGAACACCAGAAAATGCCACCGGTGGCAGGATACTGCCCATGGATCCCAGCAGACCTCGTACTGCCTACTGGGCAAATGGACCATTGGACTTAGTATGGCACTTGGGGGGGGGTTTGGGGATCCTCCCCGAAGGCCCCACTACAGGGGGAAGTCTATGGAGGACTTGGTAGCATCCAAGGTAAGTTCCAGAGATGGTAGGTGATGAAGTTGGGGAATCCATGAGGGCTGAAGGGGCTTGTCGGTGGAGTGAGAGAAAGAAAAAAGGAGTGGGGAGAGATGGTTGTCTTGTTTGGTGCTTTTTTGAACAGAGAAGGAAGAAGACAAAAGGTAATAAGTGAAAATCCTGGCTGAAAGGTGTTTGTATATTGTATTCACCATAAGAAGGTGGGGCCAAAACCCATGGACTTCAGAATCCTAAGAAGAGTCTGCCCAAGCCTACTTGGGAGTGGAGGATAACTGAGTGGAGTAAGGATTCCAGCCTGGTAGCTAGGGATTTCACCAAAAATGTGATGTCAGCATTAATGAGAGATACTGACCTATAGTGGGCTGGAAACAGGGAACATTGTCCTGTGTGGGAGAACCATAATACCTGCATCCTGCACAGTGGGAGAAGATTTAGAGGCTGCAACACCAGGAATACTTTTTGGAGGACTGGGCAGACCAACATTCTGAGGTGTGTTGGACTTGGTAAAAAGTCACTTGCACATTCTGAAACCGGTTGGAATGACAGTTCCAAATCAGTAGACAAAGGCTATTCACAAAGGGTTTTATTCTCATAAGCTCAGTATTTAAGGACGGTCATGCATACAAAGATACATACCGAGAGCCTGAAACTCTCCTACACCTGGTGTAGCATTGTTTTCCTTGGGGAAGTTACAGTAAACAAAATCTTATATAGGGAGATACAATCAAGTCCTATTGTCACAACAATGGTCTCATGTACGCATAAAGGTGGCTATTCACTAATGGACGGAAAGTATGAGCCAGAGGTGCGTACCCTGCCTGCATCATTCCCCACCCATGGACAGTTACACACAGGCTGGTATTCACGAATGGTCATCACCTGTCTGTGGCCCTGGACATTGGTACATAGATCAATGGGATAGTCAAGTAATAACACTGACTAAAACAGTGTGTTTTCTGTCTACAGATGGTGCTTCTGCCTTACAAATATATCAGAAACATTATAGATCAATAGCAGTAATTACAATCATGTCTTATTGCAGCAAATAATGTGGTAGGCCACAAAATATATAAATAGAATCATCATTAGTTGTCTCAATACAGAACAGGCAAGAATTACTTTGACTGGAATGGCTTTGTCTTAGGATATGGCATTTCTTAGTAGAATCACATATAGATATAGGCAAAACAGAATATCTATTACATTATAAACTGAGTACTAACCAAACATACTGTGATCTAACTAATACATAGTACAACTTACCTAAACCTAAGAACATATGTAATGTGCTAAGCTATGATGTCACATTAGTCCACATGAAGGATTGTGGGTATAGCAAGTCTACATATTCCCCCCTTGTTGTCTGATTAACAGGCAACACAAATAAGCTGAGTTAGCGAATAATAGAATGAGTGAGAGATGGCTGGGCAGCTTGGGTAATATATAAGAACTTCAACTGAGCATTATGAAATTTTAGTGTTTTACAGAGACAGAACACAGTAATAATTAAGATAAAAAAGGAAAAACTTGACTAATCACAAAAGATTTAAAGGTAAGTTGGTATGTGAAGGGTGGACAGGGGCAGAGATGCAGACCCAGGTGGGCAGCCAATTGAATGCCTGACCTGGGTCCTGGACTGGATCCCCCCCACAGGATGGCATGGGTCCCTGATCATGCATTGCACCTGTGTAGTACGTGGATGGATGCCATCAGTGGTGGAGCCCCCCTCCCGGCCCAAAGCCTGCACAGTGGCACCGACTACAGTCAGGTGCATAGCAGCCCACCTAACACAGTGCAAAACCCTCCGTGGTACCATGATGCCCACCCTTTGCCCCCAAACACAGCAGTGCCCCTTCCACAGTGGTGCTGCACCCCTGACACACAGTGCGGCTCCAGCCCCTTGATCTCAGGAATACCCGCACATGTCCATGTCCCATCCCCACTGTGGTGCCACCCCCGCAGCACCGTATACACCATAAAGTAATAATGCTGACTAAAACAGTGTGTTTTCTGTCTACAGATGGTGCTGCCAGCTTACAAATATATCAGAAATATTATAGAACAATAGCAGCTATGTACTGGTAATTATGATCATGTCTTATTGAAGCAAATAATGTGGTAGGCCACAAAATATGTAAATAGAATCATCATTAGTTGTCTCAATACAGTACAGGTAAGAATTACTTTGACTGGAATGGTTTTGTCTTAGGATATGGCATTTCTTAGCAGAATCACATCTAGATATAGGCAAAACAAAATATCTATTACATTATAAACTGAGCACTAGCCAAACATACTGTGATCTAACTAATACATAGTACAACCCACCTAAACCTAAGAACATATGTAATGTGCTAAGCTATGATGTCACATTAGTCCACATGAAGGATTGTGGGTATAGCAAGTCTACATATTCCCCCCTTGTTGTCTAATTAACAGGCAACACTAATAAGGTGAGTTAGCAAGTAATAGAATGAGTGAGAGATGGTTGAGCAGCTTGGGTAACATAAAAGGACTTCAACTGAGCATTGTGAGGTTTTACAGAGACAGAACACAGTGATAATTAAGATAAAAATAAGAAAAACTTGACTAATCACAAAAGATTTAAAGGTAAGTTGTAACCATGTATTAGACAGGGAGGTGCTAAGATCCCCATCGTGAAAAAGTGACTGTAATGAATCTTCTGCTTTACAAACAGTGTTACTAATATGGATAACATAATTGGCTGTAATATTATAAAGGCCAGAGTTATGTTGGGTAACTTGACAGATAGTTAAAGTTCCATTAGGAGCAATGCTGGTGTTAGGCCAGCCTTGAAAAGTTTCTTTGAGAAGGTGAGCCACAGAAATTTATTGTTTATTAGTGTTAGTAACTGTCCATTCAACCTGTAAATTAAATTGATTAGATGAGATTAAAAAGGCATCAACGTGAGCATCATTTTTATGTTCGCCATGTCCGCAAGCGCAAAGTGAGCATATTGCAGTAGTTCTGCTTTTTGATGTGTGTGTGACACTGTGCAATGCAGAGCAGTGTTTTAGGGCCATTTCAGTGTCACTCCAATCATCAACCAGGCTTACTATGACAGAGTTTTAGCTGGGTGGGTGGAGATGGCACAAACTTCAAAAGGAGTAGCCTATCCAATCAAGAATCAGCTATTCCCTTTGATCTGTGCTACTCAGCAAGCCAAGCTGATTTGTTAAAGTCAGCCTGGAATGTGTGGAATGTCTGGCTTGCTGCCTGCTTAGTTCTGCTCATGCTCAGATACTGTAAACACTTAATAAGTAACCATTCTCAATTCTTTCCTTGGACTCTTTATTACATGTTCTTAATTGTCACTAATTTCACTATGTTTACTGCATTAGTAAATGCTACTGTTCACAGCTGAAACTATAATGTAAAGCAGTCTATGTAAGGAACAGCAGGGATCTTGTACTAACAAAATACAAGATTCTGGTGCACAGTGAATAAGAGTAATCATCCCATTGAAGCCCCACATGAGCTGAGCAGTCTGTGAAGCAGACATAGTAAGGCAGTTTGCAAAGTTGTAGCCCAAGTTAAACTGCAGAACGTACCACAAGTTTGAGAAACAAGATTTTCCACAGTACAGAGCAGGAACACTGAATACAGTTTTGCTAAGTGTCCAAATAGTATTACATTACAGTATATTGCTTGCCAGTCAAGTTACCTTTGTTATCTCATGTGGGACCTCCACAAACTAGCTCTGTTTGGTGCTCTGAAGAGAAGGAGAGATTATACAATGGCAAGGAAAATGATCTGAACCTGATTGGTTGCTGACCCCTAGACACAGTGATGTTATTAGACAATAACATCACTGTATCTAGGGCGGGCACAGAGAAGACTGCAGAACAGTCAATGAAATCCCTCCCTGTTCAAGCTACCAGTAAGCCATCGACAGTCCCCGCACAATGAATCATGTCACCACTCCACACATTATCTCCTCTCTCAAGTGACATTTAAACCATCAGCTTAACACCACCCCCAAAAAAATGTCAATTCCATCTCTCATTCCAGCAGTGACATGAAACTGCACAGCTCAGCATATAAAATCAAGTAAATTTTCTTGTCTGCATTTGCTCCCTGAATTGAGCAGCTTCAGTAAACTGCACTGATCATAACTATGGGTCTGGTGGCTCACTGAAACTGCTCACTTCAAGGAGAAAATGCTGGCAAGAAAATTAAATTAATTTTTTGTCCTGACTGACCCACTACCACTCAGTCACTCTCTCTTCCAGCTACCACAACAATGCTTTACTACTGAAGCCCTCATGGCTTTGCATATTCCCGTTGTTCGCTCTGTCTTTATGCCGACAGCCAAAAACAAAGTGAAGCAATGACAACCACTGTGAGCATGTGTGGTGTTTAAACTGTGCTCCACTTACTGATCGTTGGATCATCAGCTCTGTTTTCCTTTCCCCACAGAGAGACACTATAACAGTCCAAAGACCCGAACGTGAGGCACAATTAACAAAAAACCCACAAAAAATTGCAACTAAATACGAAGCCATGACACCAAACAGCTGTTCAGTGAAGCCGAGAAACTCTGTAGGAGTGGACAAGTAGAATCAGTCAGGCAGCAGCTCTACCTACTGGTGAAAAAAAAATATTGAGGATTTTTTTTATTAAAACATATACCTCCACACAGAAAAAACATCAAATAAATATACATAAAATTGTACTTTTTCCTTTGATCTTTTTTTTATTATCAAACTAACCATTGTATAATAACAATATGGCACTCCAGGGTGTGTGTTGTTATTGTAATATCGCACTCCTGGGTGGTGAAGCACTTGGCTTTGCCTCGTGCTTTAACCCACCCCAGGACTGACGCTATTACCCAAGACACACCCAGTTGTGCCTTATTACTTAAGTGAGGGATATCATCTTTCAGGCAGGAGTTGAACATTTCCTCCACCTTTGTTCATAAATTGGGGTCATATGAAGGCTATGTTGAAAATTTGGTGTAAAATAATAAAAAACAACAACAACGTTATTAGCCTGCATTGAAATTAGCAAACTGAGGCATCTAATTTTGGTAGTTTTCAATATTCTGATCCCAAATTTTCAACATAGCCATTTCTTCACAGCACCTGATGAATGTGACAGCTGTCATTTTTCAGCTCCTGGTCAAAATGTGATTTTGCATCCTGCAAAGTGATTTCACAGTTGCGCGAAATCACCTTTCAGCCAGGAGCTGAAAATGCTCTCTGCACTTGTTCATGAGGTGGGGTCATGTTAAGGCTATGTTGAAAACTGGGGGCATAAATATTAACAAAGTTATGAGCCTACATTGACAATTATGAACACAGGCTTGTAACTTTGGTAATTTTCAATATTTTGATCCCTAAATTTCAACATAGCCATTTCTTCACTGCATCTCACAAATGTGACAGCTGTCATTTTTCAGGTCCTGGCTAAAGTGTGTTTTTGCATCCTGAAAGGTGATTTCACAGTCGCTGCACCAAATAATATTTCGGCCAGGAGTTGAATATTTTCTCTGCGCTTGTTCATGAGGTGGGGTCAAAAGAAGGGTATGTTGAAAATTTGGGCCACAAATATTAACAAACAAGAAAGTTAAACTGCCCAACTTCATCACATCTACTTTGTATTGTTAAATGTTAATAAAATGATTCCTTCACTGAAGCAATTTTCAGTGTCACTTTCACTGGTGTCAGCACCACACACCCCCTATGACACCAGTACAAATGGCGAAAATGCTTGTTTTATGAGCAATAATGTTTGAAGAGGTAAAGGAAAGGGACATTTTTAAGGGTGGGCAAAGGTGCTGATTGGGAAGGGGGAAAGAACATTGGTTCCAGGAATCCAGAACAGCAGGAAAGAATGGGGTTTTCTTGGTGGGATCTGAAATGGTGGGGGATTCAAGAGGACATGGGACAGACATATGGGGTTGGGAGGAGTGGGAAGTTCTGGGTCAGTTAAAGGAGGAGAGGGGGAAAGGGTGGATATAAGGGCAGACTGGATGGGCTAGTGTGGTCCTTTTCTGCTGTCATTTCCTTTGAATCTGTGAATTCCCAGTAAGTGTGGGTCATAAGCTTGCATTGATTAAGTTCTTTAGATCTCATCAGGTTCTAGAAGGTCTGGTTTTACCATGACTACATCTAGATGATCTGAATCTGGATTAGGCTTTGGATTGGATTTAGGATCTGTATCTTGTTCTGGATCTGGCACCACTGGAATTGTGTCAGATGTTAGGATTAAAAAGGCCAGGATCAGCCCACTCAGTATTTTCCCTTAATTTTTGGGTTTTGGCTTTTGAAATTATAAAACACAAATAGGTAAGCATACAGGTCTCCTTCCCCTTGCCAGGGGAAGGAGTAATGTTGATTATTTAGTCACCCTTATATAGTTTCATCTGGTTAGTATGAAACCACTTGTTGGTTATCTTTTTTTCCCTGGGAAACTTGGCCTCATACTAGGTACACAGCTGGGCTTAGTTTGTTGATGATCTGTCATTTGCCGGTCCATCTGTTTGCAAATGGATACTCGGGTGTGGCATATTTGAGAATCATTACCTGATCACCAACTTTTCAGTCAACTTCCTTAACATTCTTATCAAAGTACCTTTTGGATTGTTGTTGGGTGTGACCCAAATTTCTTGCAGCAAACAGGTGTACCTGCTGAATGTTCACTCTCAGTTTTGCAATGTAAGTGTCTGTTAACACTCAGTTTGCAGTAGCAGTGTGCAAATCTATCCACAGGTGTTCTGGTAGTCTCATGTGTCTACCTGTTATTACCTCGAAGGGTGTACACCTGGTGCATGAGAATGGGGTAGCTCTTATTGCCATTAGGATTAAGGGCAACAGGGTATCCCAAGTGTTTTGATTTTCGTCAATAAATTTAGACATCAGTTTGATTTGCCTGATGGTCCTTTCTACCTGCGCTGAAAATTGTGGGTGGCAAAGAATGTGAAACTTCTGGCTGGCTCCCAATATCTTTAAACATTCTTGCATTACTGTACCTGTGAACGTGCTTCCCTTATCTGAGTCTTCCTTTAGGGTTACACCCCATCTGGTGAATATCTCTTCTACCAAAACTTTAACAGCTGCTCTTGCTATTGCTGCCTTAAGTGGAAAGGCTTCTATTCATTTTGAAAATAGGTCTGTGATCATAAGTGCATACTTGTTGTTCCTGCTACTGTTAGTCATAGGTCTAGTGAAACTGATTTGAATCAAATTTTCAATGCCCTGTTTGTCTTTGTGGAAGCAATTGCACATTTGTCTTGACAGGAATGGGGTTGTTTTGAGCACAGGTAAGACATTTGACCACATAGTGCTGGACATCTTTGCTCATTGCTGGCCACCACCCAATGATTTTCAGTCATTGGATGGTCTTTTCTACCACTTGGTGTCCACTTGTTGGGGTATTGTGTACCTAATGGATAAATGCTTATCAAAGGGTGTTTGGAACCACCCAGAATATTTCACCATTATTTCCATGGAACAGGACCAGTATTTGATCCTGTGAGAGATGCAGGTTTTTAGCATATCTTTTACATGGGTTAGTGGCAGGCATTTTCTTTTTGTTATCTTTAGAGTGGTATTGTAAATCCTCTTTTAGTTCTGGATCTGCCATTTGTGTAGTGTGGAGATTCCAAATGATCCACTTTGGTCCTCTTTTGGGCTGCCACTTGGAGGGATACCTCCACAGTGGTTGGGGGTATAATCCAACCCCCCCCCCGAGCTCCATCTTTTTTAAAAGTGTCAGCTCGATCGTTTTGTTCATGATATAATTCAGAATTTGAGTGGGCCTTGACTTTGTGCATGTGCAACTTGAAGGTAAATTTGTCAGCAATGCTGAGTATGTGGATAAATAGGTCTCTGTATTTTAAAGGGGTGCCTTCAGAGGAAGCAAAATTATGCACCTTCCAGAAAGGAAGACATTCTGTGAGGGAATTTCACATAAATGTAGAATCAGTGAAAATGATGGTATCAGATTCCTTTTGGTTTTGGTTGATTTCCATGGCACAGACCACAGATGCAAGTTCTGCATATTGTGCATTCTTAACCATGCAGTTCCTGAATATCTCAAAGGTGTTGCCTGCTGGGTAAATGACCAGGACCCCAAAATCTGTGATGGATTCTCCCTCATTGAAAGAGGCTGATCCATCTGTGAAGACAAGCTGTGAAGCTGAGTCTTTTAAGTTTGTTTTAGTGGCAGGTAGGAATGTGCCTGGATCAGGCAGGTTGGGTGGCTCTAGGCCACACTCATGTGGGTCCCCTTGGTATAGGAGGCCATGTGCCAAAATGGATGACATTTTGGCAGGAAGTACAGTGATGTCCCTATCTTGCAATAGAAGGAACCAATGAGTGAGTCTGGTGTTAGTCACATTACCGTCTTTGACTCTGTCTGATAAAGAAAAGTTGGTGGGATATGGTTTGTGTGCAAAATGACAGGGTAAAACCCAGTTTTACCATGCCGCCGTGACATTGAACATAGAGACATCCCCGACAGTGACAGCTTCAGTGCCGACTGTTGCCATTGCAGTGTCGGGGATGCCTCTGTGTTTCTATCAGGGGCTGCACCCCCCCACACCCCCCAGTCTCTAGGATTCCAACTCCAAGTCGGAGTTGTATGGGGGGGTGATATACTCTGTGAGGCAGTCTTGGGCACTGCACAGGCCATCACAGCGATGTGCGAGTTTTGCCTGATTCTTGTTGCCATGATGGTCTTCACTGTGGAGGAGTCACTGCGGTGACAGTATACCGGTAAACCCTATTAGATAGGCAAAATGTTTAATTGCCCAAAATGTTGCCAGTAGGGTTCTCTCACATAGACAGTACTTTTGTTCTAGTAGGGAGAGTGTTTGGGATGCATAGGCAATAGGTCTGAGGCTGCCATTTGCCTTTTGAGCCAAAACTGCAGACATTTCTGTCTCAGTGGGGGCAGTTTCCAAATGGAATGGTAGGTCAGGGTTTGGGATGACAAAAGCTGGGGCAGAGGCCAAGGCTCTTTTTAATGATGTGACTGTAGCTGTATGTTTAGGGCACCATAGCCATGGGGCATCCTTTTTTCAGGAGCTCATACAGAGGTGAGGCCTTTTGTGCAAAATTGCAAATGAAGTCCCTGGAATAGTTGATTATTCCCAGGAAACATCTCAGTGTGGACACACTAGTAGGCAGAGGTCAATCCTATAGACCTTGCACCTTGTCCAGGGCTGGGCTTTGGCCTTCTGCTGAGATGTGCAGCCCTAGGAAAGAAACTTCTGGGAGGCACAACTGTACCTTGGCAGGGTTGCATTTGAGACCTGCCTTCTGTAGAAGGGTTAGGAGCTCATCTAGTAGCTCTAGGTGTAGGTCTAGTCCTTTAGTGGCCAAAAGCAGATCATCCATATATTGAAGGAGACATTGTAATCTGGAGAAGCCACATATGGCATCCTTCATGTGAATATGGAAGAGGGAAGGGGGAACTGTGAAACCACTGGGGTAGACAATTCCACGTGTACTGGTGTTCTTCGAAGGTGAAGGCAAATTTGAACTGGCTGTCAGGGGCCAGTGGGAGTAACCAGAAACCATTGGAGAGATCTAATGTGCGGAACCATTTGAGTTCAGGCTTTAGGAGTGTGAGCACATTAGGGGCATTTGCCACTGTGGGTGCACAATTTGGGGTGACTTGATTAAGTCTTCTGTAATCAATTGTTAATCTCCAACTATTGTTGGGCTTTTTCACTGGCCAGATAAGGAAATTAACTATGGATACACAAGGTCTGATGACCCCTTGTTTGTTAAGGGAATCAATGGTGGCCCTCAAGGAGGGTATGGCTGGTGGTGGAAGAGGGTAATGCAATTGGCATGGTGGGTCCAGGCCTGGGACCTGTATGAGAGTGTTCATTCTCCCACAGTCATGCTTGTTCTTGGTAAAGGCCTCAGGATGTTTTTCAATCAATCAAAATCTTTATTTATCCAGGCGAACATCATTGAGCAGAGCTCTTTTACAAGATGGACCTGGTTAGAACAGGGTCAGGTAACATCCATCATGAAAACATATAAATACATGTAAATAAGTATATGAACACAAACACAATGGTGCAGTAATAGGGGAGTCAAATGATAAAAGGAAGACAAGGCAAGCCATAACAGAGGAGGATTCAAATACAAGGGAGCAGGTCCACCATTGAACCATGCAACTGTATATAAACCATGTTCTCTGTATAGAAGTACCAGTTAGTTCATTTATCAGGGGCAGTTACTAGTACTAGCCATGAAAATGGCTTGGAGAACCACCAACTAATGGCAGATGGGGTACCAGGAGGGGTATGTAATATGTAAGCGAAGCATAAACATTGTGAGAAGTGAAGTCCCTAGGATAGGTCGGTAGAACTGATGTGGCGGTGGGGGCCTATGGGGAGAGGGAAAGGGGAGTTAGGACTTTTACAGTATGATTGCGTGTAGATTGTGGATGAATGTAATATAGAGTTGTGAAAAGAAGGCTGGAGAAAGCGGGAAGATAGACCAGTGTCAAAGGAAGGACAGAGGCATCAAGGTGTTACATGAAAGCATGATGACAAACCAGGGCCAAGGAGGAGACAAGCACTAGAATTTTTTGTTCATGGTTAAATGGTACAGTTTAGCATGATGAAAATTCATGGTCATGGGAAACAATTGCACTGATCATTTCTGAGACGTGACTATAAGACCTTGAGAGATGAGATGCATATGGGTGACCTCAGTTTCAGGTTTTTTTTGCAATTTATTCCACAAGGAGGACAGGGTAAAGCTTATAGCAGCCCTGCCAAAGTGAGAGTTAACTTTGGGAACCATCAGTAGGAGAGATTTGCAACTTCTCAGGGTGTAATTGCCTATTGGTTTTATAGGAAGACAGTCTGTAATGTATTGGGGCAGTTTTTTGGAGCTGGCTCTCATGGTCCATAAGGCTGCATTTTTATCATGCCTGAATTGAAGAGAACTCCACCCCACTGATTGATATAGAGAGCAGTGGTGAGTGGAATAAGGCAGGCCTGTGATGAACCTCAAAGCTCTATAATATAATGTGTCAAGTTTGGTGAGGTAGGAAATGGGACAGTGACTGCAGAGGATTTCAGCATAATCTATCAAGGATAGAAAGGCTGATTGTACCAGCTGTAGTCTGGCATCTCTAGTTAAGAAGCGGGCTATCCTAAAGAACAGGCCAAGTCTCTGTCATAATTTTTTGAGTAATTCTTCAACGTGCTCTATAAAGGAGAGCCTATGGTCCAGCCATACTCCCAGGTATTTGAATTTAGGGACAAATTCCAACTTCTCGCCAAAAATTGTAGTAATCTGCGGCACAGGATCTGATAGGGCTGAGTTTACCATTTGGGCAGAGGGAGAAAAGAGCATTGCTTTTGTTTTCTTGGCGTTAAGTAATAGTTTTTTGTTTAAGAGTTGGTGTTGCAGCAGGTTGAACTCAGATTGAAGGTCATTACATACAGATTGTCTTGATGGGTGGCTTACGTAAAGAACTGTGTCATCTGCAAACAGATGAATGTTGGCGTTAGTTATGCTTTCATCAATATTGTTGATGTATATTGCAAATAAGATCAGTCCTAAGATAGAACCCTGGGGAACACCTCTTAGAAGAGGTTTGAGAGTTGAGAGATCTCCTTCCACTTTCACCTGCTGGAAACGATCAGAGAGGTAGTTGTTGAACCACTGTAAAGATAATTGGTCAGCACCTAGTGAGGTCAGGGAAGAGAGTAGCAGAGAATGGTCAACAGTGTCAAAGGCCTTGCTCAGGTCCAAGGATACAGCACGGGTGTAATTCCTTTTGTCTGGCTCTCTTTGCCAGTCATTAGTAACTTTGGCAAGTGCTGTGATGGTGCTATGTTTAGCTCTAAACCCTGATTGAACTAGATTAAGCAGGTTATTAGCTTCTAGATACTGCCTCAGCTGGTTACTTACGACTTTTTCCAGTAATTTTGACAAGACCGGGAGAATCAAAATTGGTCTGTAATTATTTAGATCACAGGGATTTCTGGACTTGAACAGGGGTATGATGCGTGCCATTTTCAATATTGAAGGAATGGATCCTTGAGTTAATGATAGGTTAAATAAATGGGTTATGGGCATGGCTAAAACATGGATGGCCACCTTCAAGAAATATGGGTCGAGGGTATCCGCACCAGCACTTTTTTTTTACATCCAGTTTTAGCAATAGGTCTTCAACTTCTTTTAGAGTAGTAGTACACAAGGAGAAGACTGAATCAGTGACGCTAGGATCTGCACCTTGATTATCCACCTGAGAGCGTATCAGATTTGCAGGGGAATTGTTGAAGGCTAAGCCTGCAGTCACAAAGTGATTATTGAAGGCATCCAGGGCTTACAGTCTGTCACTAATGGTGTTATTGTTTAAGGAGATTTCATCAGGTAGTGAGCCACTGTACCTGTGACCAGACAAGTCCTTGACGGTTTTCCAAAATTTTGTAGAATTTTTGGAGGCAGAGAGAAATTCAGAATGATAGTATGCAGCTTTTGTATCTCTAACCATTCTAGTACATGAGTTTCATGCCGTTTTTAACTTGCACCAGTCCGCAGCAGACTGGGTTTTGCTTCCTTTTTTCCGTTGGTTATCTCTTTCAGTCAATGCAGATTTTAATAATGGTGTGAACCATCTACATGCATTTTTTGCTATTTGCACCTTAACTATAGGGGTATATTTATTTAGGGCATCTAGGATAATTTTGCTGAATATGTTGAATGCTGATTGCGTGTTTTTTGCCAAATAGAACTCTTGCCAATACAAGGAGTGTTTCAGTTCGTTTATGTAGGCAGTGAGATCAAAGTTCCATCTAGATCTCTTGGCAGCAAACTTCGGTGAAGTAGTAGGTTTGTTGCTTGATCTTATGCAAGCAATACATGAGTGATCACTGATATCACTGAAGAAGGTGCTGGCAAAGGAGAAAAGGTGTGGCTTATTCACTAGGAGAACATCTAGCAGGGAGCTGTTATCCACGTTCTTTTTATTTACTCGTGTTGGTTTGACAATGAGTTGCGATAATCCATGGGTTTCACAGAAAGCTACAAGAGGAGCGGTGGTTTTAGATAGCCAGTCTAAATTAAGATCCCCAAGAATAATTATTTCTGAGGATTGTTATTCGATGATATTACTCAGATGAGGTAACAATTGTAGATTGGCAGAAGGAGGTCTATAGCACCCTATGATACATAATGTTGAAGTGTGCGAGATGGTGACTTGAAGAGACAGACATTCATAAGCATTTGCAACAGATAAAGCACTCAGACAGGATGCCGTATACCTATCCTTGGCATAGATGGCAACCCCTCCACCCCTGGAGTGTCTGTCTGCTCTAAATAGTAAATAGTTAGGGATATTGACTTCCCTGTTGGAGGTGGCCAGTCTAAGCCAGGTTTCTGAAACCACTAGGATGTGTGATCGAGTATGGAGGACCCAGGCCTGGATCATGGAGAACTTTTTTAACAGACTGCATACATTAATGTGGAAGAAACTCATGTCTTTCAGTGTGGCAAGGTCAGAGGGCGATGTGATGGCAGCTGGTGGCTCTGGATTGAGCTCCACATTTCCTGAGCACAGGAGAAGGAGTAAAAGTTTTCTTAGAGTGGCAATAGTAAGCTTCGTACTGGTAACCCCTTTACGTCATTGTGGGCCATCGTCCGGGGGGGGCGTGCCCCAACATTTTTTGCCCTTCCCACTAAGGGTGGCAGAGACGAGTACTCTGACTGCTATCTGTAGAGGTGATGCCTCTATGATGTTGGTGGAAGTCATAAGCTGAGGTGGTAATTCATTTTGTGTACCAGCGTTAAAGGTAATATGAAAATAGTGTTGAAGAATTGGAGAGTTGAAAAGACATATATCCATGTAGGGACAGGAACCAGTTACAGAGCAGATCAGATTAGTATCCACAGTAATAAAAGCTTGAGGTGGCATATATTGGCATGCGATATGAGACAGAAGAAGGGCCGAACAGGATCCACGATTTGACACACGTAGTGGAATAAGGATGGGGGAGGAGCTAGAGAGGAGTGAGCTAGAAAGTCGGGGCGGGGTTTATGTGTATTTAATCAGCTCAGGGGATGGGTGAGTGGGAAAAAAAATTGGCAGTTAGGGCTCCCTTCCTGGAGGTAATCAGTCCCTGAGGGCAAGTCCTTACCTGCGCTTCTGTGAGGGGCTGGTGGCTTCAGACCTGGACTGTGGGTGGCAGTCTGGCAGGTTGGGTTCATCAGAGAACCATGGCTGTGGCTCTCATACTACCCGAAAGGAGAAGGCAGAGGAGAATTAAATAAGAAAGTCAGAGGGGGTGGGGCTGCTCGTGGAGCTAAAAAGAAATGCAGACTGGCTTAAGCGGGGTGTTGCAGAGCAAGATGTTAAGCAAGGTGCCTCCAAGTCTGAGTAAGCAATAACAGGGCTATTTAAAACACAATACTAGCATAAAAAGGTCAAGGGGGGGAGTTCAAAGGCCTGAGCTGAGATCGCTACTGGTCTTATGAGGAACACAATACAGGCATTTACATTAAATCAGAAAACTTCAGCTATAAAATACAAACAAGACAGTTTTAACAGAAAACATAATCTAGCACAATATAATCATATAATCATCTCATACCTCAGGCCTATTCCAGAATAGGCCTGAGGTATGGGACTAGCCTGTGGCTTTGGAGCATAGTGATGATGTCATACTTCTGGTCATTGGATTCTACTGCTGTTACCATATATGAATCTGAAATACAAAGCATATGTCAATTACCAGGCATCTCCAACAGTACTCTGTTAACTAAGTCTACCACGCAGTTGAAGTGTGTCATAAAATCAATACCCAGAATGCTTTGATGTTGATACAGAACCATTAGATCAAAACGGTGTTCCATTTTCAGGGTACCCACCATAATGGGTATAGGTTTGGATTGGTATGTTGTAACCCTGGTCCCTTTAAAGGTGCTTGCATATGTTGCTTCTCTTGTGGACCATGTGGATAGCTGTGGGTTGCCCTGGTGCAGCACTGAGATTGCAGTGCCCGTATCTAGAAGGAGTTGTAGCTGGTGGACCCCAACTAGCGCTTCTATGCATGGGTGACTGGAATAATTCATCACTAGACTGGCGATGGAACATGCCGGGGCCTGACACTGCCAGGTCTGCTCTTTCAGTTCCTGAAAGAAGTGGGACTGTGGGAGTGGCTGGGGCTGGTGCGCACTTCCAGATGACAATCTGGTAGTAGGCCCCAGGCCTTGGGTGGTACCCATGGTTTCCAGGTCAAGGCCTAGGTTAGGCCCTGTTCCTGGTTCCTTGCACAAATCCAATCGGGACACAGCTGGAAAGGCCGCTACATACATTGGCAGAGAAGGTGCTCCGGTAATGGCCTGGACATTGGCCCTGCATTCCTGGAGAATTTTGTTTTCCATTACTAGCTCCTTATATGTTGGGCCTAATCATTTGGGTGTTTTCGAGTACTGCTGATTTTTGTTTTTATTGTTTTGCTGCTTATACTTGTTTGGGTTCCCCTGTTTCTGATAGGAGGTTTGGGCCTGTTGGGGTTTTTGGGCCTCTCCTTTCACTCGATATTGGGTGGATGGCTCAGTGCTGGCCTGCACTGCGGCTACTTGGGTCTGTTGGCTAGCAGCCAGGTCACACACATAGATTTGGAATACATGTTCCCTCTTTCTTTAATGGCAGTGAAGTCATCTGTTCTCGGATTTACCAGGGTTTCAACCTTTTCCCCCAGTACAATTTGCAGGTTTCTCAAAAACAAGCTTTTAAACTCAATTGAGTTTCTTTCAGCTATTTCGTTAGCTAAAACATTACCTACTCAGTATACAAGCCACAGTCTGCTGTTGTACCTGGCTGGGGTCTCCCTAGGGTCTTGGTAGATGGTTTAGGTTAGCACTACACCATAAAGGTTGGGATTCTGTGCCGCTAAAAGGCTGGCAGCAACTGCTTTGAATTCCAACACTGCATCATTATGGACAGTCTCTTGGAGTTCTCCCAAAACGTGGAGTCCACAGTTTGTTTTAGGACCTGTACCCTGTGATCGGCTGAAAGGCTGAGCCTTTCACATTGTCCATGCACCTTTTCCAGATGGCAACTGAGATTGTCGCTAGGCTGCATGCAACCATTTTCTTTTGCAATGCTTTAGATGGCATGGGTGGATTGCAGCACATTAAGAGGGGGAGGTAGGGCTCTTTCAATACCTTTGACAACTGCATTCAAAGTGGCGGTGGCCACCAAATGGAACAGTTGGTCCCTGCTTGCTTCATCTAACAATAAGTCGGCCATAACATTTTGGATTGAGTCAGAATGGCTTCCAGAACTTCAGCAGCCTGAATCACATTGTCTGCAATGGATTCAATCTTGACCCTGTCTCTCCTTATGATGACTGCCACCAGAGGTGGGTGTGCCAGAGGACAGGTGAGATCTCGTCCTCCTTCCTGCATCCCTAGTTCCACCATCTTTGATGAGCGGGTCTGGTTCTTTGTCATCGATTTTGTCATCCTCTAATGATGCAAGATCAATGGGCGAAACATACAATGAAGCTTTAACATGACTCTTCAGGATTTTATACCTTTTATGTATTTTTCTTAAAAGCATTTTGCATTTTACATGACTAGCTTTTACCTGAACTTGCCCTTTACTGACATGATCTTGCAAAACCTTGTATGCACCACACACTTCTTGTTTTTCCCTGATCTCCCTGTCCAAACTGTCTTTAACAATTGCTAGCTTGTCTACCATTTCAACACACACAACTCGCATCTCCTGTCTTGATGCGACCAAACATTCATTCACTTGCAGTACATTCACCTTATCCTGTTGTAACCTTTTACAGTCCCTCTTAACTCTTTCTAGCTGTTCATCTTTCTTTTCAACAGTAAATTGCATTGTGTAGTCAGAATCACTTTTGAGTTTTTCAGCCCTAGTTTCTAACTCTATCCTTTGCTCACCCAACTCCTTTGTCTTGGAGCCCACTTCCAAGGCCCTGGAGTTCAAATCTTTTTTCAAAGACAGAATCTCACTTTCCATTATTTGGAGTGTGGTAAACAGGGCAGCAACCATCAATCCCTTTTGATATTGTCTCTTTTTCACCATATGTTTGGTATCTGAATACCGTGTGCACAATTGCTGTATTGGGTTACCATGGGTTTTCGCGTCCAGCGCAAAATCCCTCCAACCCCCATGAGAGGTTAGAAAATTTGAAATGTCCAATTTTAAATCAGTGCTGATGGCCATTGTGAGAGTTCCACTTTCCCTGCATTGTGAAAAATCAACAATGTATCGATCCACTATCTCTTTCCTAGCTATGCAGTTTACCAGCTAAGAGCTATGGGGTTCAACAGACCTATTTTGTTTCTTCAAGCGAGTTGGCGGCTCTTGATCACATGAAGTGTTCTGTTTCTCACTGTCAGTGCAGGGAGTCTGCTGAGTAAGCTATAGTGGTCGAGCAGACAGGTGCCAGTCTATTCAGCATGATTCCCCCTTGCTCCCCTGTAAGCACTTACTCTGTCTAAACTGTTTGGTTAAGACCACTTTGGTTCTGCCACAGTTGCCATTTTGTTGGACCTGGTAAAAAGTCACTTGCAAGTACTGAAACCATTTGGAACTACAGTTCCAAATCATTAGATAAAGGTTACTCACAAAGGGTCTTATTCCCATAAGCTCAGTATATAAGGACAGTCACGCATACAAAAATACATACCGGGAGCCTGAAACCTCTCCTACATATGGTGTAGCATAAGTTTTCCTCGGGGGAAGTTACAGTAAACAAAATCTTACATAGGGAAATATGATCAAGTTCCATTGCCATAACAATGGGCTTATGTATGCATAAAGTGCACATTCTAGGTTACCCTGATTGGTCAGTTCAGTGAGCCGCTCACTGATATCTAGTTTGCCCTTTTGGCTATTACATTGTATAAACTTTGTATACAAATCTTGTTGACATTGGTACATAGATCAATGGGATAGTCAAGTAGTAACGCGGTCTAAAACAGTGTGTTTTCTGTCTATAGATGGCGCTCACGGCTTACAAATGTATCAGAAACGTTATAGAAAATAGCAAATACGTACTAGTAATTATGATCATGTCTTATTGCAGCAGATGGCACTGTAGGCCACAAAAGATGTAGATAGAATCATCATTAGTTGTCTCAGTACATTACAGGCTAGAATTACTTTGACTGGAATGGCTTTGTCTTAGGATATAGCATTTCTTAACAGAATCATGCCTAGATATAGGCAAAAACATAAATATCTATCACATTATAAACTGAGAACTAACCAAGCATACTGTGGTCTAACTAATACATAGTACAACCTACCTAAACCTAAGAACATATGTAATGTGCTAAGCTATGACGTCACATTAGTCCATATGAAGGATTGTAGGAATAGCATGTCTACAGGTGTTGGTACAGGTCGGCTGGCATCCCATCACCACCTGGAGTTGTATGAAGATTGAGATGGGATAGGGCTTTCTTTATTTCCTCCAAACAAATATTTAGTGTAGTCATACAAAAGTTGATTAGTATTGAAGTAATACTGGGGTATGTTGAGGCAGAATCACATTACAGCCAATGCAAATTGTTACTTGAGTGCCTCAGCATTACTTTGACGTAGTCAACATTTATGATAACTACCACTGTATGTGATCTGTGAAGGTCAGTTTAGAGTCAAGAATAATTAGAAATGTAGAAACATAGAATTTTCCAGCAGATAAGGAAGGACCCGCTTGGCCAAACTACTCTGCCCATTTTTCCCCTGCCTATAGTATTATTGCAGAGCCTACTTGATTTTCAGCCCATTCACCCTCCCTTCCCTTTCCTTTCCCTAAGATTCCCTTTTGCCTAGCCCATGCATTCTTGAACCCCACCACTGTTTTCACCCTCAACACCTCCGCTGGAAAACTGGTCCAGGAATCCACCACTCTATTCTTAGATGGAATAAGCAGATGGGCATTTGACCATAAAATGAGATTCAACATTGACAAATGCTGCATTATACATTTTGGGAGATCCAATAAACTCACAGAATGTACACTTAATGGCCATAAACTAAAGTGTACAGAAAGTGAAAGAGACCTAGGCATAGTTGTAACAAATGACCTACTATTTAAACAACACTGTATTCAGGTGGCTAAAAGAGCAAACAGTATGATAAACTGCATACTGTGAAACATACATAGTAAGGATGCTGCTGTGATAAAGCCGCTGTATGGATCACTTGTTAGGCCCCTGTTGGAGTATGGTGCACAGTTTTGGAGTCCTTGCTGCAAAGTCACCCAAAAAATAACATCCCTAAGAAATCTAACATATGAAGAAAGATTGCAGGAAACTGGTCTATACAAGTTGGAATATCATACGCTAAGAGGGGATCTCTGTCTTGTATTTGTGGTGTTTAGAAATGCTGACTTATGGGAATGCTTAGGACTAGTAGAGAAAGTCTCAAATAAATCTACCAGAGCTCACAGTTATGAGCTGAGGGGGAAATTATAGAACCAACATAAAAGGAGCTTGGTTCATTCAAAGAGTTGTGGCATGCTGAAAAGGTTTGCCTGAAAATATGGCAGGAAGTGATACAATTGCTACTTTTAAAAACAATGTGGACTCACACTTTTGCGTAACAGGATAACAAAACTAATCTATTGAAAAATGACGAGCCTATCTTGGTGAAAGCTATGGACTTGTATCTTATCTGTGATACCTATGAAGACGTACTTCCTCACATATCTCCAGAATATACCTTTCTGCAGCTTCTTATCATGCCCCTTTGCCCTTGACCACAGTTCATTCTGCAAAACACTCCCCCTTGTACCTTATTTACCCCTCTGAGGTATTTAAAAGTCTCTATCATATCCCCCTCTCCCTCTTCCAGTATGTATATATTCAGGTCCTTAAGTCTCTCCTCATTGGGCTTCTGATGTAGACCCTCCAGCATTTTAGTTGTCCTCCTCTGGACCACCTCCACTCTGCCTATGTCCTTCCAGAGATGTGGTCTCCAGAACTGGACACAGTACTCTAGGTGGGATCTTACCAGCAATCTATACAGAGGCAATACCACCTCCCTCTTTCTGCTGGTGATACCTCTCATGCTGCTCCCCAGCATCCCACTAGCCTTCCCAACTGCCTTGCTGCACTACTTGTCCACCTTTAGGTCATCCAGTGTGGTTACTCCCAGGTCTTTTTCATGCTTGATGATACTCATTACCAATCCTTCTATTCTGTACTCCACCCCTGTATTTCTGTGCCCCAAGTGCATAACTTTGCACTTTTTGCATTCAAACCCAGCTCCCACTCCTCAAGTTTTCTCAAGTCTCTGCTCATCCTTTCCACACCCCCCCCCAGAGTGTTCACTCTATTGCATATTTTTGTGTCAGCTACAACAAGGCAGACCTTCCCTTCCAGTTCCTCTGTAATGACACTTATAAAGACATTAAAGAGGACTAGTCCCAGCACTGATCCTTGAGGCACCCCACTGGTCACCCTCCCTTCCTCGGAGTGATCTCCATTTACTACCACCCTTTGCCACCTATCCCATAATCAATTTCTTACCCAGTTTGCCATCTTTGGACCCACTCCTAAGCTGCCCAGCTTACTTACTAGCCTCCTAAGTGGAACAGTGTTGAAAACCTTACTGAAATCTAGGTAGGCCATGTCCACCATGCCACCCTGATCTACTGTACTTCCCTGGTCACCCAGTCAAAGAAACCTATCAGATTATTTTGACATGACCTCCTCTTATGAATCCATGCTGTTGTGGGTCTTGTAACCCACTGGATCCAGGATATTCCATAATTTTCTCCTTCAGCAATGATTCCATTGACTTTACCACAGCCAATGTTAGGCTGACTGGCCTATAATTGCCATCCTTCTCCCTGCTACCACTTTTGTGAAGTGGGACTACATCTGCCCTCCTCCAGTCTTCCAGAACAACTTTTGTTTCCAATGAACTGTTAAATAAAACTGTCAGTGTTGCAGCCAGTACCTCCCTGAGCTCCGTCAAATACTTTTGGATGCACACATTCAGGCCCCATTGTTTTGTCAACTTTCTGATTAGTGAGCCCCTTCAGGACTCTCTCCTTTGAAAATGGACTAGTGTCTATCTTCTTTCCTCCAATGCTCCTGTTGCTTTCTTGTGGTCCCTCCCCTTCTTCTTTCTTCCTTCAAGGTGTCTTCCTTTTCCTGGTCTCCCACTACACACTCCCCCCTTCTTTTTTTAACCTTATGATCCCACCCCAGTCTTCCTCCTTTTGGTCATATACCTAAAAAAAATGTCTTGTCTCCTTTTTTGTCACCACCTGTGCTAGTCTCTCTTCATTTTGCACCTTTGTGTTCCATACTGCTCTCTTTGCTTGCATCTATTTCCCCGATGCACTTCCCTATCCTCCTTCTTCTGTGTCTCTGTATACCTTATGAATACTGCTGTTTTACCCTTTAACTTTTCTGCCACCTATTTTGAGACCCATAGTGATTTCTTTTTCCACTTGCTTTTGCTCACTTGCATGATGCAGACTATGGAAAAATGTGGCAAAGCTGATACGAGTTAAGAATAGATAATGAAGAATTACAGCCCAGTTTGCATGAGTTTCTTTTCCCTGAGAAGGCATCAGTTTTGGACACATCACAAAATTAATCTGAAACCAGGAATTGATTTGTGACAGACAAGAAGAAGGAATAGATAGAGGACCACTATTAGAAGAGAGCTGTGATCAAAGGTTAATGGGCTATTGGTGGAGAGGTTTCATTTGACAAGAGAAAAAAGGCAGGGTTGACCTCTGTCCCCTTGCTCTTTGCATTGAGCCTCTAGTGGTAGCAGTTTGCAGAAGCAAAGAAATTAAGGGCATAAATACTGGTGACTGATGCCATAGGATATCTCTCTATGTGGATAATTCCTTGTTTTACATCACATCACCAGAGACATCCATTCCTGCCTTATTCCTGTCTGACATGGAGCCTTTGCAAAAGAGTCCATGACTCAAAGATTGTAATTCTGATTCTATTCAATAAATAAAATAAATAAATAAAAGTGTGAAAAGAGTACAGGGAAATTTCAGGCTAAAAAATAACTTGGATAAGTCTGAGACCGTGATTTTGGGCAGCATGGTTAGATATTTAGGGAGCAGTGTATCACCTCAGATTTACATAGAAACATAGACTGTAACAGCAAATAAGGGCCGCTTGGCCCACCCACTCTGCCCATTTCCCTACCTATTGGATAAGCTGCAGATCCTAGTTAACCAACAGCCTACTGCTTCCTCCATGTTCCACTTAAATTATGACAAATTACTGGGGGAGGTAAAATCAGACATAACCCAATGGTCGATATTGCCTTTGTCTCTGGGAGAGAGAGCTGCCACACTAAAAATGAATGTCTTACCCAGATTTCTATTTCAAGCTCTACCCATATCTCAATTGTACTGGAAACAGGTGTAGAAGCTTCTTCTGTCCTTCATATGGGCCAAAGAACAACACAGAGTGAGCAGGAAATTGCTATCCCTACCCAGGGGGAAGGGCAGATTAGCCATGCTAGAACTGAAACTAAACTACACTGTGGCACAATTAGCACCAATAGTTACCTGGTTAAAATAAAGTGAGGACACTGGTTGGAGGGAGATCGAGGCTCAGCAGTGCTGCTTCATACCACTCTTTACCCTTCCTTATGCCAGTTCTCACCCCAACTTTGGTCTGCGATTGTGAATCACTGTACCAATCACACATTAAGAGTTCTAGAGAAAGCTAGGACCCTCACATGTACCCCAAATGAGATCGGACCCCTCACAACAATAATCAGAGACCCAGAATTCCTGTTTCCTTGTGCTTATCTGGGAATGTGGAACAAGCTGTCTCTGACTAGGTATAAAGCACTAATAAGTAATGATGGGATTACACCTTTCCGAGACCTCAAAGATAAATATGGCCTTAGACAAACAGACTTTTTTAGATACCTCCAATTGAGGCATTATCTTCAGGATCACCTGCAGAGCATAGAGATATGTCCCTGCTAAAGAATCTCCTATTTTGGGCAGCAATACTGGTGGGATTAGGAGGTACTGTTTCCAGGGCATATAAGATACTGATAGGGGAAGATCACACTGAGTTTGATAGGTTAAGGCTATAGTGGGAAGAAGATGTGGGGATCAGTTTGTCAGAGGCGGAGTGGGCCATGGCTTAGGAGAGGGGCAGGAGGGCGACTGAATCTCCAGGGTAGAGGGAATTAAGATGTAAGTGTATATCCTGATATTTTCATACCCCCACAGTAATGGCACACTTCCTGCCAGGTAGCACAAATCTACGTTGGAGGGTTGCGGCCAGGTGGGATCTCATTATCATATTTTCTGGGCCTGTCCCAAGATAACACTTTTTTGGTCTGAAGTCCATGCAAAGCTGTGTAAACTATGAGATGTTACCATCCCCTTTGATTTCAAACCATTTATTTTGGGAATGAATGTACAGCAAGTTGGGAATCACAAATGACAGTTTCTACTCAGGTCCCTCGCTACCGCAGCTCAGGAGATTACAGCTAACTAGCTTAGGAATGTTGTCTCACTTTTCGCCTCCTGGGCCAGGAGAGTAGGTGAAATTAGTAGAATGGAAGAAATCACTGCCAAACTCAAGCTGGCCACTGAGAAAAATTCTGAGTTGTGAGCCAGATGGCACTTAAGGCCCAATAATGACCATTCATCTGTGGAAGCCAATTCTGGGTCAGGTCTAAAGGATAGTCTTAATAAAGGTCTCTAGTGCTATAGGCCCCATGAAGGCACTAGACAGACTCAGATTATGCGTGATTTTGCTTTAGAAAGATTCAAGACCTAGCAAATAACCAAACACTGTTTCATAGTGTTTTCTCTTAGCCACTGTTGGCTTGGCTATTTAAACTGTGTTCTCTCCAGGTACATATGGTTTTCATGCTTTATTGAAAGTTGTCCAAAATTGAAGGCTGTACAACATGACAGTCATGAAAGTGCTAGATACAGTAAAAGGGTTGGATTGTTCTGCTACAACACAGAGTACTATGAAATGCCACCAATTTTCTTATATATTACAATGTGTTACCTCACAGTTCGATTCAATGTTTTAATTTTTCCTTACAATATGTAAAGTATGCTTATCTTTCAATAAAGCCGAGTTTAAAAAAAAGAAGAGAGAAGTATGTCATTAACTACCCAGAAAAGTGCAGTGTCTGTACTCTGGGCAGGTTGAACACCAGTTGTAAAATAAAGTGCTAAGTCAGATGATTTAATGCCACCTTTTTAAGGATTTTATCCAGAAGTGGTAGCGTAGCTATAGAGCAGAAAACTGACAATTAAATTAGGTTAAGGTTTGTGTTAAGATTGGTGGTATAACAGCTTTTGTTTTAGTTCATGTGGGAAGATACTAAGGGTTCCATACAGAGTCAGAATTTTGTGGCACAAAGTGGTCAGAACAACCACTTTGCACAACATGTCAACTTTGCACCTATTGGGGTATATGCAACAGGATTGCAGGCCTTTAGTGGTAAATGGTAAATTCTAAAATATTAAGCAGGTAATGAGCCAGAGGCCACAGGGCTCAGTCTTGGGCCCCATCCAGTTTAATAGGTTCAAATGTAACATACAGTAGGGTGGGTATAGTTGGAAAGATCTCTTTGCAGCTAACATTTTGCAACTAACAAGCTGACATTTTCTGTAACTTCAAATTCTGGAATCCCTTGCAGCTGACCTCAGAGGAGGCTGGCAGGTGCAACAGCATGCAGTGCATGTTAAGAGTTTTTATAAGCTCTGATCTTTTGTTTGTTGGAACAGCAGTCCTTCCTGGGCTAAGTACAGTCACAGAGGAATTTACTTAGTCTTGAGAGAACAGCAAAACTAAACAAACATCTGATATGAGTTTATAAAAGCTCTAGTATGCACTGTAGCCTATTGACTCTCCCATTACTGCAGCCCTGCTCTGAGGTCAGCTGGAGGGGATACTGGGATTTGTAGTTATAGAAAATATCAGTTTAGAAGTCAACAGAATCAGTCTGATACAGTCTACTATACTGTAAGAAACAGTGTAAAAAAGTGTTTGCACAAGGTGCAAATTGGCACATGCCCCATGCTTGGGTGCAGGGCTCTTAGTGCTGACTGTTCCCCTTTAATGTGAACAAATGTAAAGTAATGCACATCTGGAAAAAGAAGCTGAGAATGCAGGACACAGTGTGTGTGTGTGGGGGTGGTACTGGAAAGTTAAGCTGAAGAAAAAGTCCTCTGGTTGATTGTACCTGTATCAGAAAACATGAATTCCTCAGCACACAGCATCAAGGACATGGAGAAGGCATATAGGATGCTGGAGTGCCTATGAGGGGCAATTAGCAGCAAAAATTGGGAGTGGATCCTTCCATTATTCATAGCATTGGTTCAACTTTGCCTGGTGTACTGCGTAAGTTTCTGGAGTCCATATGTACATAAGGACTATGAGAATGTGGGAACAGAGCCACAAAGGGTGAAGAAATTGATTCAGGGCATGGGTGAAAAGATGTATGAAGAAGGGCTGCAAAACTTTAACTTGTACAATCTGAAGACGGGGTGGAGCAGGGTGGGTATGATACAAATGTACAAGTACCTCTGCTGGATAAGTTAGGATGGACTGAAAAAACATACCTGTCTTAAGTATGAATGCAGGTACGCTGGGGAGTTCACTGAAACTGACAGGAGGAAGATTTAAGAGGGATGTGCATAAGTACTTTTTCATCGAAAAAGTGGTAAACAAGCTGTCTGAGGGAATGGTGAATGCCAAATTGATGGGGGTTTCAGGGTAGGGTGGGACAGGCACATTTTATTCCCATATTTGTTGAATTTTGTTGACTGGGTAGGCCCACTGGGACTAACTGACCCTTTTCGGGGGCAAGCCGGATTTAATTACAGTTGGCATTGACAGCACAGACTTTATGCATTCAATAATAGTTGAAGATTTCACAAAGTTAATTACTGTACATAAAGGACCAATAAGCACAGATACATACAGTCAGTATTACATACATTTGGAGCCAAAGACATGGAAAATAACGACTGAACCAGATATAAGTCAAGGGAGGCCAGGCAAATCATGCCCGCAGGCAAGCGAGTTGGTCAGTTACTGGTAATAATTCAAGTGCTAAATTGAGGTAAAATTACACTTTTTTGGAGGGGACCATCTCAGCAAAGACAGTTGCAACTGTTACACTCTAGAAGAGAGTTCTTCAGCCCCTTTCTGAATCCTTTAAGGGACAAATAGTCATTGAGGGAGTATGGGAGATTGTTCCATAGTGAGGGGACAATAGTGACAAAGGACCTTTGCCCTGTGTTGGATACCACCCTGGAAACTTCTAGTAGTATGTTGAATGAGGACCAGAGAGTCCTTTTTTGGGGCTTGATAGTCAGAATATCACTCACGCTAGGTAAAATAGGGCCTTTTAGTAAACTGAATGTTAAAGTGATTTTGTGTTCTTTTACAGATGCCTTTTTCACATAGTATCTCATTGCCACCCATGCTTCAGGTGCTGAAGCTGCAATTTGTTTTATAAAAAAAAAATGTTATTGACATTTTTATTTATGTTTTATCAGCACTGTGTTCTCCAGTTTTCTGTGTGCAGTCACACCCCCAGAATGATGTCATGCAAGGGAACTGTCAATGTTTTACATACAGCACCAAGGAATTCTGGGTAAGATGTCATGTTGATATAAATGTTAGTAACTCTAAAGCATAGTCACTTATTTTGGTGGTGGTGACTGCACCTAAGATGTAGATATCCATAGCAAGGAATTCTGGGTACAATCAGAAATTGTTTTCCATTTCCCTTACTGTAAGGTGCAGTCTCAAATCTCTGTAGTGGCTTCAACAATAAAAGCTTGCATATGTTTATTTTCCATCAAGGCATTGTGCATATATTATCTAGCTGACAGGATTTCTATACTGCGAGATGAACTCTCTTATGTCGGTAGTGTAAATGTCTGCAATATCAAGACTGACCAACAGAGGTCTGTGTTTCAAAACAGTGATTATAAACTTTGTTTCCCTTGCACGATGGAGGTTGCAGCACTGAGAAAAAAAAGGGGTGGGCTATGCAAATGAAGCAGAGCACAAACATAAAATCATTTATTTAATGGAAAACAGCTCTTTTTGGCAGTTTGAATGGTAGCAGATTGAATCACAACTCCTACAGGTTATTAATCCCATTTTCTATGGCAAAGTTCACAAAATCACTTTAAATTAAGTAGGGGGTAATCTAGTCTGTCCTCCAGTGTGGGCCAGACAATTAGTTCTAGTATGCAACAATGATGCTTCCTAGAAGGGAACCGTGCTGCAAAGCGGTAGTTCTATAGTGTAGTACTTTTGAGTTTTTGCATTTCAGATCTTCTGGCACCTCTGAGTGTTGAGGAACCATATAGCAGTATGGGGAGTAGTATGGAGCTTACAGTCGCTAGCCTAGATTCTTTGAGTTGAAGTTATTGAGGCGGTACAGCAGCTAAATGTTTTGGTGCATAGACTAGGTTAATTGCTGCACATGAGGTTTTAGTGACTGTTCTTGGTTCAGGTAGATCCCCAGGTATTTTATAGAATCAACAACCTCTATGGGAGAACCATTAAACGTATTAATGGTAAGCAAGTTCTGATGGGCCACACCTAGGTTCCTGGGGCTAAACAGTATAGTCTTGTTTTTTTTCGAGTTTAGGATTCATTTGTTGGTTGTGAGACAGGCTTCTAGCTCGCTAAAGTCTTTAAAGAGCTGGTCACTAACACTGTTAATGTCTTTGGAGCTTCAGTAGAGGACAGTGTCATCTACATAGATTAGCAGATTTGCATCACCATAGTTTTCTGGCATATCATTCACAAAAAGGGAGAACAGGAGGGGGCCAAGGATAGAGTTTTGTGGAACCCAATCAGTAATTGGACACAGCCCAGATAGCGCACCCTTCCATTTTTCTGGCTGTGATCTCGCAGTCAGCTAGTCAGCTACTCACCGAAGGGCCAGCCTGTCTAGGCATAATTATTTCAGCTTGTTCAGGAGAAGGCTGTGATTGATCAGGTCAAAGGCTTTGGTGAGGTCTATAAAGAATGCACCAGTTTTATGCCCCACATGGATGGTGATATAGATATCTGTGGTAAGCCTGACCAGGGCAGTGCCAAATCTATGGTGTGTTCTGAACCTGTGTTGCCTGTCCATAAGCAAACCATGTTGCTCCATGTAGTCCTGAATTTGGTTTTAGACTAATCTCTCCTGCACTTTGGCCAGTGAACAGAGGAGAGAAGTTTAGAAGTTTTAGGTCCAATTTATCATATCCCATTGAGGTTTCAGCTTTGAGTTGCCTTAGGAGTTTTAGAACTTTGCTTTGAGTTATTAGTTTGAAGTGGAATTCTGGGACAGTGCTTGTGGTGGGTATTTGTGGTGGCCGGGGGGGAGGGGGTGTTGGGATTCTGGCAAGAGGTTTGTGAATCTTTCCAGGTCAGTAAAAAGGTACTGAGTGAATATGCAATGGTTAAGGGGTCTCCATATCAACTACCCTATGCTATGTATCCCACTGTAGGGGTGGAACTGCCCTTTAGGAGGGTATTTATCTGTATCCAGAATTTTAGGGGGTCAGTGAGGTTGTTGTTCTACACTATTGCAAGGTATTTCTTTATTGCTGTTTTCAGATCATTTTTACAGGTGTTTCTTAATTCCCTGTACCGTTGCCAGTCTGCATGGTGATCAGTAGCTTTTAAGTGACCCCATAACTTGTCTGTTTTCTTCATAAGCTTTTTTAGCCCATTGTTCAGCCACTTGGAATGCTACCATTTAACTCTGATCTGCCTGAAGTGGGCATGCTTATTGGCAGCTGAGAGTAGGTTGTTAGTAAAGAAATCCAGGACATCATCTATGGTGGGTAGTTCCATGATCATTGATCAGTGAGCTTCTGATAAGGTGGAGAGAAAGGAGTCTATGAAAAATTTGGAGAAGTCACGGGCACAGAATAGCCTGCGGGGATAATTGTTTTTTCAAATCCAGAAGATTGGGGCATGGTCACTGAGCAAGTCCGCAAAGACCCCTGCAGCTCTGATTCTTTCTGGTCTTGAGGTCAGCACCCAGTCCAGTAGAGTATTTCCCAGTTTTGTGGTTATGCCAGGTGGGCTCTGCAGTATTATTTGAGTGAGTTGTGCCTTAGCTAGTACTGTCTTAGTAACCCCCCCTGTGTCTGGGGTCCAGTTTATGTTGAATTCCCCAAGTAGTATTAATTTTCCTTTGGGTTGGTCACTGAATGACTTTGTCATAATATCAATTGCCTGAGCAGCAACTTTGGGAGGGTTATAGATGCAGCCCTCTCTCATGGCTATAGTAAGTGGAAGAAGGCTGAGTTAAGGAGGTGGATGGCCACAAGGGCCTAGTTGGTGAAGTTAGGCAATGTGGGTAGACTGGTTGGGCTACTAGGCCTTTTTCTGCAGTCATTTTCTCTGTTCATTGTTTCTGTACCTGCTGTATCTCATGGTGCACTACAACCACTCAAGGAAATGGTCAGAGGTAGGCTTTTGTGGTGCAGGGGCTGGCATGTAAGATGTTTGTTGTGCTATGCAAAGTCACACACCAGCCCACACACTCCCCGGTTGAATGCCAGTGCATCATTCAGCCTGCAGAACTGTTGTAAGCTGTTCTCCAGGGTGGTGCAGACATGTAATAATGGGGAGGATGTTTACCGGAGGACAGGGATTGATGACAGGCCATTCATTAAAATGGACAGTTCAGGGGAATGAGGCGATCCACCAGATGCAAGGGATGAAAAGTGTGCTGGGGTAAGGGAGGAACAACTGGACCACCGAGGAGCTAAGCATGGCAAAAGGACACTGAGGCTGCCTGAAAGCAGGCTTATAGGTAAAGGTTGGGTGGGGTGACTACAGCGGTACTGCTATGTTCCCAGGGCACTGTGCATGTCACAGCACTGTGTTAATGTTGCTATGCCATGCACAGTGCTCCCTGGGTAGCACACTCAGGTGTGTTCGATGGTGCAAACTCCATTTGTTCCACTCAACATCTAGTGACCACATTTGCAATGCACTCTGTTTGCCAGGGAGACGCTTCCTGAGGGCAACCAAGGGAAACTTTTTTGTATGTCAGATTTGGTGGTGGGGTAGTGGTATCATGGTGCAACAGGGGGCACGTCTGCATCCCAAAACTGTGCCAGCAAAACCTGTGGCAGTGTATTGGGCCCTAGAAGAGAAGAAGTGATTACCTATACAGTAGCATGGATTTAAGGAACAATGGTTGGAAGGCCAGTAGAAACAATATTAGATTGGATATGGAAAGCACAGAAAGAAACATTAGTATGCATAGCAGAAGCAACAACATTAACAGTACTACAGCACGTGCATTGTAATCTTAAATGTTGCAAACACTGTTGTTATACTGAAAGATTCTCCAAAGCAATTAGATTTTTAAGCGACGATAAGTATGCCAACAATGTTTTACATTCAGATGGTGCAGCATTAGTTTTAGGGTCACCACTGAATTAATAATTTAGCTTCATAGCAGTATGTTATGAAACCATTTGATGTTAGTGTCAAAATAAAAGCATTTCTATTATGTCTTCATTTACTGTAAATACTGTAGCTATTTTGGCGTGTTTACACTGACATAGCCAGACTATCAGTACACAATGAAACAGACAAGTTTTTTGTGAAAAATGTTGGATGGCAAGATGTAGATTGTAGCTACAGAGATGCAGGCTCGCAGGCACTGTACTCACACACACACACACACACATGCACACACACATACACACACCCACGCACATGCACATGCACACACTCACACAAATACACACATGCACACACACATACACACACATGCACACACACATACACACACACACACACGCACATGCACATGCACACACTCACACAAATACACACGTGGGCCCACACATACACACAACATTTTTAGTGTGATAATTACTGGCATAAATTTGCATACTAACATGCAGAATATATTTGTGTTTCACTTCTTGGAGTGTTGGCAAAATGATCACCTTTTACAGTGATCATGTACTGTACATGATGTACAGTAACTAGGTATATCAGTGATATGTTAGTAGAGTCTGCAATACACCTAGAGTATTTTAAGAATTTTACTGCTGTTGTTAGCATATCTAGACCTTGTTTTCAACAATGTTAATCACACTTTCATAATTTTTTGGGAAGCTAGAACTCAACAGTAAATATTTGAAATACTGAAAAAGTGATGTTTTGAATTTTTGTAAGAGAAAGAAGAGACAGATCAAATAAAGTTTATTTTTAATTTTTTGGCTAAGTCACTTTGGAAGACATTTGCTTAATTGTCCTTGGCATGACTACTTTTAGATATATTATCAGGGACCAAATTTAACATTGTTTTGCTAGTCCAGGACCTAGTGCAAATAGTATTTTTTTTCTATTCTTTTTCTCCTCAGCTGGTGCAAGCTATTCCTTTCACCAATTCCCCCAGCCCCATCACCCAGCATCATAGGGACTTACTTCAGTCCTGGTTCTTCCCCCATAGCTTGCACCTCATGACAGGGGTTGGCAGCCCCACCTGCCAATAAACAGATCTGGTTTCCAGGAGTGGGCCCTGTAGCCTAAGTGCAGAGTCTGCAAGGGGTTAATATCATCCTGTCCTACACCGACCATTTTCCTCTGCTTTTTCTTCCCAGGAGGAACAGACATGTAGTGCCATTCAAACATACCTATACATGCTTCCGTGCATAGGATGTCACTGGCTGTTGATCCTCCCATCCCCAAGTTGTGGTCCTTGGCTGCCTGTACCCCTAGCCATTGCTAGAGGTCAGATGAACACCAAGACCCACGTCCCCCCCAGAGGAGGAGAGCAGTCCATGGAACAATCAGTCCTCCTCTCTCCAGCCAACCTCAGTGACCTGGGTCCACTCCTGACCCCAGGTCACTAGCATGGCAGCAGGTGAGGCAAAATACCTCAGTCCTCCATGCCACTGGGCCAGCTTGACCAAGTGCAAATTGACCAGGACTAGTGCACCTAACCCTGCACTCGTATGTCTTGAATAGTGCAGGCTTTCTATGGCTGTCAATGAAGTTAAAAAGTCTCTACTTTAGCAGGCTCTAGTCCTCATGTTAATCTCTCTCAGTGTTCCAGATGGCATGGTGTGATTAACAGCTCATTAACAGCTGCGAGTGTCTGGCAGTATAAAATGGGGATCCCACAAAAGATTCAAAGTGAGTCATTATCACTCCATTATTAGAGTTTTCAGTTAGTGACCAGGCTGTGATCAAAGGTGGAGTGTTATTAAAGGGAAATGTCCATGTCCCATTGGGCCCCACCTGCACGTGAAGTGGGGCCTGATTAGCAAATATAGAAATAGTGGTAAATGTGGCACTTACTTTTTAGTATTTTATTTAAATCCATATCTGGTTAATCCTGTGCCCTCCCCTGCCAGCATTTTAAGTGCAAACACCCTCCCCGTCGCATCCACAAGCACCCACGGCTGTTCCCATGATGATGTGGCAGGTGGGGAGCAGCCGGGATGTCCCCATAGGCTTACAATAGCCCAGGACTGCTAAAGATCTTCAGTTTGGCGCCCGTGTATTTCCGTGACATGAGGAGACCAGGTACAGACAGCTAATGTGCTTGTTAGTCTGTACCTGGTCTCAGTATTGCAAGAATACTGACAGACTCCAAACCGGGAGCTATTTGAAGCTACCGCAATACAGATTATATGATTGATGATTATATAGGAGAACATTGCCAGTACTAGTTCACTGCAAACTTCCACTTATGATCCCTCTGGTATGTATAATGTAAAGAAGCACTGGTCCAAGTTGCGTTCTGATAGATTTAAAGTTACTTCTGTTTTTTTGTCCACATACTGTACATTTAACAATGCAATTAACACTTACGAAAGAGTGGTTTGTAAACAGGTAGAGGCAGTGTTAAACGAGAAAACAAAGTTTAAATTTAATCTAACAAAAGCAGAAAGTTTAGCGCTAAATGATCTAAAGAAAGAAAATGACAGTCATTAAAGCAGCAGACAAAGGAGGCAACATTGTGATTTTGGATAAAGAACATTATAAATCTATGGTGATGGTCTTATTAGATAATGTAAATAATTACCAGAAATTAAAACTTGACCCCACCTCGATTTATAAAAAGGAACTGCTAGCTTTATTAACACATGCACTGCAATCAGGCAGCATCTCAGAGTCTGAATTTCAATATATTTTGAAATAATATCCTGTTATACCAGGATTTTATGCTCTGCCTAAGATACACAAAAATAAAATGAATCCACCTGGCAGACCTATTGTGTCAGGGGTAGGAAGTATTACACAAAATCTGGGCAAATTTGTACACTTTTTCTTGCAACATTATCTATTGGGCCTTAAATCCTATATTAAAGACACGGAACATCTATTACAGAAATTGGAAGGAATCCAGTGGGAAAAAGAATACTGTTGGCTTGGCATTGATGTACAAGCCTTTTATACTTCAATAAAGCAAAACCAAGCTATTATTGCCATCAAATATTTTTCTGACAGAACTTCAGATTTAGAACATGTTCCAAAGGAATTCCTTATAGAAGCACTGAAATTTATTTTGGAGCATAATTATTTTAAGTTTGATGAGCAGTTTTATCTTCAAAAATGTGGAACAGCAATGGGGGCAGCAATGGTCCCCAGTGATGCCAATTTATTTTTAGGATTCTGGGAAGACACTGTGGCTCTAAACAAGTCCATTAACCCCTTTTGGTCACATATCAAACACTGGTATCGTTTTATCAATGATGTGATCTGTATATGGGCAGGAGATGTATTAATTGCAAAAGATTTTATTGGATGGTTAAATGTTAACGGCCTAAATTTGAAATTCACCCACACAGTGGATACAACCATGCTGAATTTTTAAGATCTACATCTTAAGGGAAATGAGGACTTGAACATAGAATCACAGTGCTTTCGCAAACCAACAGCTACTAATTCTCTTCTACATACCACAAGTGCACATCCCCAACATTTAAAAGATTCTATTCCATACAGTCAGATGGTGAGATTAAGTAGAAACTGTAGCACAGAATTCTTATGTGATAAACAGGTCAACAAGCTTATACAACAATTTACACAAAGAGGCTATACAGTTAACATTTTAGAGAAGCAAAAAGTAAGAGCTAAAGAGCTAGACAGGGCTAACTTGCTTATTGATAAGAATAAAACATCTGACACACATTCCTGCACCTTTGTTACACAGTATAACCACAAGGCAGGTAAAATTGGTAATATTGTGCACAGCAGTTGGCCTATTCCAATGATTGTTCAAACTGTGGCAAATGTGGTTGGAATTAAACCCAGAGGGCCAGATATTCAAACTGCACCACAAAGTAGTGCAATAGCAGGAGCAGGCGCAAGTCTAGTGCGCCTATGTGCAACACGCGCAATATTCAAACACTGTGCAGGTCAAGATGCGCTTGTGCCACACAACTGAGTATCACACCAACTGCGCCATGGCACAACCAGGGATGCGCAGTGGTGCAGATCTGATGTGCAGTAGCACAACCAGGGATGCACAGTGGAGCGGGGTAGCAGCACATCAGCACAATCAGGGATGCACAGGGACAGGATGCAGGGGTCCACCACCCATGGAAGATATGGGCAGAGGAGCACACAGCAGAACAGACATTGTTCCCCACACCCCATGAACTGCACAACTGAGGAGAGCTGGAAGAACCACCTGCCCATGGACACTAGCAACAATCCTACAGCCGGGGCATGGTGCCCCAGCACACCCCCTGGCAAGCTGTGATGGGCACACAAGGAGGTCCAGCCACCCCATGCTACACCATCCCACCAATGCAGAGCACGCCCTACTCAGCAATCCCCAGACACCCTGCTCAGGAGCAGCACCCAACAGGGCAGGACACCCCATGCATGCCACCACCCCCACTGTGACCATGCAACCCTGTGCATCATGGAGCCATGCAAGGCAGCCCCACTGCGAGCACCCTACAGTGGGTGGCAGCAGTCACCAATGCAACAACTGCAGAGACAGTGCTGCCCTGCACAGCCCCCTGAGGTACAGCTGAGAGACTGATCATGCGTCGGCACACGAGGTACCCCACATGTGACAGGGCCTGCCCTGGACCCCACCACCAGCGGTACAGCGTCCTGCACACCCTCCCAAGAACACACCCCATCTCAGCACTGGCCACAACAGCCAGCACAGATTCCCACAGTAGTGCATGGAAGCATGCGCCACACAGGATGCAACACAGTGCATGGACAAACACCCACCCATACCCAAGGGCTCACCAACACAGGGACACAGTAGCAGGTCAACAAACCTGCTGGCATGTGGCCACAGCAGCCATGTACCCATGGCTAGCACCCCTCCATGGCACAGGTGTACCAGCCACCCTGTGGGTGCACCATTAAGCTGTACGCCACCAGCATGCAGCCGGAGCACAAATGACAGATAGGGGAGCACATCCCCTGCAACGGACACAAGCAACAGCATGGAGGGGGGACAACAACAGCGGAGGCCACAGTGCCACCCGAGGCAGACGTGCACCATACTGGTGACAGAAGGCAACCTGGCATTGTGCCGGGTACAGCGGTTGTCCAGCATGGACAGCCACCACTAACATGCCAGCAGACAGTGCATATCACAGACATGCAAGGGTGTCAGCTGCATAGGCCATGGATGGTCTGACAGGGGGCACCATGGACATAGTGCATGCACCGTGGACCACTGCACACAGGCATCCAGTGCACAGGGAAAAACACACAAACCACAGACAGTGACTGAGTCCCCCGCCCACACCATAGGTGGTTTCCTTCTGGACACACAAACACGCCCATGTCTGCACCACCCCTGATGCCATGCACACCACTGCAGCTGAGCACCTGTAGCCCCCTGCATATCATAGACCACCACAGTTGTCATAACAAAACAAATATATTGAGCAGAGGTGAGAAATTAAACTATTTACAAATATGCACAATGGGGGGGAAGCGCCACATACCAGGTGGGGGCGGGTAAGGGACAGGGGTGAACAAATGGGAGAGGGAAGAAGGGGTATGAGGGTGGGTCCAGGGGGTAGGGTGATCCCGGGGGTATGGAGGGCCTATTGTCTGCCCCGTTCTCCACTTCTGTGGTGCCTACTAGTCCTCTGCCTCCTGACCCTGTGCTGATCCATGCACTGGAGGATCTCCATTGACACCCTGGCTAGCTGCAAGAGCTCCTGCATGGCCCTATCGATGGCCATCATTCACCGTCCACCTAGGACAAGGGAGCAGAGTCAATATGTGTGAATGTCCAGCCCCCTGCAGCCCACCCATTGTGCATGGCATACAGCCATGGACCACGCCCCTGTGATGGTGTGCAACTACCCACAGTGATCGTGTCCACAAGATCTGCCTACCCAGGTGCACACAGCCATGTGGACCGCTGCACACACCCACCGCCCAAGTCCTGCACAGCACCACTGTGGCTGTACAGTGACATGGCTATGTGGTGCGAAGGCAGCGGTACAGCCATGTACCCGGTGCATGCATGGACTACCAGCGACACACACCCACACATGCAGTGCCGCAGGACAGTGCTGAGTGTACCATGTGGTGTGCACGTCAGTGGTGTCAATGGATGGTGGCCATGCCCCGCCGCCTACCCCACAACACAGCATGCACAGAATATCCAGGAAGAAAGGCACTCACCTGCATCGACAACATCTGGGTGCTGATGCAGTATGAGCCCGCCAGCTCGTGCCTGTTGCCGGGCAGCCTCCTCCTCATGGTGTGCCCGTGCCTCTCGGGCTCGGCGCCTCTCTTCAGGGCCTAAGGTGCAAACATGGAGAGGGGAACATCAGTACAAACCAGTAGCAAACGCCCCCCCCCGGTGTGTGGGATCCCGCACAGCCCAGCCATGCTGCAACCCCCCCACCACCACCACCGCCCACACTGGACAGCCCCTCCCCCATGTGATGGACACAAGCCCACCGCGATACCTGGACGGATGCTACCAGTGTTTGGATGGAACACCTACCTGGACGTGACACTGCACCTCATCTGGTGCATGCCCGTAGATGGGCAAGCCTGTCTGGGTCCCTCCGCTGGAGGTCCCCATAGTGGTGGCGACACTGCTCAGAACTTTGGCCAATCCCAGTGGCCTCCTCCAGTGCCTCTGCCACCTCCTCCCACACAGCACTCCTTGCCCTATCTAAGGGGTCATCCCCAAACAGGGCCCCAGCATGGGGCTCTACAATGGCCACCAAATTGGCCAGCTCCAGAAGACTCCACAAAGCTGCAGTCCTCCATGTCATGTCTACTGCAGCTAGGATCACAAAATGGTGCTCTGTAGCACGTGTCCACCATGTGCAGATGCTGTGCAGTACAGAGCTGCCATTCCCCATTGTGCTGTCACCAAACAGTGCGATAGGGGTGCACCCATGTGAACGCATGGCACCTAGGGAGCAAAGGTCAACCATAGGGTCAAGGGTCTGTCGTGCATGGACCGCCACAGCGTGATTGGGACTCCCTACATGTAGCACAGTAGGGTGTCTGTGTGTGATGCCCTGCAGTGGCCTACCACACTGTGACACCATGGCACCTGCGGCACTCCAGGGCACGAGCACCATACGTGTGAACAGCACACTAATGCCACTGGCACAGTGGTGGCCATGTCCTGCACTGCCTCCGATGCTCAGCACATCAGCAGCGTGGCAGGCGTCGGTGTCAGCACCCCAGGCATGTGCCGTGCGGTGCCTACTGCACACGTCACAGAGCTGTGCCTTTGCCTGAACACGCTCAACACAATTGCGCAATGCGCAACAGCGCTATATTCAGCCAGCATATGCAAATCAACTTATCAGCAATTCCATGGCACAGCTACTGCATTAGCATCCACTTAAAGTTGTGCCTCACCTCATTTGCATGCCTTGCGCTATATAAATGTGACATGGGGCTGCAGAGGCCATAGTTTGGTATTGCAGTCTATTGTGGTGGGTTGCATGCTGTTTGGAAGTGTGGACTGTGCTGTGTGGGAGATGCATGGGACTGCACAATCAAAGTTAACACATGTCATTCCTACAGGCTCTATAATGACCAAACATGAGGAAGAGGAGGAACAGGGATGTTGTAGAAGGAGGAGGCCCAACTTCACCTAGGCGGAATCAGATGCCCTGTTTGAGGCCTATCTTGACAGTGAACCGCTGCTCAGTGGACAGCGGGGAACACCACAGACCTGAGCTGTGGCATGGGGTGAAGTTGCGCATGCCGTGAACCAGCATGGCAGCCACCAGTGGTCTGTGCAGGAATGTAAAAAGAAGGTCAGCACAGACAAGAGGAGAATTAAGAACAAGGTGGCTGTCATCAGGGCAGCATGTGCTGCAACCAGTGGTGAACAGCTGAATGTGCCATGCCTGATGCCACAGGAGGAGCGGATGGCTGGCAGCATGCAGCATTGTGCCATAGAGAGCGTTCCGGGTGGTGGCTTCCAGATGGGTGGCAGGCTGTCACTGCATGGTAGGTCCTGTGCTGTCACTGTGTGGGAGGTGGGGGAATGCCACAGGGTAGGGTGGAGACATTAATGCTACTGTGTTCCCTTACAGCTCCTGAGCATCTACAAGGGGCCAGCGGTGGTGGGTGTGTCCACCGTGGGTGAGGCCCTGGACATGGAGGAGCACCCATACACCTCCACAGGTGTCCAAGGGTCAGGACCACCGCATATCTGCCTGTCTGTCCGGACTGCAGATGGTGGTGCCGGTGCGGACGAGGCCCTGCCTGTGTCCCAGCATGACAGTGGCCACAGACTCCAGCATGCTGGGACACGGACTGGTGCTGGATCAGGCACCAATGATGATGCCTCACACATCCCAGACAGTGATACGTGTGGGACGCAGGATGGTTCCACAGCCTTGAACGGCACAGGCATAGCCGTGGTTGGTGCCGCCGTGGAGGTCTGTGTGACATCACAGTCCCAGCCTCTGCCTGCATGCCCCAGTGGGGCAGCACTGGTGTACATCCAGGCTGGTGGGGCTGTTGTGGCTGCTGCAGCAGCACCGGTGAGCCCTGACGACTGACGGCTGGAGGGGCAGTGCCAGCAGTTGGCCAATGGTGATGGGGGGAACAGTGTCGGGTGGCGGCGTCAGTGCACCATGTGTGGACGTGCCCGGCATGGCTCTGATGTGCAACGCCCATCTTCAAGGGGTGCTGCCAGCATGGCCAGGAACACCATGAGGGACAGCATGCTGATCAGGCGGATGACCTCTTTGATGAGCACAGCCACCTACTCCAGGCTTCAGTGGATCAGCAGTTGCAGCTTGTGACGGCGGTGGATGCACTCAGTGCGGTTCTGCACCAGGCAGAGGAGTGATGCAGCAGGGATGATAGTCTGCCTCTGGCAGAGATGGCCCAGCAGCGGGAGGATGTGACCACTGCCATTGACAGGCAGACACGTGCAATCACTGCTGTCATGGCCACTTTGGGCACGCAGTTCATTGCCCATGTGCCGCAGATACCGCACAGTGTCATGTCCACTCCCTGTTCCCGAAGTCGTGTGACACCTTCCATGTCGACACCGGGTTTGGCTGTGGGCATGCTGAGCACACCTGGCGCGGGCATGTTCGGTGAGCTGCAGACCCCTGCACGAACATGGTCACGTTCCCGCAGCATCACCCCTGGGGGACCGTCGGTGCCATCTCATGAGGCCAATGGTCAGCCTTGCATGGCTGGCAGGTCTCGGTGGGACTGCCCATGCATCTGTGGCAGCCGTGGCACTGTGCCACAGGACTGACCTGTCTCCCACCATGGCCACTGTCTGCCACTGCCCTGTGTGCAGTGTGTTGTGCACCATGCGATGCATGGGTGGGGTACCCAGCCCTGCACACACATGGTCCATGTGCACGCCCTCCCGGCTGCTGGCCACTGTGGCGTGTGTATGATGATGCCTGCATTACGCTGTCTGCCAGTGTGCAATGGTGCCCAGCATCTGAGACATGCACAGTGACGGCCACTGGGCATGGTCGTGTGTGGACCTGTGTGTGGCTAGAGGTTGCAGTCAGGGTTGGCATGCCTTCTACCCCTTGTGCATGTCTTGTGGGGTGTGTGTGTGTGTGTGTGTGTGCATGAGCACGTGTCGTGTTTGACCTTGCCCATCCCTGACGGCGTGTGCAGTTCCACACTCAGACTCATTCCCATGCTGCCATCCACCCCTGGGGTTCGTCCATGCCTGTCTGTGGGTTGTGCCCTTGCCATTGGTGGTTGCACATGGCATCATGACCTACCTGTGTTGTCCGAAGTGCTCCTCTGTGATGGTGTCCCAGTGCAGTTGTGCCATCCGGATCAGGCGGGGGTCCCTTTGCCCAGGGGATGGCTGCCCATCACCGTCTAGACTGGCATCCTCATCGTCCCCATCACTGTCCCCCTCTTCGACCTCTACAGCTATCCCACAGTCATTGGCCATGTTGTGCAGGATACAATAGGCCAGGAATAGCCCACAGGCCTTCAAGGGGCTGTACTGTAGGGCATCGCCAGATGTGTCCAGGCACCAGAAACGTGCCTTCAGCATCCTGAACACCTGCTCGATGACATTACATATGGTGGCATGTGCCTCATTGTACCGTTGCTGCGATGGGGTCGTGGGGCACCGGTATGGTGTGAGCAGCCAGGGACAGAGTGGGTAGCCACTGTCACCTGTGTGTAGAGGGTGGACATTAGTATGGTGGTCTGCATCGCTCTGACATGGGCCATCAAGGCCAGTACCCATGGCACCTCTGACTATGCACCCCCCCAGCTGCTGCCCATGTCATCTTGCATGATGTGCATACTCACCCACTAGGTGGCCAGTGGGGATGTCCCCACTCTTGAACCTGTGGCACAGTGCAGACTGGTGCCAGATGAAGGCATCATGTGCTCCCCCAGGGTGCGTGGCACAGACGTTGGTTATGCACCCCCTGGCATTGCACACCACCTGGCAGTTAATGCTGGCAAACCCTTCCGGTTGATGTATGCAACACCATCTGGGTGAGGTGGCATGCGGATGGCCACATGGGTGCAGTCAGTGGCCCCAAGCATGCCAGGCATACGTGCTACCCTGTGGAACTCTTGTATGTGTGCTGTACACTCCGCCTGTGTGCTGGGGAAATGGATGTACTCCACAGCATGTGGCAGCAGTGCACTGAGGAACTGTGTGAGTGACGCAGCCAACTGGGCTATGCCTATTGTGTCCCCTGTTGGTCTCTGGAAGGTGCCCGTGGCAAGCAAGCACATGACAGCTGTCACCTTTGTCTCCACTGACAGAGCATGGCTCCATTGTGTGGATGCCTGCATCTCATCACTGCACAGCTCACAGAGTCGCCTCAGGATCGCCTGGTTCAGGTGGTACCGGCCCACAATCTGTGTGTCGGTGTAGTGCTTGAGGGTGGTGCAGGCTTAGTACCAACTGTTGGGGGCATTCTACCGATGGGCCCTTCCACGGCCGCGCCCCACTGCTGCCTGCCTTCTCATACCCCTCATTACTGCCTCCATCTGGAAGGTGGCACTGGCCATGTCTCTGGCTGGTGTCCACCCCCCCGGCAGCTGTTATCCCATTCCCCCCATTGTGGTCTGTGATGCTCCCCCTGCACCAGGTACACTTCCGGCCTTTGGCTGTCCTGCCTACTGCCACTGCCCTCAGTACACTGTGGCACAATCCTGTCTGTCCTGCACAAGTTGCACAGGCTCTCCACTCCTGTCCTGTTCCTGTGTGTTCCCAGATGTGCTCTGGCCTGCTCCTTCACAGTCCCACTCACTGCTACCTTGTTTGTGGTTGCTGTCACCTCGCTCCCACCTCTGGCTTCCCTGTAGTGTTCTTGCACCACTCTCTTGTTCCTTTTTTTATTTTGGATCATTTCCGCTATCGCACAACTTCCACTAGCTCCCCTATTGCGCATGACACATGTTGGTGAATATCGCACTGTGCCATTTATTCATGGTTCCTCCCCCTATGGTTGTGCATGCATTCATTACCATTGTGCTTTTGCGCATTGCGACTTGAGTGGCGCAGCTGCCTCCCGCTGAATATCACACAATGGCGCATTTTCATACTTGTGCTGGCGCATCTCTGTTGTGCATGGTGCTTCTCTTTTGAATATTTGGGCCAGCATTTCCTTTAGCAGGGCCAAAAATTTGTGTGACACTCTAGTACATAGCAGATTTACAACCTTAAAGGAACAAAAATCCTCCTGGTTACCCAGGAGAACTAATGGATGTTTTAAATACTCCAGATGTAACATCTGTAAATTTTGTATAACAAATAAGGATTTTCAATATCCTTGTCTCCCAGATATCAGGATTAACATCAGAGAACTCATCCCATGCGATACTAGTTATGTGGTCTACGTTCTCTGGGTGTAGTTGTGATCTGCTATACAGTAGTAGCCACACATACTGCCAGCTATTTCCCGAAATTTCTGTGATATTTCCAGAAATATCTGAGGCTTTTTGCATTTATACAGTAGGGACAGCAGAGAGAAACTCTTCAGAAATTTCACGAAATATCTGGAAATAGCTGACAATGTCTGTGGCTACCACTGTATGTGGCAAAACTGTGAGGCCTTTGAAGCAAAGAATTCAGGAGCATGTTCGCTCCATTGTCAATAACAGACTTGTCACTCCGGTGGGATTACATTTTAATCAGATTCATTTCTCAAAACCTGACTGTATGAAATTCATGGGAATTGAATGGGTATTACCCCTTGAATTTGGGGGGGATAGGCCCAACTTGTTGTTAGAGAAGGAATGCAAGTGGATCTGTAGGTTAAAAAGTGTAAAACCTAACGGTTTGAATGAAAGATGGGATCTCAAACCATTTCTCAAAAGATAAATCTTAATAACTGCTAGAAATTATTTTTGGTTTTTGGAAGTTTGTGGAACTGACTTTTTGTCTTTCTGCTTTTTTCTTTCCTGCAGGTTGTAGACTCTGGGACACTCTGTACTCTGGATCCAAGCCGGAAGTCTGGAATCAAAAATATGGTAGCTACCTATTTTATTTTATTTTATTTATTTATTTATTATTTATTATGCTTTTTGTGCCAGCCTAGTGCCGAACTCAGCCCTGGTCACAACCACCACCGCTTCCTGCACCCATATGAGCTACGCTCCCCCTATGCCCCCTGGCTTACCCCCCAGGGTGGGGTCGTGGCACTTACCCACGTCGTGAATGTCGGTTCAGGTTTCAGGGGAGTCAGCCTAGGAGCACATTGAAGGCAGCAAGGAGGGCATCACAGAGGTGCTTGGCTGGGAATTTTTTCTGTCCCTGAAAGGACATTATTTTTTCCTCAGGGCGGGGACGTGCAATGACATCCCGTGTCCTTCCGGCCCCCTCCTAACGTCCAGATGTTGGTTGCAGTGGAGACCCCGGCCTCCGCCAGGGGTCCGTGGTGCACCAGACATTCGTCCCCCTCCCTCCAGAGAAGGAGAGCCGTCCAGAGGATGCTCCATCCATCTCCCCCTGGCCGGCCCTCCAGCGACCCAGGTCCGTTCTCAAATCCGGATTGCTGGCGTCGCAAGTGGAAACACTAACTGCTACGCTGACGAGCCAGCAGCTACCTATTTTATAAAGGAGCACTGTCCTTGCCAGAGACTGTATCCCAGACCTATGTTTAAACATATGCTTCCTCAAATTCTTTAAAATCTTTAAGATGAATGTTGTTCCAAAGTAAGGAATAATAAGTATACTGCTAAAATAAGCTTTGCTATTTAAGCATTTTCAATACGCTGTAACAGTATTCATTCCCCTTCTCTTCCCCCCTTTTTCCCTCCTTCCCCACCCATCTTTCCTTCCTTTCCCTTCCTCCTTTCCCTCTCTCCCGGTAAAATCTTTACACTAATATGGGTTAATCTTTGGTGTGACTTAATGTGAATAAAGATGACTTCATAGACATTAGTGATTATGAATCAATGGGTTTGCGCTAAAGCAGCATCCCGATCCAAAGTTGTTCCTTACAAACTATTGTTTTTTAACTAATCCTTTTTTCCATTAAGATCATACAAAATGTACAACATTTATTATAAGTTTCCTATTGCCCTGTGTCTACATTGTTAGTTTGTGCTACGGGTCACTAATTGTTATTTTTGTCCCTTCTGCAGCCCTGTGCCTATGCTCTAACTCCTTTCCTCACCAATTTAGCAAGCCCTTAGTTCCCTGCATTTTTCTTTGTCTGCTCAGCTCAGTCTGCTGCTTTCCTGCCTACCTATCAACCCTCAGTTTCCTGCAATTGTTTGTTTTGGTTCCCATTCTGCCATCTTTGCTGCTGCTGCTGCTTCTGATGATTTCTTGCTCCTGGCATGCTGCTTCACTTCTTCCCCTTCTTTGGGGATTTCTAGCTACAGTCTTCATTATGTTTAACAGTTTGTTCAGCCTGTACATCCTTGCCAGTTCCCTTTCTTTATCACGATTTTAGCTCAGCTGCCGCTGTATTTAATCAGCATGCAATCGCACTTAATTTTATTTGTGAGTACCTGTCCGTAACCCCAGCTAGCCCTGAATCATACTGGTTGCCCTATGCTGTACTGTCCATAACCCCTGCCTGCCCTGAATCATTCTGGTCCCTATGCTGTACTGTCAGTTAGCTCCTGCTGGCCCTGGTTCATTCCAGTTTCCCTTTGTTGTGCAGTCTTTAGCCCCTGCTGATCCTGAATCATTCTGATTGCCCTGTGCTGTCCTGTCTGTAGCACCTACTAGCCATGAATCTTTCTGGTTACCCTATGCTGTACTGTCTGTAGCCCCTGCATCATTCTGGTTCCCCTGTGCTGTACTTTCTGTTAGCTCCTGCTAGCCCTGGATCATTCTGGTTGCCCTCTGCTGTCCTGTCTTTAGCCCCTGCTAGTGGAATCTCGCCTGAGTCTACTCCAGTTCTATATTACTTCTCCATGGGATTCAAACCTGCTTCCCTGCATTGTACCTAGCATTATTCATGAAGAGCCCTTCTGTTGTTTTTTTTCAGTCTGCTTACTTTTACCATGGAGATCAGCTCAGCTACAGCTACTGCTGTTAACTAGTTTTAATTTGCATGTGGGTCACGGCACCTTCTTTGTTTTGCCTGCAGTGGAGGATGGAGGGGTTCTAGAGGAGAGTCGTGGCCCCGTGTGGTTCATTTACCATGTGTTCATCTACCATCTTCACCCTGGGACCTGCTGCCTTGTTGCCCTTACCCCTGGAAACTGCTGTCTTGTTTCCCTTACCCCTGGAATGCCCTGCAATGTCTCCCTTGCCCCGGAACCTACTGTCTGTCCCCTATACCCCTAGATACTGCTCCCTTGTCTCCCTGTCCCCTCAGAACTACTGCCTTGTATTCCTTTCCCTGGGAACTGCTGCCTTGTCTTCCTTCCCTGGAAAACTGATGCCTTGTCTCCTTTACCTCTGGAACCTACTGCAATGTTTCCCTTACCCCTGGAACCTCCTGCAATGTCTCCCTTACTCTTGGAAGCTACTGCCTGTCTCCCTTACCCCCAGGTACTGCTGCCTTGTCTGTTTTACCCCTGGGACCTGCTGCTTTGTCTCCCTTACCCCAGGAACCTACTGCCTTGTCTTCCTTATGTCTGGAAACTGCTGCCATGTCTCCCCTGCCCCTAGAAACTACTGCCTGTCTTCCTTCCTCTGGGGGCTGCCGCCTTGTCTCCCTTACCCCTCAGAACTGCTGCCTTGTCTCACTACCACTGGAATCTGATGCACTGTCTCCATTATCCCTGGGACCTACAGCCCCTTATCCCTTCCCTGTGTAAAATTATATGTACCTCTTTTGGCCTTTGAGTCATTATTGCTTCACCGTCACCTTTGCTTTGCCTACAGAGCTCAGCATGCTTATTGCCTCCTTGGGGTTTGTAATCTGCTCAAACATGTTTACTTGTACTCAGTGGGACTCAAGCCAGAATCTAATGCACTTTTGTATTATTTGCCCCACAGCAAATCTGCTTAACTTCAACTATACCAAGCAATATATCGATGTTTCAGTGCACTACTGCCCTCGCCTACAAAGTCCCTGCTTATTATGCTCAGCTACTGCTGAATGCTATTCACTATTTATACACTGTGTTTCATCATATTTCAGAGGTCAGCTCAGCTACAGCTGTTGCTGTAGACTAGATTTCAGATCTGTGTGTGAGTCACAGTGCTTTACCGTAGCTTCTTTGCTTTTCCTATGGTGGAGAACTAAGGAGATTTTATAGTGGAGTGATGTGGCCCATCATGGTTCATTACCTCACGGTCATGTCCTGCCTTCACAACAAAAATCCTTCAGGTATTTATGTCACCTTTAATTGGCACTCATTGATGGACTAGGTAACTAGCTGCACTAAGTTACCATGCTGCTCACTACCTGTTATAGCCGGCTCCATTGCTAAAGTGTTTCTCTTGCTGCTCATTGCCATTTATTTCCTGCATTACTGCATCTAGCTTTACCGTTACTAAAAGTGTTCACTTGCTGTACGTTGCTTGATCTTTTCTGCATTACTATGTATGGCCCACTCCATTGCTAAGAATTTGTTGCAGAAGCCAGGTCTCTCAACCTTCCCTGGCGCTCCGTTTGAAAGAAAGAGTGAGTTTCCTCAAAAGAAAATTGGAATATTTTCCACTCCCCTTGTTTGGGTTTCTAAATAGCAGTAGCAGAGCTGTCACACAATATAGTCCTAAGCCTGGAGGGAAGGCGATCTTGGCCTTGGCTCCCCAGAGATTTCCTCCTCAATGTTTTTTTTTCTCTCCTCCATGCCGCAGGTCATAATATTAGTTAATTTAGCTAATATTCTCTAGCTCACTTAGGTAGGTTCCGCTGTTGGATGGAGATAAATGGTGGCCCTACTAGCCATTCCCTCTCTCCTTGGGAAGCTCCTTGCTGTCATCAGTGCAAGCCCTATTATTGGTACCATCCCGCTAACTTGTGTGTTTCATTTATGTTTCATTAAGCTGCCTGTTGCTGTCAGTTTGCTTCTCTACCTCCTAGTCATCAATCACTGCTATAACTCTTTTGGGGTTCCTTCCTAAGGTACCTTTAGTCAAGGGACCCTTCCCATGGCACCTCTAGGGGTGGAATCCTCTCACAGGGTTCCTTGCTTTCAGCACCCTTACAGGGTGGTAATTCCTACTGGAACAGAGAGTGTGAATGGCCACAAACATTGTTCAACAGTTGCACAAGCATAACATTATTCTGGTTGAGAAAGCCATTGAACAAATGATAAACTCACCTACTAGAATCAGCTATAGGATGGGAACAAAAACTCTCATAGACTGTATCCTCTCAAATCGCCCTGAGAGAATTATCGAAACTCTCTTCACCAACTCTCTTAGCGACCACTTGCCAGTTCCATGTCGATGGTCCCATAGAGCTAATAAGCTCCCCCAAGTATGTCACTAGTCATGTCCTGAAGAAAGAGTCCCTAGAAATGCTTAAAGCTCACCTTAAGAAAATTAAATTTTCCTTTCTTACCTCCCTGCATGATGTTGATAAAGCCTTAGAACACTGCATAACTGCCTTTACCTCAGCCTGTGACATCTATGCCTCTATAAAAAACATAAACTGAAGGGAATCAACAACTCCTGGATTACCCCGGAACTTATAAAACTAATAGAACTCAGGGACAACCTATGGCAAAAGGCCAAGGCTACTGGTAAACAACAGGATATCCAATAGTACAAAACTGCCAGTAATACCTGTTTCCGTGAAGTCAGACAGGCCAAAATGTGATACTACAAAGACTGCCTCATAAATACATTGGAAGGGTGGAGAAAACATTCTGGGACAACCTGAAAGACCTCACAGGAAAAGCCAGCAAGTCCTCTCCCTCCATGTTTCTAGTCAATGGGGAAATCATCTAAGACCCTAAGACAATATTGGATACATTTAATGTTGCTTCCTCTGATCTATGCAATGCACTCCCCCCTGAATTTCTTGATACAACAATGGATATCCCAGTAGATGGGGGCAAGCTAATGCTGGTGCCACCTCAAGACCTCCACCCTTCTATTTTAAGGTACTTTAATGTTTTGAGGCCAAAAAATATCTCAAAAGGTTGTTGGGGAAGTCCAGACACGACTTGTTGGACCTTAACATAATATCCCTCACCCAAGACAAAGTGTTATATCCACTTACAAATATAATTAATTTATCCCTCAGGCTAGGTCAGTTCCCAAAGAAGTGGAAAGCTGTGGTTGTAACTCCAGTTCATAAAAGCAGTGATTGTGCTCTTGATACCAATTACAGTCCCATCTCAATCCCACCCTCCTCCAAAGGCCCTAGAGCGCGTAGCCTTGGACCAGCTTGTAGACTATCTGGATGAGTGTGATATCCAATGCCCAACAACATGGGTTTTGGAAAGAACACAGTACCACAACAGCACTAATTGAATACTCCAGCTTCCTCCATGGAGCGCTAGACTGTAGCCAGTTAGTGGTAGCAATTTTTTATAGACCTAATCAAGACCTTTGACACTGTAAATCACAACCTAATACTTGGCAAATTCCGTAAAACAAGTCTTTTGCCTGAAATAGTTAGATGGTTCAGAAGCTATCTAGGTAACAGAATGCAGCAGGTAAAGATAAACGATGTCCTCCCTGAAAGGAGGAATGTGAGCATGGGTGTACCACAAGGGTCAATCATAGGTCCCCTCCTGTTCAGCCTTTTTCAGAACCAACTTCCCTTAGTTTGCACTGAAAAAGTACTTTTATATGCAGATGATGCCATCATTTACACCAAAAATCCTGACCCCAGCATCCTAGAAACAGACCTCTAGTCTAACTTTAACAGCATTGAAGCCTGGTTCTTCGATAACAAACTCCTTATGAACTAAAAAAAAATTAGGACAGTGTTGTTCGCTAACCCCAAAAGCAAACATAAATCAAGTCAACTATCTATCCTCAATAACAAAAAGGACCTGCTAGAACAGGTAACCACATTTAAATATTTAGGCATCACCTTTGACACCTTGCTCTCCTTCACCCACCATGTGGACCAAGTAGTAAGGGTAGTCACTACCAGAATTGGACTCCTATACAAGCACCGGCTTAATTTGAACCCTGATGCGCTGGCACTTGCAGGCAGGAAAAAGCTCTATCCTCTCCATCATTGATTATGGACTTGTATATGGAGCAGCCACTAACAAAGCTCTTAGAAGAGTCAGACTGTTCTTAAAGGGGAACTGTCAAGAATAAGAGCCTCACACCCAAGTGTAAGGCTGATCCTAATTAGTCCTTTGTGTGCAGCAACACTTTTATTTACTTACTGATTACTGCAGTGTAATAAATTAATCAGGCTAATTTCACTGACTTGTTAGAAGCAATTTCATGTAACCAGACATCCCAGAATCCCCTACTGCTGACATCAGAGGAGAACTGCAGAGCTGGGAGATTCAATAGCCTGCACTGAATGTCAGAGTTTTTTCTAAGCTGTAATCTTTAGTTTGCTGGACTGCTATTCTCCTGGGGCTAGGTACAGTCATGGAGGGCTGTACTAAGCCCCGTGAGCACAGTAGGACCAGCAAACATCTCTGTTTTAGCTTATAAAATCTTTAAAGTGTATACTGCAGGCTATTGAAGGCTATTGAATCCCCCAGCTCTGCAGTTCTCCTATGATGTCATCAGCAGGGATTTCTGGGATGTCTGGTAACATGAAATGGCATCTTAGAAGTCAACAAAATTAGTCTAGTGCATTCTACTATGCTGCAGTAAACAGTAAGTAAAAAAAAATGTTTTTGTACACAAAGTGCAAATTGGGATCAGCCTCACATTTGGGTGTGAGGCTTTTATTGCTAACAGTTCCCCTTTAAACAAAGTATGTAGACTCGTTACAGGTGGACACACATAAGTAATCTTTATGTCCAGACAGCGTGACTAGATCTACAGGGTAGGGTAAAATACCAGGGGCCAGATATTCAAACCTTTGCACCAGGTGTAAATCCATTGTGCTGGAATAACGCTGGATTTGCGCCAGGCTGCAATATTCAAAAGCCCTAACAGCACCAGTGCTGTGTGACAGTGCTGATGCTAAAAGATAATGTATTCGGTGGGGAGGGGGTAGGGAAGTGGCCATGAATGCTGGCACAGCAGCATATTCAAAAGTTTAGTGCCACTCTACAAGATTTAGTGCTACCCGTAGTGCAGCGCTAAATACTGCCTGCAAAAAGCATACAGTAATTCGGCAGTGGTACTTGAAGTAATTTGAAGTGTAACATTGATACACTTTGAATTACTGCTAAGAAAACCCCTGGTAGTCTAGTGGTCCCCCCCACCCCACATCACAATCTCTGACTCCCAGTTTGTGTAAAAAATATGACATCCCAAGTGGTCCCCCCACCACCATCACAATCTCCAACTCCCGTTCTGTGTAAAAAATATGACATCCCAAGTGGTCCCCCCACCACCCCAGCATGACTTCTGACCCCAAATCACTTAAGTCCCTGGTAGTCTAGTGGCCCCTCACCCGACAGTGACAACCCCCGCTCCCCCCCAGACATCCCCTGAATGGAGCCGGCAACTGGCTCAGCCATCCTCTCACCACTACGACTGGCCGCCAACTGAGTAATGAATGAGCAGTACTGTAATGAATGAGCGTGCCCTCACGTGAAGATAAGCTCATTCATTACAATACTGATCATTCATACCTCAGTCAGAGGCTGACTATGGCCGGTGGGGGTCTTCACTGCTGGGTGGGGCCACTAGACTAACAGGGACTTAAGTGATTTGGGGTCGGGGATCATGCTGGGGGGGTGGGGAGATCACTTGGGACGTCATATTGTTTACACAGAATGGGAGTCAGTGATCATGCTGAGGAGGGTGGGGGGCCCACTCGACTAACACACACATAGGAACAGAGACTTGACAGCAGGACAGGAATGCTTGGCCCACCCAGTCTGCCCAGTTCCCTACATTATGGATATGATGCAGATCCTAGTTAGCCTACAGCCTACATCTCCCCCCTCCCTACCAGGATTGCCTTATGCCTGTCTCTTGTATTCTTGCATCACCCCACTGTTATTGCACCCACAACTGCTGTGGGGTGCCTATGTTGGTGAGCAAGTCACTTAACTTCCTTGTGCTCCTAGGTCGCACCTGGAAACAAGCTCAGGCTTAGTGTGCCTTTCCTGGTTAAACAATTTCCCCCTTTCTCATCCCATCCCCTGTCACTAGCTTCACCCCTTCCCACCACATCCTGAATAACCTTCCGTTCCCCTTCTCAATGTCCTGCGTGACTGCATCCTGAACTTTGCCTGTTTATTTTTCTCTAATCTGTTTGTTTATGCTATTAACAATATCGCAATGTACTCCATATTTATATTATCCAGTTTATGTTTAGTGTCCTGAACTCTGTACTGAAATGCTGTACTCTGTACTGAAATGTTTCCCCATCTCTATCTGTTCCTGACAATGTCCTATATGTCTGCATCCCAAATTGTTACCTGTTGATTTACTCTAATCTGTATATGTAATTGACAATATCATATTGTACTCCATATTTATATTTTCCAGTTTATTGTTAGTGTCCTGCACACTGCACTGAAATGGTGTTTTGTATTGTAATCTCTATAAGATGTGGAACCTTTGTAAATGAGCTCCATTGCTCAAAGGTATGTATCGAAGACAATAAATATAAATAAATAAATAAATTGAAGAGCTTCAAGCCTGGGTACTGTTTCCCCTAGGCTTAGGAAAGGGAAATGTTTAAAAAATGCAGTTATTTTTGGGCAGAGCATGTTGAAATCAATACTTTTGTGCCTGGTATATACAAATAACAATGTGGCAAAGAGTTCTCTTACCTGAAAAATGTCTAGTTCCCAGGCCACATAGCTTTGTCTGTCCCCCTTCTCAAAGCAATCCTAGATCTGCCTCTGGCTTACTTGACACTTCTGATACACATCCAGAACTGCAGGTGTCCGGTTGGTCACAGGGTTGGGGATGAGCATTTCTTTCTCTGGGCCTAATTTTCAAAGAGGCCTTAGATCAATGCAGGATGCGCCAAACAGGCAGATTGTGTCAAGTCATGTTGTGGCAAACAGTATCTGCCCGATTCTGGACCACGAGCTGTGCCATAAAAGGCGATGCACTGGGTGGGATCGATGCAAGGTATATCGGAAAAAAGTTGGTGCAGGTGATGGCAGAGCAGAGTGGAGAAGGAATAATGCAGGAAACGGCTTGCACATAGCGCAAGAAAAACTTCACCAATGAGAAGACAGACATCCTCATTGAGGAGATGGACTCACAGGTTGATCTCCTGCTATCCTGAGGTGGGGACATGGATCTCAGGGACTGAAGGAAAGAAGCCTGGGATGAGGTTGCACCAGGGTCGGTGCCATAGGCCCTGTGAAGCAGTCCATCAGAGAACTCCAAAAGAAGGGGTACCTTGACATTAGGTGAAGGTCAAAAGAAAAGCTGGCCCATAACAGGTGGTGTGCGATGGCAATGTACTCACAATCTGGGTAGTACAGCCAGTTTTGTGGGTAACGTGGTCTGCTTTCCCACTCTGGTGGCATTGTACGCGGTCACATTTTTTAGTTGCTGCTTGTGTGGAAAACCACTTCTGTGTTCAGATGCATTGGACGTCAGTTCACATGCAGTTGTGCCATTTTTTGTGGCCCAGTGTCTGATGCATAATTTTTCACTCAAATCCGACGCATGTTGTGTCATATTTTCTCTGCGTGTTTTTTCACAATAGTTGCATCATTTTCAAGGTTCCATGTGACATGCATCACAAATGCACACAAATGTGATGCGTGTTGTGCTGATGCCCCACATGATGTCCTGCTCTGTTCTGCATCTCCTCCTTGTGCCACTGCCACATTAGGGGCATCCCACTCTACATTGCATGGAACTACCTATCAGGGCTGTGGTCCACCTGTGCACCATTGCTCATGTCACCCTAACACATGCACAACACCTACCTCTGTGCATCACTACACCCTTGGGAAGGTACCCACCCCATGTGGCTTCCTGGCAGTGCCATATGGGATTTGTGTGGGGGCAGTGTCCTGCAGTTCTGCCATGACATGGGCTGGCACAAGTGCCCATCTTGGCCACAGGGGTACAACACACCCATGCGTGTGCATCACTACACTGCATCAGTGCTGTGCCATCCCAATCTGGCATGGCCTACATGGTAACTGGGGGAACTACACAGCCCCTTTTCACCCCCCCCCGTGTTGGCACTGTACCATGGGCCATCCACTGCTATGGCACACAATGTATCCAGTGTGTTACAACCAGAGGGGTTGCCCTGTACAAGATGGCCCTGGCAGTATCAAAAGGGTTGGTCCATGCCATGCTGCAGGCCTGTCCATAGGGGTCCCAAATAGGCCACCTACCACAGCTATCTGGGGTTAGCTAGCCATTCACTTCAGAGACCATGGCCAGACATGCCTGGGGCTCACATGACAGCCATGCCATCATTCACACTATGGTGTTGTCGCATGCCGTGTGCTGTTCCACCCCGTATTCCATCTCACAAGGCCCTACTACCCTGGCTGGTTTGCGTCATCTAAGCTGTTTACATGACGTGCCATCTGTACCATCTCAGGGTGTACCATTGTGTCATGTCTGTTGTACTGATCTTGGACCCCACAGCACCTGTTATGACAGGCTTGTCCACACTTACCTCATGTATCATACTCCCTCTGGATATGGTACCTGCCGTGATGTGTTCCTATGCCACCTGGTATCACATATAGACAGTGGGCACAATACCTGCAACAGGGCTGCTGTCACCTGTATGCTGCACCAGGCAGCATGATGTCCTCTACAGAGTGGCCTGCAGTCACCCACTGAGTCTGTTCTTGCAGGGGCAATCTGTGCACGGTTCCTGGGATGTGCCCCGCCACTGAGGTTGCTGCCATGGTGATGTTCATGCCCCATCAGCTGAATTGGCTGGTGATCAGTTCTGCTCTGGTGTGCTGTCCAACTGCTGCAGTTCTTGTCCATGTGGTACCCTGGGCAGGTATATTGTACAGCATTTCCTCTTCTCCCTCATCCTCACCCTGCTCAGCATCCACCTCTGGCAAGGGGAAGCTGTTGAGATATGGCAATGTTGTGCAGAATACAGCATGCCAGGAAGATCTTGCAAACCATACTTGTGTATTGAAGGCCTCTCTCATTGATACAGGCAGCGGCAGTGCATCTTCAGGATCCCAGTGGTCCTTTCAGTCCCTGACTGTGGGGAGGTGTGTGCCTCATTGTAGCATTCCTTTTCCTTTGTCTGTGGCTGCCTGAATGGTGTCAAGAGTCATGGCAGCTGGGGATATCCATTGTCGCATGTGGGCATGGAATGCATAGGTTACTTCTTATTGCCTGTGCGTATTGTCATTCTTGCAGGGTTGTGCAGACTCCTTGCCACAAACATAGACCACCACTGGCCTGTCAGTCCTACCTGTGTGGGCCTTTGCACATCATTCCCACACATGATCACACATGGGTACCACTGACCTCCCCCCCCACATGCTCTACATGGTGCATGGTGCCCATGTCCAATGTTCCTCATGCATGCTGGCCAGACACGTTGCCTACAGTCACATGGCATAGTCAACGTGCCGTGCACACTAGGCCATCGCACAAGGTGGCTATGTGGCTCGAATGATGCTCTCCTGAGTAGCATGCCATTTACACATGTCACTGCCTGCATGTGAGTCTCCTATATGGACCCCAGGAAACATACTATACTGGTGTGTGCCATGTGCACCTACCCATCAGTCATCATCCTTGGATGTTTTCTCTCTTTCTCAAATGCCTTGTACGGGCCACTGTGGCGGACTATGTAGGTATTGTGCCAGAATCCAGGATGCTGGGTGACCACATCCAATATGTGACACTGACTGTCACAAACCATCAGCATGTTCATAGACTGATATCCTTTGTGGCTCACATATGCTTCCTTCTCAGCTGATGGTGCTTTGATGACAATGTGGGTGCAGTCAATGGCACCTAGCATGCATTGGAATCGTGTCATATTGTAGAAGCCCTGCTTCACAGACTGTTGCTGATGCGCATCCTGTGGGAAGCTGATGTACCTGTGTAACCTATGTAGCAGGGTCTCCAGAAACTGCTTCAGGCAGTTCAATACAGCAGACTGTGAAATGCCCACCATATCACTGGTTGGGGTCTGGAAGTTCCCAGTGGCCAAGAAGCAGAGTGCAATGCTCACCTTGACATTTACTGGTATTGGATGGCCTCTCTGTATTGCACTCTGCAGGTCCCTTCTCAACTCCTGGGATAACTCCATGATGGCAGCCTTCTTGAGACAACTTTGTGCAATACCCTCCTTCTCTGTCTGGTCCTGATATGATGTTCTCTTCCAGCAGACTTGTGCTGCATATCTCCTGGTGGTTCCGCACTGTCTTTGTGGCATGCCGTTCCCCTGGACCCTGCCAGCCTATTGCCTGGCTCATCTCTGCCACCTTTACCATGGCCAGCCTGATGCCCAGTAGGACCATGCACCTGACATCTTCTCTGTCACTTGTATGGTGCTTGTGCTGCAGCACTGCAACCTTGCTAGTGACTCAGATCTGCCTGCCTGCTGTGGGCCTATTTATTTGCTCTAGTGTCAGTTACACCAGCTCCACCTTGGTCTAACAGGTGCATGTTACTATTGCTATTATTGGCGCAATGTTCAGGTGTTCCACCTTGTAAAATCTGAAAAAAGGGGATGTTGTTTTTTTCTTTTTGATGCAAGGCCTGTTGCAACATGGCATACCCAATTTTTTGATACAAGCCTGGCACAGTTTGGTTTGACACAAGCGAGCCTGAAAATGATGCAAGGTGCATTGTGAAATCACATTTGGTGCAACATTTGATATAACTTGCAGCTTGTGCCAAATAGTTTTGGCACAAGTGACTTGCGTCATTCTCAGAGCTTTGAAAATTGAGCCCCCTATCTTTCTCTGCCTCAGTTGGTTCATTGTCCTGGGGGTGGTGGTGAGAGTGTGGAAAAGTGCATTTTGATGCTGGCTATTGTGTGTGTAGAGCTAGGGCTGCTTGATTATACAGTATATTTGCTGCGGAGGGATCCTCTGGTTCAGTGGGGGAGGAGCGTGCAGAAAAAGGAAGAGAGGGGGCCATAGTACAATACAATGGGGAAAGCACAGTGTGAGTGACTTGATGACAGTATTTTTTTTTTTTGCTTTGGCAGGAAGCAGTTTAGGAGCAGGATAAATGTGCAGTAATCCGAATATTTCTTGCCTTGTATTTTTTCTGTCTATGTGAGCAAAATTCACCGCTGTACTTGAGGACTAATGCAACCATCTGTGGCTTAGTGCAATTTCAAATCAACTTGTCCTGCTGGTTAGTGCAAAACAAGGTTAAGGTGGACCCCTGATATTATGAAGATAATGCATTTGTCAAATTATTCTAGTGGCAACCAACAAGACCCTTGTGATCAATACACGGCAAACATAGCAATCCTTGTTTTTTAAACATTACGCAGTTGCCTGCAAACCATGGTTCAGAGAGAGAGTTGCAAGTTGTGTATATTGCTACTTTTCACCAAGAGCTCCTCAGCTAGAAAAATACACAGGAAATCTCTGTTTATGGGGTTTTCTTCGTTAACAATAATGGTAAACATTAATCAGGTTAGCAGCATCCATATTTCCCTCTGTAATAAATTGACATGAAAGGACCTCTTGTCAAGAGTGTTAAATTTTGTGCCTCAGGCAAAAAAAAAATTTGAAAGTGGGGGACAGATGTGTCTTTAAAATGTTCTGATATTCAAAGGATTAAATGTGAGAGGCAGGATTTTTAAGAAGTATTCTTTCGAGTTCCGCCCACGACTTTTTAAAATGGCAAGTCTGTCCAAACTGTTTTACCATCTATTATACTGTAATGTGACCTTCTTTACCAGTTGCTGAACTTGCCCATTTCCAAGAACAGTGAATAACAACACCATGGCAAGATTTTTAGTGGAATGAGAGAGGCTTGGGAAGTGTGTAACTTGGCAGTGTGAAAGGAAAAAGTCCTCTGCACCAGCATCCTGCAGATAATCCACTATTTTAAGCAGATTGCCTTCTGGGGTGATAACTTTCCTTCTCTACACACATGGTACACCTGATCATAATGGGTAAGCATCTGTATGGAAAAATGGCTGCAAGATGCTATAAAGCAGGAAAAAGGGAAGTCAGCCTGGTGACACTGAGGGCTGAGGTGCTGGACACCACAACTCGTGCCACACTGGTGACCTGGGTTTAGTAACGGGCCTGGATCATTGGGGGTTGGCTGGGGGGGAGCAGGAGCTGGACTGACCTATTGCGAATCTGCTCTCCTCTCCCGGGGAGGGACATTGTCACTCCCACTGCATGACTGCCACTGGGTGGAGGCCTGGGGGCACAATAGGGTGCAGAGTGGCATGAAGTGAGGGTGTTGTGGGATCACAGCATGTGCACACCTCTGTGTGTGTGTGTGTGTGTATATCACCGCTACAAGGGGAAGGGAGAACACAGAAAATGGAGCTGGCAGGCTCCATGACCTATGCAGGAGGTGAGCCATTAGAGAGAGAGAACTGAGCCCTCGGGGGAAGGGGGGCAGCCTGCCAGCCCCATGAGAAACAGCTATAGGGGGAAAAGGGTTGTGAAATAAAACCCTCTCTGAAATTCCCAACCACCCAATGCACCATTTTTCCTGCTGCATGTTTAGGAATTTCGGCCCTCTTAAAATCAGGTTGCAGGTATTTTCTCTCTCTCTCTCTCTCTCTCCCTCTCCCTCTCCCTCCCTCTCCCTCTCCCTCTTCTCATTTGGTGGCATTTGCCATTAGTCCATGACTGCTACACTTCTGTTACATCTTGTAAGTCAGATTTCCAGTCTTGGTTAAAGAGCACCTCATCACCAATGTAAGCAGCCATTAACCCATGCAACCTGAAAAGATTTATAGTACATTGGTACAGTCTGAAGGGGGTGGCAAATGCCCTTTTCTCAGTGGACTTGTGTGTGCATATATCTAATACATTGATTTATTAAGCATTTCACAGTTTATCCAATAGTTCATCCTCCCAAATGATTGGTTAGGTACTGAAATTGGATACCACACTGAATTTTCTAAAGTCTCTCTACACAACCAAATGGACCTGTCCAGTTTTGGAATCATACAATTGGATGGGACTATTCACTCTGGGACTCTTCAGTAATACATAGATCAAGCACAGAGAAGATTTTGTCCCATAACACCTCACATATTTTCTCTGAGGGTGGATAAAGTTTTTTGAAAACCCATACTCCAGGCTCAATTCCAATGCAGTGTTTAATTATATGGGTTTTCCTGGGCTTTGGGGAAAATCCATCACTGTAATCAGTTACCATCTGTAAGGCCTCCTGACTCAGGCTGGTGTTGATTTAATCATCCAGTGGGACATCACTCTTTTCATGTGTCATCATAGGGCACATGTTGGGTACTCCATCCTCTAAACCTAAATCAGTTGCCTGATCCATGGGTTCATCACCCTCATCTCAGTTGATAAACAGTACCTACAGGGTTTTAGCAAGTTCACGCAACATGCCTGTATATATTTTTTTTTTTTTGTCAGAATGCAAAATCTTCTAAGCTACATGCTCCATACTCCAGATCACTTCATATGGTCCCTGCTAGTTGGCTTGGAGGTTACTCTCTGAACTGGGCAAACAGTTTATCTCCAAGGTAATACTCCCGCATCCTAGCACCTTGGTTGTAGTGCAACTTCTGAGTACACTGTGCACCCCATTTAATTTTCTTTGGTAGATCTTCCAACTATGACCAGTTTTTACACATATTTAAGACATATTGGAGAACATTAGGTAGACTAAGAGCCAGTCCCTTCCATTTCTCCTTTACAATATAGAAGATTCCTGAGGGTTGTCATCCATTTAGCAACTGAAGGGGTTCTTGAGGAATCTTTGGAATAGGAAACAACAAATATAGTAATATCTGGTCCCAACTTCTAGCATCCTTGGCTATGAATTTGCACAACATACTTTTAAGAATTTCATAAATTGTTCTACAAGACTAATAGTCTGTGGGTGGCATGCAGATGTTTGGATGGATTTGACTTTTCAGAGGGTATTTTACTCTTATGAATTGGGAAAAAACATTTGCACCCTGGTGTATCAAAATGTCTCCAGGCAAACCCACCCAACGAAGGAACATTCAATCAGGCTTTATTACAAGCAAAGATGTCACCATTATTTCATATCGTTACCAATGCTTACACTGAACAGGGTGGACATTTCTGCACTGGGAAACAGTTTTCTACTTTTCAGACCCTTGAAAACCACATCTTTTGGGGGGTGCTGAGGGGGGAAAAGGGAGATGAGGGCTTGAAGGGGTTTGACTGTGGGGATATTGAATGATGCTTGAGGTCACGTTTGGTGGGTGGAGTTGGTTTTGGAGCTTGGGTGGGGAAGAGAATACTTTGATTAAACCAATGATGATTATTTGGCGGGTGTAAACTTCACTGGGAGAGGAGGTAAGAGGCTATTTTTCAGCAGAGTGTGACAGGTTGTAATAAGGGCTGCATGGCAGGAGGGGGAGGTTGGGCTTCACACAGTCTCTCCAGCCTATATCCTACTATATCTGGGACATTAAAATATGTTTTTCTTTAAATAGAAGCACTTTGTGATGTTCGTAAGTGAAATACTACTTTACTCAGCTAAAAATACAGGACTTGGCACATTGCCAGCAACTAAGCTGGTATAGTGCCTCTACTTATAGCTTCTGTTGAGTGAAGTAGGCACTCTACTGCATGAAGAACTATTCAAAGTTGTATTTGTGAAGCTGGGAAACTTTACAAAGCAAAGTTTTCTGACTTCAGCTCTCTCTACTCATGAGTCATACGGTATGGCAGCATGTCTGTGTGCTGAGTGTGTCACACAGACATCTAATAATCACTGATGGCTACTGTGAGTCATCATTGTTAGTATGTGACAGCAGCTGCATCGTGCCATCCTCTGTCATGTGTGTGTCGATGTGTGCACAAAACACAAAGAGAAGAACAGGAGGAGAAAGGGATATGAGGGGAGGAAAGGAGCAGATAAATGTTTCATCATCTCACTTCCACCAAGCAGAAGTTCTGTAAGCAGTGGTGGTAGTGGAGAAAGGGCTGGTCATGGTAGAAGATGGACTGGGAGTCATGTTCATGAGGATGCGAGGACAAGGGCTGCGAGAATGACAGAACAACCTAAGATACCATGATTTTACTCCCAATGCAGTGCAAACAGTTTAGTTCAATCCCTGCTGGTCATCCAGTGTACCTGATGAGGAAACCAACCTGACTAGTCCAGAAGCATAGCAGATCTCCTCTATTTCTTCTTTCAGTGCTTCCGGATCCCTTACTTGGGATAAAAGTGAAACATCCAGCAATGTAAAGTCTAGTTCCCCCAAAAAAATCATCTTGCATTTGCAGCCCATTTCCAGAAATCAACCCCCCTGTTGTCACTAGCAGCAGTAGCACCTTCTGAAAACTGCATGTTCTAGAGGGAGAGGCATGGGGGGAGGGTGGTGTTTGCCAGGGTGTGCTGCAGTGAGGGTGGTTTACCCTTATTCTTTTACTGGGTTTGGTAGCAAGTTTTATTTTAAACTGCAGTGCATCTATGAAGCAGACATTGGATGGGGGAAGGTCACTAATAATATGCAACTTCACCAGAACTGGGGAAAGGAGAGACATAGAAGTGCTACAAGCATGAGGGATGGGTGCTTTTCTTTCTAAGTTCGGAACTAGTGGGAAGATCACTGGAAGCAAAGCAAAGCAAAGCAAACTTTATTTATATAAGGTGCCCTTCCAAAGCTCAGGGTGCCTTTGCAAAAAAAATACCTATACAAATTTTAAAACTCAATACATAAAATGAGCATCTTAAAACTAAAATAAACTTTGTTAAAAACCATTCACACCCACAATGCAACAGCTATAAGATATCACATTTCCACTGAATCAGCAATAATCATCAAATGCTTGTGCAAACAGATATGCTTTCAAGGATTTCTTAAATTCTTCTACGGTCAGGCTATCACGAATCTGATGAGGTAGAGAATTCCACAGGGTAGGAGCCAGAAAGTCAAAGGATCTACCTCCAGATGTTTTCAGACATACCCTGGGAATCTCTAGCAATCCCTCACCGGAGGATCGGAGCGAACAGGAGGGACAGTAGGGTGACAGCAGATCTTGTAGATACTGAGGTCCCAGGTCAGTGTAGAGTTTTATAGGTCAACAATGCAACCTTGAAGGTGATCCACCATTGCACTGGCAACCAGTGCAGTTCACGCAGCACAGGTGTTATATGGCTGGACCTGGAAGCTCCAGTTAACAGCCTTGCCATCGCGTTCTGCATCAGCTGCAATTGGCTGATCTCCACCCCTGGTAGCCCTAGATAAAGGGTGTTGCAATAATCAAGACAGGTGGTGACAAAGACATGGACCAAAGTAGGTAGATCTTCAGATGGAACCTGGTGCTTCACCCTGGAGATGTTCCTTAGATGGTAAAAGGAAGACTTGACTACAGTCGACGCCTGAGCCTTTAGGGTCAAGCCTTCATCAAATATCACCCCCAGATTCTGCACCTGGCCTGAGGCATTGAGCAGGACCCCCCCAAGATATAAACCCAAGGGCCTCCCTCCCTATGTCCCGACCATCCTCAGATCCAGGTCCACAACCTGTACCTCTGTTTTTCCAGAATTCAGCATCAGCCAGCTTGCACTCATCCAGTCTTGTATCTCCTGGAGGCAGTTATGAAACACCGAGAGAGTATCACACACCTGGTCTGGCATGAAAGACAAGTAGAGCTGAGAATCATCTGCATAGCAGTGAAAACTCAGCCCATACTGTCTTATAATGTCTCCTAATAACAGCATATACACTGCAAACAACATGGGGGACAGCACCAAGCCCCATGGAACCACACAGTACAGGCCCCTAGGGGTTGAGGAATACACCCCAGACTCCATCCTTTGAGACCTGCCCTCAGGGAATGAATGGAACCATCTGAGGACCACCCCCCTCAGCCCACAGAAAAACCACAGGTACTAGAGCAACACTCCATGGTCCACAGTGTCAAAAGCTGTTGAGAGATCCAGGAGAACCAAGATGGAACGAGCTGTCCAACATCTAGCCATTAGGGGATCATTAAGTACCTGTACCAGGGCCATCTCAGTGCTATGTCTTTTCTTGAAGCCTGACTGGAGAGGGTCATAGATATTCTGGATTGTCAAATGATCTTCCGACTGCAGTGCAACTGCCTTCTCAATAACTTTACCTACAAAAGGCAAGTTAGAGATTAATCTGTAGTTAACTGGAGAGTCCGGGTCAAGGGAAGTTTTTTTCAGGAGGGGATGCACCACCGTCTCCTTTAAAGAATCTGGAAAGATGCCTCTCTCTAATGATACCCTTACTATTCCAGCAAGGGCCGGGCTGATGTCCTCAATACACCCTACAAGAAAGTGAGTTGGGCCCGGATCCAAACTACAGCAGGTTGGCCACAGAATCTGGATGATCCTCACTATATCCTTGACTGCCAGCTGGCCAAAGGTAGACCAGATCACCTGGGCACTTGTACCACCCAAATGATCACTGAAAGGTTCAATGGAGAGGCATTGGCTGATCTCTGTCCTAATGGAGGACACCTTATTAGCAAAGAACTGCACAAACCCTTCACACTTTTCTTGTGATAATGCTTGACTGGACTGCAGACAGGCTGGATTGCACAGTCTGTCCACGGTCTGGAAGAGCAGAGCTGGAAGAACATACTGTAGCTAAGTGGTAGGTGTTTTTTTTAAACACGTTACAAAAAAAAGATGTATAAGGGCAGTTTACCAGACAAGTACCTCTTCATCTGATGATGTGTTCAGTTCATCAGGTGAAGAACTACCTATAGTGGAATTTCCCTTGCAAAGCATCACTATGCGTATTCTTTGCCTAGATAAGAACTAAATGAGGTACAATTTTGCACTACTTGAAACTGGGAAACTTCACGATTAAGTGAAACTTTCTGATTTTCCCATTTCTAGACTTGATTAGGGATGGATAATCATTTTCCAATCTGACCAAATTCAGATCAGAACTGCATAATGGCAAACAATTATCTGTGTACTGTATCTGTCAGATTTCCATTGGATCAGATAGTGCAGCACTGTGATGTCACTGACAGTGACAGTACCAGTGATAAGGAAGAGGTGCTCGCCTTCTGCCAGATTGGTCACAGTAAATGAGATCACAGTGCTAATGAGGTGTGAAGGGAACTGATCTAGATAGTGGGCTCTATTTTCAAAGGGTGACACAGGGCCTGCGTCAAGCCCTGCATCAAACCCTTTCTTTAACGCAGCTGCGCCAATCACCATTGCTGTAACTGCACCCAATTTTGGTTGGGCAGATGCAGTTGCGATACTTTAACTGATTTACGATAGCTTACACCAAGTCCTTGGTGCAAGTACTGTAAAATGGGTTCTTGGGATTACTTCAAGCTAGACCAGAAAAAAGTTGGTCTAACAATTGCCACACAGGATCAAAAATCCCAATCGCTGACCTGGTGGTTGCTGCAAGCCCGTGCACCATATCTTCAGTGCACTCGGGACTTGCAGCAATTGTGGGCTTTTGAAAATTGAGCACAGTAAGTTGCTCTCCAAGTAAAGTACTGCTCTTTGAATTGCACATAATATTGCCAGGTAAAAAGCCTTCTAATCTGCAAAGGGTCAATAAAAATGCTTATTTAATGCAAATAAACAACTAATTTAAAAAAAAATAGTAAAATGTTCTATCTGCAATTTTTGGTGCTGCTATCTGTTTTAGTTGCTCAGGGTCACTCAGTGAATAACAGGTAGGTCTTGCCAAACTAATCTGGTCGACTTCTTTGACTGGGTTACAAGGATAGTAGATCAGGGAGAAGCGGTAAATGTCATCTATCTGGACTTTAGCAAAGCCTTAGACTCTGTTCCACATAGAAGGCTGGTAAGGAAGCTGGATCACATGGGGTGGGTAGGGAGGTGGTTGAGTGGGTGAGTAGCTGGGTGAGAGGAAGAACACAGAGGGGTCAGGTAAATGGGAAATTTTTAGCTGAGAGAGAGGTAACCAGTGGAGTACCACAGTGTTCAGTACTGGGTTCTCTACTCTTCAATGTGTTCATAGGAAAAATTGCAAATGGTCTGGAAGGTAAAGTATGTCTATTTGCTGACAAAACCAAGATGTGCAACAGAGTGGACTCCCCTGAGGGTGTGAGGAGTATGACTTCAGACTTGAAGAAAATGGAGGAGTGGTCAGAAACATGGCAGCTGAAATTCAACTCCAAAAAGTGCAAAGTCATGCACTTGGGCAGAAACAATCCCAAAGAGTATTACTACCTGGGAGGAGAGAAGCTAGCCTCCACCAGCCAGGACAGGGACCTAGGGGTCATTATATCAGAAGACTTGCAAGTGGGTAAGCAGTGCGAAAAGGCAGCACTAAAGGCAAGTGGCATGCTGGGCTGCATCGGAAGGGGAACCATGAGTTGCAGGAGCAGGGGCGTAGTTTGCTATTTTTACAGGGGGGGCAAAGTAACAAAAAAGTCCTGATTTTCGCGCATCACGACAGTGTAGAGGACAGGTGGCTTGCGTAATGCAAACAAATCAACCAGCATCAAATAATGCCCCAAAAATATTTAAGACTACAGCTGAATAACTCCTGGGAGGGACCAGCCCAGGCCAAGTCAGAGCATTTCCCCACCCCACCAGTTTTACTGCAGCCTGCTCTCGGCCCAACTCCTCCTGAGACCAGAGTCGAAAAACTGACCAAGATCTGTTTTGTATTCAGTTCTTCGTTCTTCTGCCTTGGGAGTAAGAATTTACTTGTAAAGTTCAAAATATATAAGGAACTTAACTTCCTTCTCAAGAGGACAGGACCTCCCCTCAGCTTCAATTCAAATCAGTCTTGACCTAATTTTGCCCCCACCTGAACCTCCAGGTGGATAACTCACTAGTCTCTCACCCCCCTTTGCTGCTTACATAACCCTTCCAAGTCCAGCCCTTATAGTGGATCCTGAACTTCTTGAAATGTCTGCTTGAGCTAGCCTCCCACCCTTGAGGAGTGCAAAAGCATGTTTCAATGAAGTGCAGCAAATGGCTGTGCCCCTCAGTATACCTATAAACATGGATGGTATGGGAAACATCCCAGCATGTGCATCCTCACAGCATGAGCCCTTATTTACAAAGATTACATAAAAAATGTGATTATACAATGACAAGAATGAATGCTGGCCTCTGATTGGTCAGTCTTGGGCTAGACCCATGATGTTATCCCAGTACATCCAATTCATCACAGGTCTAGTCTCAGCCTCTCCATGAACCTCTTAATGATTGTTAGCATTAGTGTGGTTTTTTTGTATCTTCTCTTAAAAATATTTTTCCACACCAAATAAAACATCTTTAAAATAATTTTTTTTAATTCTGTATAACAACACGCCATTGTATATTAGCAATAATGCCCTCCAGGGTGTGTATCATGGTAGGATAACGTCATGCCTTATGTATTGGATGCACTCATGGCCAACCACCTGAGGCATGACGTTATCCCAGCATGACACACGCCCTGTCGGGCATTATTGCTTACTTGCACCCAGTGTTAACACTTTTCTTTGTTATAACCAAGTTAATTCATTAGTCTCCCATCCCATCCCATCCCATATTATTCAATGTCACATGCCTGAATCTGGTTAGGTAAGGTAAGCAAAGAGGATAATGCTCTCCCCAAGCAAGCAAGCATTGCATACATAAGCATGGGACTTGCTGATATCCTTCAGGGGGTGCTCTTAACAAGCATGCTGATGTACCTGGGACAGTGCAACAGAACAATGTAAATCCCCTAATTGTGCAAGATGATCATGGGCATGGTGTGGTCACACCACAACCCCTACCACTCTCCTCCCCATGGGCTCCTAAGGAATATGCATCTCTGTCCATGCCCAGGGTTACACAACCCCATCCAAGCAAACACGGACTGCCCTGGCACAAAAGTGGTCGCATCACATAACCTAAGAGAACAGACGCCACAGGAAGTTTGCTGGAATAATGACTCCAGATACCAGTGCACAGCCTCGCAGGACCCACCCTGAAAGGTAAGTACTTGGTTGGTGGTTTTTATTAGCATCACCTATGACAGTGTGTGGTGGGCTGGTTGTGGTAGCCCAGGTTGCCATGGATGCTCCCCCCCCACAGACTACTTCAAAATCGTCTCATCTGACAGTTTTGAAGGGCACAAATGAAACATGGTTGCTTCAATCTGATGTGGTTTAATACAGTTTTTTTTGTCCGAGCGTGTGTCTCTATTCTTCTACACACAGACACAGACAGACACACACACCACCAAAAAATGAACTTTTTTTATACCGTGTTTACATTCAGGATAGAGAAAGGGTAAAGCAGATCCAGGCAGTGCAACACAGTAAATGAAACAATGCATTTTACAATGCCCAGCAAACTACCAAAAGACCACAAAACAATGGACTGCCCGGGGACAGCTAGGTCACAGGTCAGGTGCTAAATGAGGAGGAGCGACTACAGAACATCTTGTCGAACCACACAGTAAGGTGAAACTACATAAACATGCACAATTTTTATACTGTAGAATTTCATACTTTCCAATAGTTCCTACTTTTGACACAGAAACTTATCTTTAGTGCTCAGAAGCCCCTTGTATGAGGGAGGTAAGCATGGCATGGACCCAGCAGACTGACATACATGTTGAAAAAAATATTTCTGTGCCAGTATGCCCGTCCACCCTTCCCTCCTCCATCACCAGTGGCCAGAACCATTTTTTTCAGCATGTACCAGTCCGCTCTGGTCAGCACAGCAGCACAAAGCAGGCAGGGCAGCAGAAGGCACAGCAAGCAACAGTGAATTAAATATCCATGTAAAAAGCTACAGCCCACTCTCCCCACCCCAGACCTGCAAGGCCACTATCTCCACCCAGACTGGCCAGCTCAGCTACTCTCTGCACCCTGATGGACTTGCACAGCCACTCTCCACACTCTGTGTCCACCCCACCAGCACAGTCACTCTCCCCACCACACCAGCACAGCCACTCTCCCCACCCCAACCAACCAACACCATTTCCAGCTCCATTTATCTGGTATCTGCTCCAGGCATCCAGGTCTGTGCCTCCCCATCACAGGCACACAAAAATAAATAAAACCACATTTTATACTGCATTTTGTTTATGCTTCTTTTTTTGTCTGGAAAGAGAGATGTTGAGCTACCGGTCAGAACAGTTTGCCTGGTATATAATTACAACACTGCCTCACTGACACAATGCCAGTGCCTCCACCCACCCACATAATGCCTGTATCCCCAACCCCAACCACACAAATGACCAGTGTCCGCAACACCACACACACACAGATGACCAGCAGTGTCCCCAACCCCCGACACACACAATCAGCAGTGTCCCCAACCACACACACACACACATACACAGCCAGCAGTGTCCGCAACCCCACCCCCACACACAACCAGTGTTCCAACCCCCCCAAAAAAAATCATGGCCAGTCAGTAGTCGCTATAACAATATCCAGGTAGTAGTATAATCATTTCTTTAGGATGCATGTTTTAGTGCAAGATTTTTTTTGCTAGTCTTGTAAGACCATACAGGGGAGAACACAAAGAGCTACCCCTTTGGTTGTGTTTGCCAGGCAATGAAGACAGTAACAGCAAGGCCAAGGAATCTGTTTCACCCCTCCACAGTGGACGATCGGAGAAATCAAAAAAGGTGAAAGATTACTTTTACAGCCAGGTAAAGGATGAGGGGAAATAATGTTTTAACATTTACTAATGTTCATATGCTAGCTACGGGCACAAGTCAGTGAGATACATCCCTTGACAGGTAAAGGATGAGGTGGAAATTACGTTTTAACATTTACTTATGTTTATATGCTAACAACCAGTCAGCAAGCACAGAATGTCCTCCTCTAACCAACATGGACAGTTCACAGAAACCCAGTCAGCAAACATGGACATTCCCCTCTTCACCCCACCTACACGGACAGTCCCCCAGACACCCAAAAGTCCCCCTCCCCACCAGACACCGGGCCAGCGAGCATAGAATGCCCCCGCCCAACCGACAAGGACAGTCCCACCAGACACTCAGGCAGCCAGCAAACATGGTGGTCCCCCAATATCACACCAAGGACAGTCCCTACCCCCGACACACAGCTAGCAAACACAGAATTTTCCCCTGCCCCACCAACATGAACAATCCCCCCAAACACCTGGCTAGCAAACACGGAGAGTTCCCGCTCCCCAACAACATTGATAGTCCGTCCTAGACACCTGATCAGTAATCACTGACATTCACCACCCCCATAAGCCAACATGGAAATATCCCCCAGACAACTGACCAGCAAATAGTCCCCCCACAAGACACCTGGCAGGCAAACATGGACAGTCCCCGTTTTCCACCATCATGGACAGTCCCTCCAGAAAAATGGCCAGCCAAGTCCACCAAACAATGGCTAGTGTCACCACCCCACCATCACAGCCAGTGTCCCCACATCACCATGGCCTGTGTCTCCACCTCACCAGACCCCAGAATAGAAAACAGACTGTCCCCCAGCCCCACTAAACACTGACCGCCCTCCCAGTCCCAAACACTAACCACCCCAGCCCCAAACACTGATCATCCCCCCCAGCCCCACCAAATGCAGGCCCTCCCCCAGCACCAAACACTGACCATCCTCTCAGTGAGTCAGCCCCAAAACACACAGACTGTCTCCCCCGACCCCAACCCCACAAAACAGACCATCCCCCAGCCCCACCAAACACAGACCATCCAGTGAGTTTCCCCAACAAACCCCACCATACCAGTAGCACAGTAACTGAGTGTCCCCACCCCACCAACATGACCAGTGTCCACACTATACCAAACAAATAGGCCCCCCCACCCACGCCACCAACATGGACAGCCTCAATAGCCAGCAAATCCCCTCCCACCCAAAGAAACACAAGCTGACAGCAAACCTTCCACCCACCCACCCACAAGACACATGACCATGGCCAAGACAACCCCTCCCCCAAAAGACTCATTTCTGGGATGTGAATGGTATTAATTTCCATAACCAGCTTGCAGCACAGTTACTCACCAAATCAGTAAGGCACAGAAAGGACAGCATGCAGCAGGGCAGAGCAAGGCCAAGAAGGCAGGCCAGGTAGCGAGTCTCTCCCAACAGTCCCATTCCTCTCCTGATTAATCCCCCAATGAGACAGTAACTAATTTTTTCTGACACCAGATGGACGTGTCGCATTATGGGTCTGCTACAGCCTGCATGACCGCCAGCTTCTTCACTGTTCTGGGCCTGACTGTTCACTGACCTGAATAATCCCTCTCGGTGGACTGTGGAACTGGTGGGTAACGGGCGTGGTGTGGGACTCGCCGACAACACGGTAAATCTTTTTCTGGCCTGCTGGACACAGGAGCTGGGTGTACAGGAAAGCCTGCCCATGCCTCAGACTCACTGTAATGGTACTACTCACTCCTCTGCCTGGTCTGTCTGGTGGTAGAGGCCTTGTGGACGCAGGCCTCCTAGGCTCTCAGGGATGGGAGGCTCAGATGGCAGCGGGAGAGCCCAGAGCACGGCTGGCTACACCGAGAAACAGACAGTAGGTAGTCAGAGGACTCGGGTGAGGTATATTTAAACTGGGCTGTTCAGGACAGGAGGAGGGTAGGAACACTAAACTGACTGAGACACTGGTGACACCTGACAGACAACCAACGACTGCTGCGCGACATCCTCGAATAGCTCTCTCCTAAGCCCTACGCTATATGGATGCTGCTGCTGCTTCTTCATGGAAAGCACACAGACAACTAAATGGCACCACTAATGGAGTACTGCTCACGCGATGGCGCCAGTTTGCCCTTTCTCTGATTGGCTGTAACATGCAGGCTACTATAGTTTGCAGGCTTGCAGCCAATCAGAAAAGGGGATAGTTTTTGTTTAAGAGACACGGCGCCGCACTGCCCCTCCCTCCCCCGGAGAGGTGCAGGCAGTCAGGGCATAGCCCTAAGCCCATTCAATATTAAAAGGAAAAAAAATGATAACAGGAGAACAGTGGCTGGGCTCCTAAAAAAGTCCTGGTCTAATTTCTCAGGGGGGGCAGCTTGCCCCTCTGCCCCCCCCACAATCTACGCCTATGCGCAGGAGGGAGGTGGTGTGCCCCACTTGGAATATTGCGTACAGTACTGGAGACTGCACCTCAAAAGGGAAATGGAATCGAGATGGTGCAGAGGATGGCCATGAAAATGATTCAGGGACTGCACCATATGGCATACCAGGACAGGCTGAGGAAACTCATCATGTACAGTACTCCCTGGAAGAAAGGAGGGAGAAGGGCAACATGATTGAGACTTTTAAATATATGAAGGGTATAAATAAGGTTAACATTCGGGAGCTTTTCCAATTGAAAGAGGGCAGGAGAATGAGAGGGCATGACATGAGGCTGAAGGGAGGGAGGGAGGTTCAGGAGTAATACAAGAAAGTTCTTCTTTACAGAGGGGATGGTGAACCCATGGAATAGCCTACCCAAGAAGGTAGTGGGGGCCAAAATGGTAAACTGCTTCAAGAACGCATGGGATAGCATAAAGATAACATATGGAAAGGCAAAAGAGGGAAGGGGGAATAGTACCAGGTAGGTTCTTGGGTAGATTAGTTGGACTTTGTGGTCCCCTTCTGCCATCACTTTCTATGTTTCTATGCTCTATGTTTTCAAGTTGTGGTGGAATTCACACACGTCGACTTGAAGGAAAGTTAGTGCAGGGTAACACTTAGTACATGGGACTATTACATAGCCAGTTCCTTAGCCAGTACTGTAATTTAACTTACAGTATGGGCAATTGGGAGTGATACCCTAATCCTCAAAGTCACCCCAGATAAGTATTTCATGTGCATATCTAGGGTACATTGACCCACAGTTGGGGGAGCCAGCGTACCTGCTGACATCCACAACCCCTGCCCCTTGTGGTCCATTGATGTGAGGCCATGCACTGGAGCATGGAGCAGTAGGGTTGTGTGGAGCTGGTCTACACCCTGGGTGTCCCATTGGAGGCCTGTGGTGGATCCATGCCAGCCAGGGTGCAGGGACTGATGGATTATGGAGTCCTGCAAAACTGCCATGTCCCACCAGCAAAAATGAACTTTTAAGAGTTGTGCAGGTTAAAACTGGGGGTGGGTGGATCAGGCTTTGTAGGCGGTCCAGAGGCTGGGTGGAGGAGTGCATGTAAGCACTACTACAACCACCAGAGTGGCATAGTTTATACCCCCTCTACCCACCATATGGATTGTGAAAATCCTTTTGAGGATGGGGTACATGCCAAGCCCCACCCTCTTGCCAGCCCCTGTCTCAGCTGCCCGAGCAACCAGGCACATGTATAGAGACTGGGTGCAGATGGGGTACAGAGAGGGTACACATCCATATTTATGAATGCCACGGAGTGCCCCAATAGTGTGCCTTCCGTGCAAAGGGATGCTGTGCTGCTTTTTCTGGCCTTCTGCACATGTGGAAAAGTTTAGTACCTTTTGAAGAGTGGATCGTAAAGCAGTTCATAGCTTCATAGGTTCATAGGATCTAGTTACAAGTCCAAATAGCTACAGGTAGTCATAAACAGACTTGCCACATTTCAGTGGACATAATTCCCTTTTCTTTCTCCCATGTGTTTTGGTCAAGCAGATGCTTAAAAGCTGATATATTATTAGTTCCTACCACAGCTGTTGGTAGTGTGTTCCACACTTCCACTATCCTCTGGTTGTACCACCTACCTCTTTTGGTGGTTCTATATTTTTCACCATGAAGCTGGAAAAAATGAGCCCTGGTTGCCATAGCTGATACAGCCTTTTTTTTTAAACCTGCACAGTCCCAGAACAACCCATTCCATAAGGCGTTATATACAAAACATAGATCTCCTCTGATTCCTCAATAAGACATGGCGTATAACCCCAGATCCTGTAGTCTATTTTGATATTCTTTTCTATGGACTCCATTGATTCTTTTGGTGAATCTTCATTGCACTGTTTCTATGATTTTTACGCTACCAGCACTCTGCGGGACACTGAGGGTCATACTATATTCCAGAATCGGCCTGACCTGGGATCTGTACAGGGGGACCAAAACCTTCTCATTCCTGCTTTTAATATTCCTCAGGATAATACCAATTATTTTATTTGCATGTTTTGCCACTTCCACATTGTGTTTGTTAAGTGTTAACGTATTAGATATTATAATTCCCAAGTCCTTTTCATTTTCTATGCTTATAATACCCTTATTGTTTATTTTATATTGTGCTCTTATGTTATTAAATCCAAAGTGCATTACCTTACACTTGTTTTCATTGAACCTCAGCCTGTGAGACACAGCCCAGTCTTCCAACCTATGTAACTGATCCTGAAAATAGTTTATCAAAGCCATATCGTTCACCATGGCCCCCACTTTTGTGTCATCTGCATACTTGCAGAGCCATGCCCCATCTGACACCTGCATAGTAGTGACAAAAATACTGAAAGGTAGGGGCCCCATATTCAAACCCTGGGGTACCATGCTGGTGACGCTATACCACTCTGATGAAAAAAAAAACTTATTTGTACCTTCTGTTGTCTGTTCTGAAGCCATGAACCTATCCATGCCCTAAGGCATGTGTTCACCCCAAGTTCATTCAGTGATTCCAGTAAGATCTTATGAGACACTGAATCAAAGACTTTGGCATAGTCAAGGTATACCACATCAGTTGGTAGGCCCTGATCCAGTACCTGGCTTACTGATTCAGAAAAGAATAGCAGGTTACTGTTGAAGGATCTTCCCAGTGCAAAACCATGCTGTGATACTCCTACCACTTGCAAACATTTAAGGTCCTCTTCTATAAATTCCTTAACAAAAGACTCCATAACAGTTAATTGTTCTGAGACAGCCTTTAGCATTACCACCTCATTTAAAAGTAAATTACCCTTAGCAGAACTATATGGGTTCAAAGAGCCTTTCACTGTAGTTACTAAACCTATTACATAGTAACACTAGCATTAGTCAGTGTCAGTGGCTCAGTAGGTAGCACACTCGCCTCTGAGGCCGGGAGATCAGCGGGCTGTGGGTTCAGTTCCCACATCTGGCACTTGGGTTAATATCCCAGTACTGACACTGTAGTGCAGCATGAGAGGGGTGCTGCACTTCTGAGGTGCCGTCTTTCGGATGAGACATTAAACCGAGGTCCCATCTGCCTGGATTGGTGGTAGTTCAGGTGGATGTCAAAGATCCCATGGCACTTATCGAAAAGAGTAGGGGAATTTCCCCGGTGTCCTGGCCAAATTTCCCTCATTCACTAAAAATACCATCAACAGCTTAATCTGGTTCAAGGTCAGTTGGCATTCATCTGTATTCCCCCTCCCCCGGGTCGTGCCTGAAAATAGGCAGGATTTGTCTAGTGCACTTACCCGGTCAACAAAAGCTAAATAAATAAATGAGAACCTCAGTTTTCTTGCTTAGATTTTTTTTAAGTAATGTATGTTGGTCATAAAACTGTACTGGCTCAGACACCCTTTAATGCACTGTACAGTACTTACAAAAGTTTTTAATCAACATGTGAGTGTCTGTGATCTATTTCCCAAAGAACAATAGCCTTAACTAGGCTTATATCAGCAAAACAATTACGGCTACCTTACAGTGTACATTGTCAGCTGTCATGAATGACTCAGTTACTGAGTTGCCAAATAAATACTCTCTTTGCTCGGTTATTAAGTGCCAGGTGTTGAATATTGTTCCATGCAGTAGACATTTTGGAGCCATAATCCCAGTCAAAAACAGGAAAAAAATGTACTTCGACTCTACTAGCTCTTGACAAATATGATTAGTTTTTTTATTAGGGGAAACTGGGATAGTATTTTATCTTCACCAGGTGGCAAGTCAACTGCCCCTCAGTAACGGCCACAGTCTACATTGTCTCACTTTGATGGTGCCACTAATGCAATGCAACTAGTGTCTCTGGGCATTTGCTATAGGGAAATTTATTTATCTATTTAGTTAGTTTTTGGTCCAGAAAGCCTGAACAGATTTAAAAGACCAAATGGTAGGTCGTAAGCAGCTTATCTGTACCATTTGAAGCTACTACTACTACTACTACTACTACTGCTACTGGGCATCTGGCACACCCTGCCCCCACAATTCAGAGCACTTACTCAACCACTGATCTTATTAATCACAGAAGAGGATACACTCAGGGGGTGCAGTGCTATTGAGGTCAGACAGATGATATCATGGCTAGCAAGTGGCTCCTTTGGGAGAAGGAACCCCCCACAAACCACATGCTCACAGGAACCAGAGGGGGTGCTGCTTGAGAAAAGGGCTCCAAACTGATCCAGCGAGGTGGAGGGGTACAAATTACAGTGTTAAATAAGTGACTCCATCAAAAGCAGAGCTCCAAAATACCGAAAGAGATAACTAATGCTATACATGTAAACAGTTTTAAAGCACAGCTAGAAATTTATATGAATACATGGACAGAACAAACCACTGAGTAGTGGTGGGATAGGCACGATTGACCATTACAGGTCCAGTCCTATTCTTAAAACCCTTAATAATCTTAGTAGTGATGCACCTGCAGAGGGTTGCAGGTGGCAGTGTTAAACAGGCGACTCCAGAAGAGGCAGGGCAGGGTTCCAGAATGATGCTCCTGGGTGAGGGTGGGGGTTGCAGATGGCAGTGTTAAACAGGCAACTCCAGAAGAGGCAAGGCAGGGTTCCAGAATGATGCTCCTGGGTGAGGGTGGGGGCTGCAGATGGCAGTGTTAAATAGGTGACTCCAGAAGAGGCAGGGCAGGGTTCCAGAATGATGCACAAAGGGAAGGGGAAATTTAGACAGTGACAGTTGCAAACAGACAATTCCACTGGGGACATGGCCCCAGATCAGATGATGTATCGTCAGTTGTATAGAACTCTGCATGCACTTGCAGTGAATCTCAGGGGTGAAGTCAGGGCTTCCATGCACTGCATTCCTGTAGTGAGACACACAAAACATGAATGCACTTACAGTGGCAGATCAAAGGGATAAGTCTATCAGAAATACTGTTTAAAATAGATGCGAGTCCTGCTGCATTTAAGACTAAGTCACGGGTGTCAGAGTTCCATATTTTTCAGAACCCCATGGTTTGTAAAACTTTTATCTTGGAGCCTAAAATGCCAAATGTAGAACCCAAACAGCACTTCAAGTTCAGAGTTCTGAGATCTCCACAAATGCAGCTTACATCACAATTTTAGCATTTGGTGGTACTGAAAAAAAAGAAACTATTCAGCTTTTAGAACAAAACCAAAAACCCTTATGACTACCAATTTCCTGCCCTTTGATTTCATTGCCAACCCGTAAGTTTTTGTAAAGGTTTTAAATGCTCCTGTTCTCTTGTTAGACCCACTCTGAAATATGTGTACATTAGGTTGGAGCAGTGCTCTTGTGTGCTGCCAGTTATCTTAAACATGTGCTTATGCAATTCTGATGTACTGAATCCGTAATCCCCTAAATTCTGTGGCCCTTTAGAAATAAAGACGGTTAAGGGACCCCAGGACATAGTTTGAGGGCACGAAGGTACATTGATCATTTTAGCCATATTAAGAAAAATAATCAATTGGGAGCCCCAGCATTAACCCCAGCCCTTTCCATATGGCTCGTGTCTACATTTGTTTTTATTATTTGTTCCTCAGCAAGAGGGCTTTGTTTAAAATAAAAAAGCAATTGGGCTCAAGTGGTTCCTGGACCTTCATACCAAAACCCTGAGAGATTCCCCTGAGCAACTGCTGGGGACTGTTCAGCATATACCAATAGGAGAGAGGGCACAGAAAAGGTCTACCTAGTGGTTACAGCCATTAGCCATCACATCAGCTCATCTGTGTGCCTTTGGCCTGGAGTCAGTGTGCTGTCAGTCCAGTCAGTGTTGGCTAATTCAAGAAACAAGTGACTGGTGGCTCCAGCTCTCCTTGACAGCAAGGAAGCATCATTATAGTTCAGCAGTTCCTCCTCCTCTCCCTCCAGCAGCAGTAATGGCAGCAGCAAGTTCAGCTGTGGACAGTGGCGGTAACAGTTTCAGCCACAGCTTTGGTGGCTCTCCTGTCTCTGCAACAGCATCATGAGCAGTGACTCACCCATCAGACAGAACTAGCTCCACAGTCCTGTGTTGACATGGTAAGTGCAGCGGCAGCACAACAGGCAGTGCTGTCTGCTGGATAGAACGTTTTCGTTTTTTATTTGAATTATGCTGGTCTGTACCAACAGGAAGTGGCCATACCCAGATGCCTGTGAGATTGAGCAAGACCTCAGATCAACAAGCCCAGTCAAGGGTGGGTTTTCAGGTCATTCACAGCTGTGACTCCTCCTCCTCCATGGAAGGACTCAAGATTGGGTCTACTCATTTGGGTTGAAGACATTAGAGTAGATGGACCTAAGTGGGCGGAATCCCAGTAAGACAGCAAAGCTGCCAACAACAAACCCCAAAACCAGAGGGACAGGAGTTAAGTAAATTTAGACTGATATTCATTTAATAATTTGAGCTCACCCACCTGAGGCAGACCATGACAGGGCCAGGCACCAGGGTGTGATTGAGAGGAGCAATATGAAATGCAAAAAGATATAGAAAAAAAATCGCTGTTTAAAGATCTGTTGGTTATGTTAAGAACTGCCATTTGCTTGCTTCTTTAATGTTTACAGGTGACATTTTTAAATGGCTGTGTATGTTTTTTGGATGCTGATGTGTAACGTCCACCCCGACAGATCACCAAAAACGTGGTCTAACTTCTGGATGCAATTGCCGCAACATGCACTCTGAAAATGATGCAGGGTTTAGAATTTTGATGCATGCATCATTTTGTTTTGCCTGATATCATGTCAACTGTTGCAAATACATTGGGATGTTTGAAAATATGTAGCAAGCATCTCGATACATTTATCGGGATGCAGGTCATGACATGTCCAAAATACAGATGCGAGTGCTGTGTCCATACATTTGAAAATACAGTACCTTCTTACATATCTTCTTACTGTAGACTAAAAACTGCCTATGGCTTGCATTCAGTTGAAAGACTGTACTTGTTGCCCATGTTACAGACTGACTATTGCCAAATGCCTAATGAAAGATTGCCTGTTTGTTGGTGTCTGTACTAAAGGCTGTATGTTTACCTGTGCTTACTTGTGAACTGTCTGTTTACTCAGCATTTAATTACAAAACTGCCTATTTACCTGTACATACTTATAAACTATGTTCTCAATGTTTAACTACAGAACTTCAATATGCCTGTGTTTACCCAGCACTTATTTAGAGACTGTGTAATTGATCTGCGCTTACATAGGAAGACTGCTAAGCTGCCTGAGGTCTAGCTACCAAAGCTTCCCCACTTCACCAGATCCACCCTGAAATAACCAATTAACAAACTGCTTTAAATTTAACTCTTTTAGTCAAACTAGCAGTGCTATGTTTATTCAAGAGTACAATTCCTGTACAGAGTAGACATCTGCTTGAATTCTAAACGTTTTTGTTTGCTTTCTGACATTCCTTTAGCAACCTTGCAGCATTCTGAAGTTTTGATCAGCATCTAGAGTCTCAGAGATCTATATTGGTAAGGGTAGGACATGGTATCCACTACAACCCCAGCACCAAACCTGTGCCAGTGATTTGGGTAGTATAGAAGCAACCACAGCTCATTAGTAAGGGATTTACATCATATAGTGGTGTTGTGGTTTTGTTTTAGGACAAGCATCTTCCAGTACTAGCTTCATCAGGATCGGCATCTTCCAGGACCAGCATCTTCCTATATCAGCATGTTCCAAAATAAGAATCTTCCAGGACCAGCACTTTCAAGAATCAGATTTGTCAGTACAAGCATCTTTCAGGACCCGTGGCTTCCATGACCAGCTTCATTAGGACCAGCATCTTCCAGGACCAGTGTTTACCAGAACCAGCTTCTTCTCGACCTGAGTCCTTCAGGAGGATATCCAGTGTCTATCATTTCTAAAAATTAGCAAGTTGTTGTTCAGTCTGAAGAGTTAGCTTCTTTATGTCCTGATGGCCTGCACATGGTCTTCTAGCCAATGAATTCTTGTTTTAGTGTGCAGAGTTTGCTCCTTCACATCCTGGTGGCCACACATGGTCTCCTAGCATATGCTTTCTTGCTTCAGCATGCAGAGTTTGCTTCTTCATATCCAGGTGGTCCACACATGGTCTCCTAGCTGAAGAATTCTTGCTTTAGCCTGCAGAATTGGCTTCTTCCATCTAGGTGAACCACACTTGGTCTTTTAGCAAATTAGGTCTTCTTCTGTTAGCAACTGGATGATTTACTGTGTAAGAGAATGATGGAAGCCTGAGACACACTAAGTATGATAGACTGAAACCTACACCAGCTGCCTAAGATTTTTCTGCATTTTATATCTTATAACAGGTATGCCATTGTTGTCACTCTAGTAATTTATATTCATAAATTACTTGCAAGACTTGAGGTTCCTGCATTTAGATAGTACTTTTCTTTTTTGTCTGTTATAGTCCCCACAGTGGTTGTGGTTAAGGGCTGATGGTAAGAGAATGAGGAAGAGGGAAAAAGTGGAGCCAACCCAGAGACGCCGGAGTGGTCTGAGCAGTCTGAGTGGCTTGTCAGGAGCCAAAGTGGAGGCTGGATCCAGGAGTGAGACAGAGCTGAAGGAGAAACCAGGAGGAATTAGGAGAACTCAGAAAAGATAACCATTCTTTCTTGAATGATAAAAACCAGGAGAACCAGGTGATGTGGAGTAGTTGGAACACAGCTGGAACATGAGGGGGCCTGTGTTAGGTAGAAAACCATCTTAAAGAGCCCCTTTGCATCTACATTTTTATGTGTCATGTTTGCTATGTACAAACTTAAGAAACACTGAATTAGCATTGGATTTGACTGGTTCCATGTCATAATAGTGAATGCAAAACAGCATTGCTATAATGGTGAGTGTATATAACCGAAAAGCGAATCAGCGACATACACTTTAAGGTGACCCAACTTCTGGATTTACAGAAAGTGTTTTTGTGGGGAGCTGCACCCCCTTCACACCCCTGAATTAGGATTCTCAACTCCAGGAGGGTGCATGTTGGGGAGTGGGGCAAAATCCGGATCTAGGAAAAAATTAAGTGCCATAGCTTGCAGCTGCGGCAAAATGCAACCCACCCCCTGTCCCAAACCCAGTACCTGCTCTGCCAGAGCTAGCCTCCCATACTACCACACCACATGGCTAGCTCAGCAGCGGCAGGTACTCCAGTTCCTGAAAACCCCTTTCCTGTCCCTCCCCTTCCCCTCGCTATTATTTGCTGTCCCATACTCTCGCTATTCTGCAGGGTAGCCCTCCATTATAGCGCCCAAAATGAGTCACTATATTTCTAGTCACTCATTTTGGGTCACTCTTATGATGTGCTACCGCTTTGACTTTATTTTCTTTCTTCTACCATCACAGTGTCCCTACAGTATTCCTATTCTAAACCTATGAGGGAGCCTATGTGGTGCCAGTTTTTATTTTTTATGGAAATATAGAATATATTTAGTACTCTTAGTATGAAAAGAGTGCATCTATGTTCTGTAGTTTTACAACTAAATAGCACCTTTAGAATTCCAAATTCTGTGATAATTTTAGCTAGAATATTCATATAAAGATTAGCAGATATTAGCATATGTATATATGCAATTGTAACATTTGTATTTTGAACAAGGATCACTTACTCTGCTTTGACCAATCTGTGCACATGAATGCACATTCTTTAAGAAAAGATGCATTAGTCAGTATATAAATGAGTGGGTGTCCTGTTCATAGTTGAATGGAAATGTCAGAGGCTGACGAGAACTGAACTGCCTCTTTTTCTAATTGCCATACTGCACTGGAAGTTCCTTTACTTGAAGCTGTCTAATTTGGTGAAAAAGTATATTTTAATTTCTGAGTGACAGTTTATCCCTCACTTGCTAAAACAGTAGATACCACTGTTTAAGTAAGTCACTTAATGCAAGTTATAGTGAGCTAAGACATGCTAAAATGAGAACACACAAAAAGCAGGATTGCTGAGAGCCTGGATCAAAATGGCTGTTTTAAGATGTCAATATGGACTCTAAAATAAGTGTAGAAATTACAGATTTATGCACATTTTTTACATGTATTTTTATAACAAGATTTCTTTTGCACAGTAGATTTTTTTTGCTAATTTTAGTGTTTTAAAGCAGCACCTAAATAGCTACTCTTAAAGGGGCAATATAAAAAAATAAATAAAGTAGATTAAAAGCAGATTGTGAAGTGCTCCTTTTCTTATGACCATTTATATGTCTTTATGCTTTTTTATTTTAAAAGCCTTTAAAGCCCTAATTCTGGGAGACAGTGGTGAGGCTGGAAGCAAAGCAGAATATTAAAGGAAAGTGAGAATTTAAGGAATGGAAAGAACTGTTACAATGACCAACATCTTTAGGAAATCCTGTGGCAGACACCAAATCACATTTGCAAAAGAAGTGGTGTAGTATATTACTTTTTTCATTTGAGACTTTAATAATTCTGGAACCTGCTGGGCCAGATGGAGAGAAAGAAAGCAAGCAGAAATGGGGGCACCATGTAGCACTTTAATCTGTGTCAAATATTGGACAGAGTTTATTATTGTCTGGGCCAGCCTTTTGGCTATTTTGAATTATTCTGTTATAGCTGGCTTAGTCATTGTATGAGAATATTAGACATATTAATCATCACTGTTATTATTGTTACCTTTTGAATTAACCTATTACACAAGTATAATTTGGATTTATTTAACATATGATCACTGAAGGAGTGTGGTGTTATTTTACACAGGCTGAAAGTTTTTTTTAATGATTATCAGAGTTCTGTTCAGCATTGTGGTAATACATACCAGAAGGAATAAATATCAAACTCTGACTTACAAACAGAGGACCACCCAAATACTAAGAAAAAAGAAAAAAGGAAAACTAAGCCCCTCTAAAAAAGTAATGGCCAATGGGTAAGCTGTATTACGTACAAAAAAATATAAATAAGCAGAGCGTGAGCTCATTAAAGCTGGAGGTGGTAGACAGAAGCATAGAGAATATTAAGAAAACAAAACAAAAAAAATCTTATGGAAAACTTTATATGTACACCAACCTCTAACACATAGTTGTGGAAAAATGTAAATGGACCCAAATAAAAGAGAGATATAACAACAAAGACGGAGGCTTCCAATAAACTAGATCAGGTGGGGAAGTATGATTCAAACAGAACTGCCAATAGGGAAAATAAACAGAAAGCCATATTGATCCCACCCTTCCCCCTACAGAATTTGAGTGGGAACCATTCCCAAAACTGGTCACAAAGTTGGATAGCCCAGTAGAACTAGATTCACTGGAATTTTGCCAACATTATCTGGACTTGATGAAAATATAAATCAACATGATCACCCACAAGATCTTTATGAGCAGGATTTAATTTCTTATTTAGTGCAAAAATATCCTGTTCCATTTACTCCTGGATAAATTAATGCTCTAAAAGACCCACGCATGGCAAATATTTTATTCTTAGAACAATTACATATATTCAGGGATTAAATATCTGTTGTTTAAACTACTTTAGCACACCATGACACCTTAATTAAAAACACAATGAATTACTTTATAAAGCAGACATAGGATCCGACTATGACTCAGTGATAGCACATATTTTAAATGAGACAGAGCACTATCAATCCACAGTGCAGAAAGAAAACTGGCTGGAATCAAAAGGCTGCAGTATCAAATCTGGCTAAAGCCTCAAAAAATAGGAACAAGAAAATAAGTAAAATGGTGTGCAAACCCTAACAGCATAATGAAAGTGGAATTAGTAAAAAAAGGCAAAAGAACAAAACATCAAGGGGGAATCAGGAAGCTTCAAGCCCTGCTATATCCCCAAAGATAAGGGAGAGAAAGAAGACAAAGATAACTGCTTCAGACTCACCTATACTGTTTAAAGATGGCATGAAGGAAAGACAGGTAAAGGAAAGAATAAAATAATAGATGCACAAAAAATGGGGGAAAAACAAATTAGCCAAATTGAAGAAAAAAATGTAGAGAAACAAAGGAGCAAGGACATGGATTGTGTATTAAATATTACTTTTTCTTCACAGAATCAAATACTGGCAAAGAGAAACAAGAACAGGAAATAACTGATATAGTTCAATAAAAAAAGTATTGATAAAAAAAGGAAATTGCTGATGTAGATCATGAAAGCAGTCATATAGACAGAAAAAAAACTCTAGCAACTACTAATAAAGCCTCAGCAATTAAAGTACCAAGTACAAAAAGCTCTAACTTGTATATGTGATTAACTGGGAATGAGGTATTTATTAATATTAATAGTGTTCATAAAAACAGGAATGAGAAACAGGAAAGCCTTACTGAACTAACTTGCAATCTATTAGAAATAGAAACAGGAACCTGAATGGGAGGAACAATATTATTTTGTGTTTCTGAAACAGACAAAATGATGAAAATTCTGTCACTGTAATATTAAGCACACTTGAAAAAAACAGGTGGATATCGGGACAAGCATTTAAGGTTAGCTAACTGGGACTTGAAATTGAATCACCCATTACTATTCTTTCATATTTATCAGAACTGAAAGAAGACTTAGTTAATGGTAAGAAAATGAATCTAAGGGGCTTAAAACTATCATCCTAAATAAACTTGGAATATACAATATGATCAAAACATGCATTCACAACTTATCATATGGGCTGGAGGTGACGTTATCAGGAAAATCAAACAACACTAATGCAAACCATATGCTGTTTAATTGGGAAATAATGGCTATCAAACTTGGCTACAAAGGAGTAAAATGGGTATGAGGGATCATGGTATTAGTTATTATGGTCAGATTACATCTAAGAGACAGCATCCTCTAGCACCAAATTCTAGCAGAAGCTTACAAACTAGATGGTCTGAGAATACTAATTTGTGATTCTGCAACTTTTTTCAACGATATATCCCAAATTCCCTTCTCCAGGATGCCTATTGGTAACATTTATTGAGGGGGTTTCAAATAACAAAAAAGCTGGGAGTAGAGAGGGAGCTCACGTTTTGCTATCAAATATGTTTAAATCACTGGATGAATTAAATGATGACTAACAAAAATCAGATACAGATACCAGAATAGACAACATAAGGGGACAAGCACTAACAGAAACACACAAAATAAAAAGGGCATATGATCTTGGAATATTGCAGGGATTCATAGGAATTTAGCAGATATACAATTTAAAACATTCTTAAAACAGCATCAGGTGATAGGCCTGCAAGAAACCTGGTCAAAAGATGAAATATGGATACAAGGCTTTAGTTGTATTTCATCAAAAGCTGTAAAAGGAAAAAAAAAACATTAGGCAGGCCATTAGGAGGATTTGCATTTTTACTAAAAAAGTCAAAGCACATTGTCATGGAAGCAAAACTGATAATTCATGAAAACATTATTAAGATTTTAGTTTCATGGTACAGTGAGCTGAATTTATTGTGGAATTGCTATATACCACCAGCAAACTCTAAATATTAGGGGAAGACAATTGGGATATATTGGAATTACAAATAACAAATGCTATTGCAAAGTACCCTGTAATAGTTGTCATAGTTATGGGAGACTTTAAAGAGCCACTGACGCCTCGAGAAGAACTTTCAAAAACATAGTATTTGGACACAAAGCAGCTTAAATTTCTCATCAGCTCAGTATTTATTTATTTATTTTATTCTTTGGTAACCAGGTAAGGCCCACTAAGCACAGGTGCCTGTTTTCAGGCGCGACCTGTTGGAGCACTGAGGAGGTTAAGTGACTTGCTCAGAGTCACACAGTATGCAATTGGAGGTAGTGGAAATCAGCCCCAGGTCTGTCTGCTGGATGTACCAAGCTCCTTCACATCTCATTACTCTAATCTCTAGGATATACTGCCAGCCCCATTTATTATCCACAATACTTATTACTGAAGTAATTTGCTTCAAAAACAGGATAGCTGTTTCTTGAGGGTTCATCAGCTCTTATTGCTTCTTCCCAACCTGATGTCATAATACTCTGCTTGTGACATCACAGTTATTCCCACGGCAACCGTCTGTAATGTCACAACAGATCATTATGATTTCAAGTAGGGAACAAGCTATAGAGACAGTTGAACTCTAAGGGATAAATATGTTTTTGTGGGAATTTCTTCAGTAATAAATAATGAGGAAGAGAAATCTGTACGTAGGAAATGAAATATAAGCTTACGTGTGTCTAAATATTATATTTTCCAAAGTTTTCCCAAAGGCATTAGCTGCTCTAGTCTTGAATGGGTAGTGCAGATGTTTACTTGCTTTATGGGATAACTATTCAAGAAAGAGATTCAAAGGATATTCATGTAAATAGAAAAGGCAGAAAATTCCTCTCATTCCGAGAAAATACCGGACTAAGTGTACTAAATGAGGTGATAGAAGGGGAGTGTCCAGCAAACTGTATGCATTTTCTCCAAATGAGGCTAGTGTAATAGGTGATTTTGGAACATTCAACTGGCAATTTTTTGATTTTGAAATCCTGATAGTAATAAAGAGACAAGAGGGTGATCACTTCCCATTACAATTAATACTCAAGTTGCCCAAGTCAGATTTAATTTCTTAAGAGCAAGATTATCTCCCATCATCTCTCAATATTACAAATAAAAGGAAAATTATGTTTTCAGAAGAACTATAAGATATACTATCTGAAATATTTTGAACACAAGGGATAAAAACTCTGACGGAAGTATTTACACCAGTCAATACAGTTAAAGTAATGTATAAAGGGGCCGGCCTGCCAGATGGATTTCTGCTTGTGATGCAGATGACCTTGGTTTGTGGGCAAACCAAGGAGTCAAAGGGCTGGTGCAGAAGGATGCCTGAATGTCCGATGGACTGCTCATCTCCTCCAGGGGGAGGAGGGTACATTGGCCTGGGGGTGACCTGACCTCTGGTGATGGCTGAAGGCATTGCAGCCCCAGACCCTGTACCAGTGGGGAGAGCATGATGGACACTGGTGCAAGCCCATGGCGTCATCATGGCACATCATGCTCAGGGAGGGTGTACACTGAAAAATGCCTCTTCCCAGCATGACACTAATGTGGGGAACCAGTAGTGGGTCCTCACCTGCCTGCCACTGCCACTCACCTGGATCCCGATGCAGACTTAATTCTCCTTGGGAGGGGGTAAGGGCTAGGCCCCCCCATCGTGTCCCCACCTGGGGGTTAAGCCAGGGATCCATGGGGGCTCCAGCGGGACGTGTCAGCGGAGGCAGAAATTCAGGAGACACCACTGGGAAGGAGGTAGGGGTAAAAATAGTAAATAAAAAAAAAAAAAGTAATGTATGAAGGAATAAAGGAGATCTTTAAAATTATTTTGCCACTTCTATAAAAATCAAATAGTTATGTTAAGAACAAAACCTGGTTTATTGATTATACATAATACAAATAGGCAGTGTTTCAATATATCTGCTTTGTAAAGCAAAATCAATCTCGTGAAAATTATTCTAGCTAAATAAGTTTAGGAAACAGTATAAAAATTTTCTGGAAGAAAAACAACACTGTATAGAAAAGAACAATGGAGGGAAATGTTTCAGACCATTACAGAACACGATAACAAATGATTTGGCTCGTGGTGACAAAGGGAACAAGTAATTATGCTGACAATATAGCTGCTCATATTGAACCATTAACATGGACAAATTATTACTGAAAGATTGTTTACAACTGTTCTGACATATGTGACTATGATGATACAGTATTAACAGAGTTACAGTTATCCTCTGATTCTCTAGACATCACACCAATGGAAATAATGGCAGGTATACACATGGTAAATGGATATAAAGCTCCTGTTCCTAACAAAATCCCACCATATGTGTACAAAGTAGAAATGGAATGGTAACATACAAACATAGACTTTGAAAGCAGATAAGGACCTCTTTGCCCACCCAGTCTGCCCATGTGCCTACCTATTGGATAAGCTGCAGATCCTAGTTAACCAACAGCCTACTTCTTCCTACCCCACACAAGAATTGCCTTACGTCTGTCCCATGCATTCTTGAATTCCCCCACTGTTTTTGACCCCATGACATCCTCAGGAAGGCCATTCCACGTGCCCACCACCCTCTCCATGAAAAATACTTCCTCACATTACCCCTGAGAAGTCCCCCTTCTATCTTCAAATTGTGCCCCCTTGTTCTTGCACATCTATTTTTCTGAAAGATGCTACCCTCCTGGACGTTGTTGATTCTCTTGAGGTACTTGAAAGTTTCTATCATGTCCTCCCTCTTCCTCCTTTCCTTGAGGGTATACATATTAAGGTCATTTAGTCTCTCTCCACGTGGCTTCTGGTGCAGACCCTGCAACATTTTACTTGCCTTCCTCTGGACTGCCTCCATCCTATCTATGCCCTTGCAGAGATGGGGTCTCCAGAACTGCACCCAGTACTCCAGATGGGGTCTCACCAATTGTCTGTACAGAGGGATAACAACTTCCTGTTTTCTACTCATGATGTCTCTTCCTATACATCCCAGTATCCCCCCAGCCCTCCTTTCTGCCTTCTCACATTGCTTGCTTACCACCCTAGATTTGTGGGGATTCTGGCCTCCCTTGTTCACTTACTGTGCGCACACCTCTGACTGTCTAGTTACCTGGTCATAGTAATCCACCAGGTTGGTCTGACAGGATCTGCTCATGACAAACCCATGCTGCCTAACATCCTGCAGCCCACTGGTTTCCAGAAGGAACATCAGCCTCTCCTTCAGGATTGTCTCCATCAGTTTCTCATATGCATCCCAGTATTCCCCCAGCCCTCCTTACTGCCTTCCAAAATTGCTTGCCTACCTTTAGGTCATCTGATATGACTACCCCCAGGTCCCTTTCCATTTTTGTTGTTGTTAGTAACCCCCCAACCACTGTGTACTCTTTTCCTGGGTTTTTGTTTCCCAGGTACATTACTTTGCACTTTGTTGCACTGAACTAAGCTGCCATACTTTGACCATTCCTCCAACCTTGCCAAGTCCCTGCTCATCCTTTTCACCCCCGTGTATCAACCCTGTTGCAGATCTTTGTGTCATCTGCAAAGAGGCATACTTTTCCTTTCAGTCCCTCTGCAATGTCATTTATAAAGACATTAAAAAGGACTGGACTCAGTACTGAACCCTGCAGTACCCCGCTAGTAATCCCCTTTCTTCAGAGTAGACTCTGTTTACTATTACCCTCTGTGTCCTGTTGTCCAGCCATTTTTTTACCCAGGCTACCACCCTGGGACCCACTCCCAGGCTGGCTAATTTGTTTATTAATCTTTTGGGTGGGACTGTGTCAAATGCTTTGCTAAAGTCTAGGTAAGCCATGTCCACAGCCCCTCCCTGGTCTACTACTTTGGTCACCCAGTCAAAGAAATATATTAGATTCGTCTGACATGACCTTCCCACTGTGAATCTATGCTCCCTTGGGTCCTGTGCCCTGCTGGCCTCTAGGTACTCAACAGTTCTTTCTTTCAGAAGTGATTCCATCATTTTCCCTTGAGGTCAAACTATTAGGTCTCTAGTTTCCTGCCTCTGCTTTGCTCCCATTTTTGTGAAGGGGAATCACATCCACCCTCCTCCAGTCCTTAGGTACCACACCATCTTCCCATGATTTGTTAAAAAGGGTAGTCAGTGGTGTCACTAGTTCTCCCCTTAGTTCTTTTAGAATTCTGGGGTGAATCCCATCAGGGCCCATTGCTTTGTCCACCTTCAGTTTTAGAAGCTCTTTCTTCTTCTGTGAATGGACTGGTATTGACCCCCCCCATCCAAAGTGTTTCTATTGATTGGATTAGGTACCTCCCCCTCCTCTTCTTTTGTGAATACTGAGCAGAAGTATTCGTTAAGTATCCCTGCTTTTTCACTGTCACCTTCTGCCCATCCACCCTCCCTCCCCTTTGTTTAGCCTCACTATCCCTCCCTTGATCTTTCTTTGCTCCCTAATGTACCTACACAAGGTTTTATTCCCCTTCTTAACCAAGTTGGCTATCTTTTCCTTGGTTTGGGCCTTTGCTATTCTGACTGCCTTTCCCGCTTTCTTCTCCTTTAACTGGTACAGTTCTCAGTCCTGCTCCTTCTGCATTTCCTTATACTTCCTGAATGCTATCTTTTTCTCCCTAACCTTCCCTGCCACCTCTTTTGAGAACCATAGTGTTTTTTTCCTTCATTTTGATTTATTTGCTTCACACAAAGGCTTGTTGCCTCTGTGATGACAGTTCTGATGTTTTCCCATTGTTCCTTCACCCCTCCTTCTTGCCCATTAGCTAGTGCTTTTTTGAGACAATCTCCCATTTTGACAAAGTTAGCCCTCCTAAAGTCCAGTTCCCTCACTTTTGTATGGTTTGACTCTACAGCTGTGTTTATCGTGAACCACATTGTTTGGTGGTCACTTGTTCCCAGATGGCTACCCACTTCTAAATTTGAGATCCTCTCTATGTCCCTGTTTGAGAGTACTAGGTCTAAGATTGCTCCCTCCCAAGTGGGTTCCAACACTAGCTGCCTGAGGCATGCCCCTGTAGGGCATCAAGAACGACCCTGCTCTTGGATGTAGTTGCAGCAAAGGTGCTTCAGTTAACATCTGGCATATTCAGGTCCCCCATCAACAATATCTTCCCTTTTTCTGCCATCTTAAGGATGCCTTCTGTCATTTCCTTGTCCATTTCTTCCCCCCCCCCGAGATGGGGGTCTATATACAACACCCATACGGATTGTGGTGCCATTTCCTGTCTCCAAGGTGACCCACAGTGCCTCCTCCCCTCCCTGTTTACCCTTTAGTTCCATTGCTTTAATCCCTTCTCTTATGTAGAGAGCTACCCCTCCTCCTCTTCTACCCTCCCAGTCCCTCCTGCAGACTGTGTGACCTGGTATGTTGACATCCCAGTCATGGTTCTCAGTGTACCATGTTTCTGTAACTGCCATGATATTTAGGTGTCCCTCTTGTCCCTCCTTGGTGGAGTCATTTATTAACAATATTATTATTTTTTTGCTGTTAAATTGTTTATTCACATTTTCAATTTTTTTCAAAACTCTGGCTCAAACAAAAGGTAAACAAAAAGGGTGAGAGTTGTTGGTTACAGATACAACTCGACAGCAGATATGTTTATCAGTAATAGTTTAGTATGTACTTGCCAGTCTGTCTGTGATGGACCAATCAAGTTTCGAGTTCTCGGAGAGGCAAGGCTTCCATGCTCCACTACTGACCGTCAAGGTAGTCTCATGGGTTCGGGTGCTGCCTAGGCTTCTGACCCCCTGAATAAAGTCAAACACAAAGAACCACTATTCTACACTATAACAAATTCAACTATATACAATAGGGGTTACAGCTAGTCACATTATTGCCTTGATATGCCATTACTTGGGAAAACTACCGTAGGGTATAGCCAATGGTCAAAAACCTGGAGTTGAGGCCTACTATAAGTCAGTTATCCCACTACAGTTTTAGGAGTAGTATATCTAGTGAATGGAGTCCAGCATTCTTCATATATCAGAGTGGAGTTTTTGGCGAGGTGAGAGAGCCAATCCATGGTGGTTACCTGTGCCATAGATGCCAAGAGTTCTTGAGGACTGGTGGTATCTACAGTTCGCCACCTACATAGCGGAAGGTGTTTGGTTTCCATGGCCTATATGGCCAACCATCGGTGTTCTATATCCCTGAGATGAGGGGTCTCTGACTTAATTCCTAGAAGTAGGAGGAAGGGGGGGACCAAGGAACTGGTGCTTGTAAGACCTGGGTCCCCACCTCACAAACATAATCCCATGTTTGTTGTATCAGGGGGCAGGACCAAATAATATGCAGGAGATCTCCTGGCTGGGAGTTGCATCTCCAGCAGAGACTTGAGTTCATCAGCCCAGCCTTGTGTAATACCACAGGTGTACGGTACCAAGAATGGAGGATTTTGTTTTGTATTAACCTGCTTCTTAAATCAGTAAAGTATTTTTGGGCAGATTTCCAGCATTCCTTCCATTGTTTTTCTGTAATTTCACATTGCAGGGTTGCCTCCCACTTCTGTTTGGATTTTCCGGATTGACTGGGTATAGTGTCCCTCAGGGCAGCATAGATGAGACAGGCTATACCCTTTTCTTTGGACAGCCAGAAGGGAAGTGCTTGGATTTCCTCTTGAGGTATGCGGGCTATATATTCCTGTGTCATGCTTCAGAGTTGTAGATACCTCCAGAAGTCAGAGGTGGGGAGTGACCACCGGGATTGTAAGTTGGAAAAGGTATAGATCACCATAGAGGTTGGAATCATCAGGTCCTCTATTTTGAATATATTCTTGGATTCCCACCCCCGTCAATGAAATTACTTTTTTCCTATGCACGGCTTGTCATTGCCCTACAATGGGGTCAGCTTTACTGGGGCTAGGTTTGTCCTAAGCCTTCTCCTCATTTTGGCCCAACATTGCAAGGAAGCTCCTATGGTGGGGTGGAATTTGAGCCCCACAGGTGGTGTATTGTACACCAAAAGTGCCAAAGAGGGTTTCTGACTGACAGCTAGTTCTATGTCCATCCATTGGGGTTTAGGCTTGTTACTTGGCTTAAGGCATTGCAAGGATTGTGTCATGTGAAAGGCCCATTTGTAACCCTCGAACCACGGAAGACACCACCCTCCCTCACTCCAATGGGTCCTCAGTTTATTCCTGCTGTATCTGGGTTTTTTTCCCTCCCACAGGAATCTGCCTATTGCTTTATCTACCTTCTGTGTCCAGGACAGGGGAAGGGAGAGGGGGATTTGTGCTATTATGTAAAAAATATCTGGAACCAGGATCATCTTGATTGCTGCAATCTTCCCGGCCAAGGTTAGATGGAGTTTACTCCATCTGGTCATGTCTTCCATTATGTCTATCAGGAGTGGCTGGAGATTTTGATCACACAGTTTGGCCATTTTGGTAGTAAAAAGGATGCCTAAGTATGTGATACCCTCCCCTGCCCATTTTAGTCCGGTGTTCCTCAGGTCTTGGGTTGTGCATCTAGAGTTTAGCGGAAGCACCTTCGTTTTAGTTTGATTAAGGCTAAATCCGGATAGTTCCTTGAAGTGTTGAAGGGTATTCAACAGCGGAGGCAGAGCTTGGGACAAGTCAGAGAGCAGGACCAAAAGGTCATCTGCATACATGAGGGTCGTGTATTCTTCCCTACCTACTGAGATCCCTTGTATCCCCCTGCCCTCCCTTAGTGCGGCCTCTATTGGCTCTATTGCTAAAACAAACAATAGGGGTGATAGAGGGCAGCCCTACCTGGTGCCTCATGTGAGCCCAAATGGGGAGGACAGAGTGGAGTTGCTCAGGAGTCGGGCAGAAGGGGAATCGTACAGAGGTGCTATCCATGTCCTGAAGCGCAGCCCGATTCCCAGCTTCTCAAGGACGCCCTGGAGGTAATCCCATTCTAGGGAGTCGAAGGTCTTTTCAAAGTCGATAGCTACTGCTGCCGCCAGGGTGTAAAGGGTTTGGGCAACGTATGACAGATTGACCAGTGTTCTAATATGGTCTGCGCTGTACCTACCAGGCACCAGGCCCACTTGTGAGGGGTGTATCAACTGTGGTAGTAAAGGCCCTAACCTAAGGGCCATAGCTTTGGTAAATATTTTGCTGTCTACATTGAGGAGGGAAACTGGGCAGTAGCTACCTGGAGACGTGGGATCTTTCCCCTTCTTTGGCAGCACTGTGATCACTTCCTCCCTCATAGTGGGAGGCAGAGTCCCATTTGCTTCTGCCTCAACATACGTTTGTTGTAGGATGGGGGCTATAAGTTCTGATAAAGCCTGCTAAAACTCCACTGTGTACCCATCTCCCCCAGTGCCTTCCCTGGCCTAAGGGATTGTATGGCCTTCTCTACTTCTTCAACTGATAGAGGTGCAACCAGTTGTTCAGCTTGCTGTTCCATTATATTGGGATGGTTAACCAACTGGAGAAAAGTTTGAATAGCTTGGGGGCTACCTGTCCTAGAGGAAATATACAGGGAGGTATAGTAGGCAGCCATAACCCTGTTCAGTTCGGTGTCTTGTGTGTGCACCACCCCATTGGTATTTCTCAACCCAGCAACGTGTCTCTCCATTTGCTGCTTCCACAGCCTGTACACCAGGACTTTCCCTCCTGTCTCTCCTCCTTCCCAGTATTTGTGTTTCAACCGCAGGATGGATATCTCCACTTTCCTTGATAGGAGGGAGTTAATTTCCATACGGATACCTAACACCTTTCTTCGCAGGGGATCATGTTGGGTCTTCCCTACCCGATCTTTCTGCTGTTTTTCCACCCTCCGTAACTCCTCTTCCAAGTCTTTCAATCTCTGTTCCCTCATCCTTTTTCTGTGCCCCTGCATATCCAATGATTTTACCTCTCATTGTGGCTTTGTATGCCTCCCATGTATTTCCTGCAGTGGTATCATGGATGGGATTTTCCTGAAAAAAAGAGCTTTGTCTCTGTTTGGGCCCAGGAGATTAAGTCTTTATCTTTAACCAACAAGGGATCTAGTCTCCATGAGGTGGAAGTGGGGGGGCGGCGGTCCCCAGAGAATGGTTGTCTGGACTGGGGCATGATCGTATATTATTATGGGAAGTATGGCGGATGTCATAGCGGCCTGAGTAAGTTGTGGGGAGGTTAGAAAATAGTCAATATGACTATAGGACCCATGAACCAGGGAGTAGAAGGAATAGTCTCGCCGCCTAGGGTTCAGTATCTGCCAGACATCTGTCAGCCCTTGGTCGGCCATCCAAGTTAGCAAGGCTTGCCGTCCTTTCCCATGGGGGTTCCCACCCACCATTACATTTTTATCCATTAGTGGATCCAAAACCAGGTTGAAATCCCCTCCTATTATAGTGGGGATCTTGTTTTTAGACATGTTAAGCAGAGTTTGGGAGATATGGTGGAAGAAAGTCGGGTCATCTTCGTTGAGACCATACAGGTTCCCCAACAGGATCTGTCCTGTGGGGGGTTGAAAAATTCCGAATACCCATCTACCCTGAGGATCAGCCTTTGCCATGACAAGGGGCCATCTCAACTGTTTATGTATCAGAATTGCCACCCCACGCTTCTTAGTACCTGCTGAAGCATGGACCAAGGCACCCACCCAATCTCTCTTTATGAGCTCGTGATCTTTCATAGTAAGCTTTGTTTCTTGCTGAAATGCCACTTGAGTCTTAATCTTTTTTAGGTATGTCAGCACCTTTTTCCTCTTCACAGGCGTGTTGAGCCCCCGGACATTCCAGGTGGAACATGTTAAGTAAGCCATACTCATAATGCCCTGGGACAAATGGGAGTTGAGCTAGCTGCATTTGACCGGTGAGAGGAGAAAGATGCCACATGTCAAAATGGAGGCATTGAGAGTTCCAGGAGGTCATCCACTCAGGGGTTATGAGAAATTCCAAATTTCTTAAATGGGAGGTCTCCGGGTTCTCCCCCTTATGCCACTGTATGAGCTTACTGACTGTTGGGGAGGGTGACCTATCGCTCTGGGAGTTCGGGGTAGTGACTTTTAACTGAGTGCCAGAGCTGTGCCAGCATCTTTGCGCAATAATACCAGTAGATTGCACCCGATTTAAGTAGAAGACTGGCCTACAGCTGTGCATTTCTTCTCTGTTATCCCTATATAATGCAACATCACTGTCCCCATAAATTTCAAAAAACCAAAACATACACAAGAACATATTTACATTTTGCACTACCGTGCCTAGAGGGAACCACCTGGCCTCTATGATCGCTTGCCTGTTTCAGCTAAGCAAGATCTTTTGGGTGGCAGTTGTGGGTATGGTGTTCAAGCTTATCACCGGTTCAGTGCTTCCACTTTCTTCCCCTGCTATTGTGATCTGATATGGGGGGGGGGATCAGTCACTCAATGCAGATAGGGTGTGCAGCTACCCAGTCTGGTGCATGGTTAGGGCTTGCTCTGAGATCCGGACTGTCCCCTTATACTCTCTGATATGGGGGGGGTGGCGAGGACAAACATAGGGAACATGAACAGGTGGTATGCCCATGGAGTGGGGCTAGGACCTAGAAGAGCAAGTGAATCTTCGTGTTCTAGATCACTGTATAGGTGGGGGGAGGTGCGTGGCCATGCAGAGTAGCAAGCTACTGCCTCGTCCGAACTCTATCCAAAAAGCAAGATTATGTAAAGAGACAGGGTAAGAGGAGGGCAGATATTGAGCCCTACCACTCCATCATACCCCCTCACCGAGGTTTGTCAAGCAGAGCACTCTCCCCCCTCTTCTCTCTCACTGCCCCACCATCCATGTCCACCCATGAGCCTCCTCTCCTTCCCCCATTCCAAATGAGGCATCTGTTTTGTTTAAAATCTGGGGGAGGTGGGTTATCTGGGGGGATTCTCTCTGAAGGCTATAACCCAGCTTCCCTGCTAGTCTATTTACCTATTTTGGGTTCTTGGGTAGCCCCTCCTCCAACCTATCATCTTTTCAGACTAGGTCTCCCCCCTTGGCGTCTCCTTCCCATCTTACTATTCCCCCCCTCGGCTCCCAAGTCTTACTCCCCAAAGTCCTGTCCCAACCCACTATCCATCCAGGCAGAGGTGATCTCCGATGGGGCAGAGGGCAGTAGATTAAACATGCCCTGAAAGGGCTAAAGTCTCAGTGTCCTGGAAATCCTCTGCACCACTAGGGCCACCCTGTTTGGCCATTATCAAAAAAACAAAGAGAGATCACCTCCCCTCCCTCCCCCACATTATTACCATATTACATTACTTATCTAATGGGTCTTCTGCTGCTTCTTGTTGGTCCCAAGGATTTCTGGACCTGGGTCGCTATTCTGTTTCTGCTTGGTGCTCTTCACGGTCTTCTAATGCCGTGCCGGGGGGTTACTGTGTCATAGGAGGGCTTATTTCTTCTCCTCTTCCTGAATTGGATTCTGGAGATGAGTGTGGTCTGGGTGAATGGGTTGTTTCCATCTCAGTTTCCTCTTCGTATGCTGGCACCTTGTAGTTGGAGATGGGGATTGTAGGGCCGCATAGTGATTCTCCGTCATGTATTTTACCAGAGCAGTACATTTCTCCCACTGCTGGTTTTGCATTCTTTCTGCATACTGTGGCCCAGTCCTCACCAAAGGATGATCCTGTTTTCTATGACTGTCCTCGCTGTCCGTTTTCTGCTGCGCCGTGGGAGGACCTCCTGGTTCTCAGCTGGGGTCCCCTCTGTTATGTGCAGTCCATCCTGTTCAATAGGGTTAGCATGTTCAGGAGGGCCAATCTGTGGCCCACAATGCCTTTCCTCATCTTGGCATTCCAGGAAGGCCTCCAGTGCTTCTGGTGTTTCAGAATACAGTGTGACCCCGTTTTTGACTATCTGCATAGTGGCTGGGTACCAAAGGGAGTACTGTATGCCCAATTTCTGCATAGTACGCCGGGCTGGTGTATACTCCCTCCTTTTATTGGAGAGCTCTTTTGAAAAGTCCTGGTAAATAGAAATGGGATAGCCCTGCCAGTTAAGTTGGCCCATCTCTCGGGATTTTTGTAAAATGTCCAGTCTGGTATTGTAGGAGAGGAGTTTCATCAAAATTGCCCTCGGCCTCCCTCCTTTCTGTGGGGCAGGGGCGAGAGTTTGGTGCGCCCGTTCGATCTCTAATCAGAACTCTTTTTGTAAGTCTAAAATTTCAGGAAGGGATTGCTGGAGGAATTGGACCGTGTCCTGCTTTTCGGACCCCTCTGGAAACCCCAGTAGGTGCAGGCTGTTCCTTCTGCTGCGGCTCTCCAGATCATCTACCTTAGCGAGTAGTTCATTTATTTTTGTCTGCTGGTCCCTTTGAACCCCTTGGATTTGGTCAATCGTCATGGTTTGAGACACTGCCTGCTGTTCTAATTTCTCCATTCATCCATCCAGACATTGTATTGTCTGGGTAGTATGGTAGGATGCCTCTGTCACTGCATCCATGCGAAGAAGGAGCCTCTTGAACATGGAGTTAAAGTGATCCAGGTCGGGTGTTGGTCCCGGCATTGCTGCCATACTGTAGACCTGAACTTCGGAGGTTGCAACAAGGGACAGTATTAGCCACAATCCAGAAACAGAGGCACTGTTTTTCTACCGATGGCCCAGGCTATCAAATCTTTTGTTTTATTACTGCCGGTAGCCGCTTAGCATATGGTAGATACCGGATTAATTTTCTGCGCAACGTAGCTCAAGATTCCATGCTTAAGCTTCTGTCTTGTTCATCTATTTAGCCACGTCTTAACAATATTATTTAATAAAATTGTAGAAGATGATGCATTCCATTCGGAAAGGAAACAGAAGTGTTCCTATTTATAAAAAAAAGCAATCGTAATTATCCGAAGAACTGTAATTTAATTGATTGTCTTGGAAAAATATTCACAAGAATAATCCTTAATAGACTGAATTCATGGATAGAAGCAGACAATATAACATGTTCCAAGTAGGTTTTCACAAAGCATACTCAACTACTGACCAATGCTTTATCTTCCATCATGTAATGGAAAAATATTACATTAGGCAGCACCTCTCACTTTAAATGGTTGTCATTAATTTTAAAGGTGCCTTTGATGTTATATCCAGGACTTTATTGCATACTAAATTATCACAAAAGTCTACAGATAGAAATATTTTCAGATAATTATAAACTTGTATATAAATAATTGGACAAATGTCAGATATGATCTTCATGATACTTTATCAGAAATGTTTCCCTCGAAGTAGAGGTGTTAAGCAGGGATGTCTGCTGCCATCACTGCTGTTCAGTCTCTTCATAAATGATCCACCATTATTGGTGGCAGGAATCAAAAGTCATTCCCCATCTATAGAAGGGACAGCAGTACCAGCTTTAATGTATGTGGATGATCTACTTCTTCTAACTCCCACTGGCCCACCAGTCCAGCGGTAGTGCTACTGCTTGTGATGCCAATGACCAGGGTTTGGAAGCAAGCCCGAGGTGTCAGAGGGCCAGCCAGGGGAGGAGGATTGAGTGTCCACAGGACCATTCTCCTCCTCCTCTCAGGTGGGAGGATGGGAAAGAGCTCAGTGCTTGACTGGCCATGGGAGAGGCAGTCCAAGCTAAAGAGATGAGAGAGACATGGCAGATGTGTGTGTGTGTGTGTGTGTGTGTGTGTGTGTGTGCCTTGATGTTAGTGCACACCATGTCTCCCAGGGGAGAAAATGGAAAAACTCCCAGTCACGTAAGATGACTGCCGGCCTCCACAGACCCTGCACCCGGTGACTCAGGCGCCTCCCAGAATCTGGATCCAGTTTTGGTGGGTCAAGAGACTCTCCACCACCTTGCCACAGACGGCAAGCCATGGGGGGCTATGGAAGAAGTAAGCCCTGGGGGAAGTCGGGGTGACAGGGCTGGGAGGACTGGCAGGAAGGAGGGCCAACCAGGACCAGGGAGCTAAAAAAAATGTAAATAAATTCTTCTATTTCCCTAATTAGGTTGAATTTTAAAAAGAAAGCTTTGGAATCCTATTGCAGTTAAAATAGTTTTCATGTTACCTCAACGAAAAACAATGCAGCATGGTAGAAAATAGCATGGACAAAAACTGCAGAGGTCAAAACCGCACCTGTCAATAACGCAAAGTGAAAAACAGCAAATGTAGAGTTATTATGATAACATCACACTGCCAAGGATCACCACTCCAGCGAAAATTTTCACTTATGCTGTTTTTCACTTCGCTGCTATTGACAGGTGCGGTTTTGACTTCCGCGGTTTTGTCCAAGCTGTTTTCTACTGTGCTGCATTGTGTTTTTGTGGAGTTGACATGCTACCATGAAAATAAGCTTACAGTTCATGTCACAAAAGTAAGATAATGCTTTATGGAAAGAAACAATCAAAATAAATTGGATAAATAAACAATAATGTGTTAGGCACTGAAAAATCATATTGCTATCTTGGATTCTTCTCATCCAATAATTCTTGGACTAAACACATATAAGAAGCAAATTAATACAATCAAAGGCTGTCTATACTAAGATTCAGTGTAAAATATTGAGGATCAACTTTATTATCTGTTTTAAAAGTCACATAAATGAAAATGAATTGCATTTCTCTATTTATGGGAGAAACCTTGATAAAGAATAGAAAATGAGCTTACTGGATAAAATGCATGAATGTGGAAGGCCATAAACTATGTTTGCTGGATGTCATGGCTATTCTTATATTCATTGTCCCCTTGGCATAATGAAATAAAAGTAACACTTTCAGTACTCCAGTTGAATCATTTATGATCAGATTGACTGAAAGCCATTCTTATTTCTTCCAGGTATATGACAGATATCAAACTAAGGGCCAGATATTCAAAGGTTTGCCCCTGGGCTAAATTAGCACTGCCTGGCGTGCAAACTTAGCCTGGAGCACAAAGCAAGCTATATTCAAAAGGACAAACAGCTTCTGAATATAGCATGGGAATGAGGCCGTGCAAACTGGGCTGGGAGTGGAGGGCAAACGTAGCCCTGGAATAAGACAGCACTAAATAAAGCAAACAGAAAGTGCAAACCACAACAACAACACAGTGCACATCGACATAAGGGTAGGTAGAGAGGAACTATGTGGCCAATGTGTGTTCTGGCAACTGCATGGACCCAGTACAGCTGCAGGCAGCAGCACACATAAACAAACAGTGATCAAAACTGTATAATATTCCCCGAACCTTTAGTGCCGCACTTTAGCTCGGAGCTAAGCAGTTTGCCCAGTGCAAACACGTTCCCGCACTAAACTTTGCCATATTCAAAAGTGACATGCAAATGAGCCTATTTAGATAGTGTCTGGGCAAACAGCCATATTAGCATCACATCATGCCCTGATTTGCATGCAGTTTGACAGCGTTACTGCAGGGTCCCACAGCTTCACCTGTAGGTCAGTCTGGAGGTACAGGGGCTGGCCAGGTCCAACCACAGCTCCACCTGTAGGTCAGTCAGGCAGTGCATGATGATAGCTGCAGGCTTCATGTAAACAGTACAGCATAGCATAGCATATCATACCCCAGGGGTCAACACAGCACAGGCACAGGTGGTGGTAATGCTGCATGCAACATTCACACTGTAGGTCATGCTACAGTGCACAGCAGACACTACAGTAGCAAGAGGGCTGGTAGTGTGAGGGACACGACACCGCCTATGGTATGTAGGGCAGTGATGACCACTGCACTGTACACAGTGATAGGCACAACTTGCAGGTAATTACTGACAGTGGACAGTACTATCACGCTGTTGTGTGAACCACAGATGCTGCAGCTGTGACATGGGATGCACACAGTGTCATGTACATGGCCGGCAGTGTGTGCTGTGACATCTGTACAGTTGTGTGGTAGGTGGCTGGGGGGGTTATGTAGGATCCGACAGGCACACAGGTGGTGGCATAATCCCACTACTGGCCCATGTGCACTGAGCGATGTGTCCCAGCCTTGTGGTCACACCTGGGCAGTGGTGAGGTCTGGCCACCCATACACCTTCCCCTCACTGGCCACCATGCCCACAGTGCTGCATGTGTGTGCAGGCATCTGTTACACACCACAGACGTATGGTCTGCAGGTGTGTGCTATATGGCCACACTACCATGCTGTCCCCTGTGGGTCAGATCACCCCTCACTGTCTGTGCTTGGCTCGGACTGGTGGCAGCTGATGGCATCATGGTGGTGCCATCAGTGTGCAGCACGTGTCCTCCATGTCTGGCAGTTTCTAAGTGTCATGCTCAAATGTTAGGGCCGTGCAAGCCGCGCTAATGCTGAGATAGCACCGTGCAAAGCTATTTGCCCAGGGTTAAGACCAGCTTTTCCTGGGTGGTAAATTGTACCGCGCTATGGGTCGTGCTATGTTGCGCTAAACACCTTAGTGTGGTGCTAGTCACTGAATATCTCATAGCGAATCTATTCATGTTCACTATGCCCCTTGAATATCATTATGCTTAGCCCGGCGCTGCTGCTGTTTGCCCGCTCTAGTTGGCCTATTGAATGTGGCAGACTCGCACTATTCCCGCTCAAACTGTTAGCGGACCGCGCAATGCTTTGAATATCTGGCCCTGAATGTATTATTTACCACAAATAGAAGATTTAGGGCCAGATATTCAAAACTTTGCCCCGGGGCTAAATTAGCACTGCCCGGCGGGCAAACATAGCCTGGAGCACAAAGCAAGCTATATTCAAAAGGAATAGCCCAGGGCAAACAGCTTCTGAATATAGCATGGGAATGAGGCCTTGCAAACTGGGCTGGGAGTGCAGGGCAAACGTAGCCCTGGAATAAAACAGCACTGAATACAGCAACCAGGAAGTGCAAACCACAGCAACAACACAGTGCACAGAAACGTGAGGGTAGGTAGAGAGGAACTATGTGACCAATGTGTGTTCTGGCAACTGCATGGACCCAGTACAGCTGCAGGCAGCAGCACACATGGAAAAACTGTGCTCAAAACTGTATAATATTCCCTGAACCGTTAGCGCCGCGCTAACATGTTAGCGCGGCTTTAGCGCGGAGCTAAGCTGTGTGCCCAGTGCAAACACGTTAGCCCCGCGCTAAGCTTTGCCATATTCAAAAGTGACATGCAAATGAGCCTACTTAGGTAGTCTGTGGGCAAACAGCCACATTAGCATCTCATCATGCCCTGATTTGCATGCAGTTTGCACAGCGTTACTGCAGAGTACCACAGCTCCACCTGTAGTTCAGTCTGGAGGTACAGGGGCTGGCCAGGTCTGACCACAGCTCCACCTCTAGGTCAGTCAGGCAGTGCATGATGATAGCTGCAGTCTTCATGTAAACAGTACAGCATAGCATAGCATATCGTACCCCAGGGGACAACACAGCATAGGCACAGGTGGTGGTACTGCTGCATGCAACTTTCACACTGTAAGTCATGCTACAGTGCACAGCAGAAACTACGGTAGCAAGAGGGCTGGTAGTGTGAGGGACACGACACTGCCTATGGTATGTAGGGCAGTGATGACCACTGCACTGTACACAGTGCCAGGCACAGTTTGCAGGTAATTACTGACAGTGGACAGTACTATCATGCTGTTGTGTGATCCACAGATGCTGCAGCTGTGACATGGGTTGCACACAGTGTCATGTATATGACTGGCAGTGTGTGCGGTGACATCTGTACAGTTGTGGGGTAGGTGGCTCGGGGGGCATGTAGGATCCGACAGGCACACAGGTGGTGTCGTAATCCCACTACTGGCCCATGTGCACTGAGCAATGTGTCCCAGCCTTGTAGCCACACATGGGCTGTGGTGAGGTCTGGCCACCCATACACCCTACCCTCACTGGCCACCATGTCCACAGTGCTGCATGTCTGTGCTGGCATCTGTTACACACCACAGACCTATGGTCTGCAGGTGTGTGCTCTATGGCCACACTGCCCTGCTGTCCCCTGTGGGTCAGATCACCCATCACTGTCTGTGCTTGGCTCAGACTGGTGGCAGCTGATGGCATCATTGTGGTGCCAGCAATGTGCAGCATGTGTCTTCCATGTCTGGATGTTTCTAAGTGTCATACTCATATGTTAGGGCCGCGCAAGCTGCGCTAATGCTGAGATAGCACCACGCAAAGCTGTTTGCCCAGGGTTAAGACCAGCTTTTTCTGGGCGGTAAATTGTACTGCGCTATGGGTCGCGCTACATCGCGCTAAACACCTTAGCGTGGCACTAGTCGCTGAATATCTCATTGCACCTGTATTCATGTTCACTTTGCCCCTTGCATATAATTATAGTTTGCCTGGCGCTAATGCTGTTTGCCTGCACTGTTCAGCCTTTTGAATATAGCAGACCCGTGCTAATCTCGCGCTAAACCCATGCAAACGTTTTTTGCCCAGCGCAAAGCTTTGAATATCTGGCCCTAAGTCTTATAAAGTATAATGCTATAGAGCCTTAAGATTAAAGTGATTTTGTGAGGTTTCACGGATGCCTTTTTCACATGGTATGCCATTACTGCCCATGTTTCAGATGTTGAAACTGCAATTTGTTTTGTAAGCAAATCTGTTATAGTCATTTTTATTTAAGCAATAAACCATGACAGGGTGTTGGTGATGCTGGTTTTACTCATGCCTGGCGTGGTTTGGTTACGAGGCCGCAGGCCGAGTGAGTAAACCTTGTCAGGTGTGGGTAAAACCAGCATCACCAACACCCTGTCGTGGTTTATTGCAATTATACAATGTTCACCTTGATTTTATGGTCGAAGAAATGAAGAGAAAAATCATCATTTTTCATTTTTTTGAGTTTTTATTTAATTTGTTCTTACGCTAGAAAAATAGTCCACTATAGTCAGCTTAAAAAAAGTCTAGCCCAGGGGAGGCATTTGATGTGTGCTGGCTTATAAGATCCAGCATGTTGCAGCGATTGTTAACATAATAATGAAGGGTGTTTCATTGGCATGATTGCCTCCGTCTCCGTATTTTGCTAACAAAAAAAAAAAAAAAGAGTGTCTGACTTCCTGTTTTGCACCGTAGTGCTTTCTGACAGTGAATGAATTGAGCTGTTCTATGTATAAGACGCAAGTATCACTCACTCTCGCGCGCTGTTGAGCAGTTCTCTATGTGCTGAGTAGCTTTATTTTATAAGTAAAACAGGGTTTAGGAAAGAGCTACTCACTTGGCTAAGTTTTTTCGTTGTGCAGGAGACTCTTTTGAGTAAGAAACACAGTGTGAGTGTGTGTGTGTGAGGGCGCGCGCAGAAACAGTATTTTCTTTATGGACGGGAAACAGTTTATGCCCATGACAGTGAAGCGTCTTTCTCGTTCGGTATTTTGCTTGTTCCGGGAGAGGGTCCGTGGTTGGGGAGAAACTGAGCTGAGCGAGGGTTTAGCGGGCTTCAAGATGGCGGAGTTTCAGGGCTATGGTCGGGGATCGGACTGATTCCAGACAACAGGCTGACTGGCACCTTTTGCGTTGGTAATGCTGAATTTTACAACGCTGCAAAGGTGCCAGTCAACCAATCCAGCATCTTGTTTTTAAAGCCCACTGTATAATTATGTTTTATTAGTTCTTTATCCTTCAGTTGTCTGTGTGTGGCCACACCCCAGAATGGTATCAAGCAGAACTTTCAGTGTTTTCCAAAATATTTTGGGTAAACTATAATGTTGATTTAAATGTTAGTTACCCGGAAGTCCAATCCCTTCTTTTGGTTGTAGCAACTGCAGCACAGCCCTAATACTTCAACATATTTAGCAAAACATTATGGGCCAGATATTCAAAACTTTGCCCAGGGGTAAAATTAGCACTGCCCAGCGGGCAAACTGAGCCCGGAGCACAAAGCAAGCCATATTCAAACGGAATAGCCCAGGGCAAACAGCTTCTGAATATAGCATGGTAATGAGGCCATGCAAACTGGTTAGAGTGCAGGGCAACATTGCCCTGGAATAAGACAGCACTGAATAAAACAACCAGGAAGTGCAACCCACAACAACAACACAGTACACAGCAACGTGAGGGCAGGTACAGACGAACACGGGCCAATGTGTGCCAGCAAATGCATGGACTCAGTACAGTTGCAGGAAGCAGCAGATGAGAAAAACAGTGATCAAAACTTTACAATATTCCCTGCACTATTAGCGCCACAATACATTAGCGCCGGGAGCTGCTAGCAGTCGGAGCAAACACGCTGCCCGGAGCTAAATGTGCCATATTCAAAAGTGCTATGCAAATGAGCCTACTTAGGTAGTCTCTGGCAAACAACCGGATTAGCATCTCATTATACCCTGATTTGCACACAGTTTGCCTAGCGTTACTGCAGGGTCCCATAGAGCCACCTGTAGGTCAGTCTGGAAGTACAGGCAGACAAGGTCCAACCGCAGCTCCATCTGTAGTCAGTCTGGCAGTGCACGATGATAGCTACAGGCTACAGGTAAACAGTACAGCATAGCATAGCATAGCATATTGTACCCCAGGGACAGGGACAGCATAGGCACAGGTGGTGGTGGTGCTGCATGCAACTGTCACACTGTAGGGCATGCTACAGTGCAGAGCAGACACTACAGTAGCAAGGGAGACAGTAGTGTGAGGGACGAGCACTGCCTATGGTGTGTAGGGCAAGTGATGCTGATTGCACTGTACACAGTGACAGGCCCAACCTGCAGCTGTTTACTGACAGTCGACATTACTGTTACACTGTTGTGTGACCCACAGATGCTGTACCTGTGGCATGTGATGCTCACAGTGACATGTACATATCTGGCTTTTGTGTTGTGGCAGTTGTACAGCTGTGTGGTATGTGGCTGGGGGGCATATAGTATCCGAAGGCACACTAGTGTTGGGGTATTCCTAATACTGGCCCATGTGCACTGCATGCTGAGTCCCAGCCTTGTGGCCACACCTGGTCTGTGGCACAGCCTGGCCACCCATACACACTCCCTCAACATCCTCCATGCCCACAGTGCTGTGTGTGTGCTGGCATCTGTTTTGTCCACAGATATGTGTTGTCAGCAGGTGTGTGTGTATTACACTGCCATGCTGTCCACTGGCGGCAGGGTCACCACTTACTGCCTGGCATGGCTGGGACTGGTGGCAGATGTTGGCATCATTGTGATGTCATTGGTTAGCAGCAAGCTTCCACTATGTTTGGCTTTATCTATGTGTTATATTTATGTATTAGGGTCGCGCAAGACCCGCGCTAAACCCCAGCAAATCCTGCGCACAGCCATTTATGTTGCGCAAAGCTGATTGCCCAGGATTAAGACCAGCTTTTTCTGGGCGGTAATCTACACCGCGCTAACTGTCGCGCTAAACCACTTAGCGTGGCGCTAGCCACTGAATATAGCATTGCGCTTGTATTCATGTCAGTTTGCCCCTTGCATACATTATACTTTTGCCTGGCGCTAATGCAGTTTGCCCGCTCTATTTGGCCTTTTGAATATGGCAGACCTGCGCTAATCCCGCGCTAAACCTGCGCAAATGATTTTTGCCCAGCGCAAAGTTTTGAATATCTGGCCCTATGAGTATAATACAAAGTTGTTTTCCAATTTTGTTACTGTGAGGTGTTGTCTCTTATTTCTGTCATGGCTTCAACAATAAAAGCTCTCATATGTTTATTTTCAAAATAAGGTATTATACATATGGGGCCAGATATTCAAAACTTTGCCCCGGGGCAAAATTAGCTCTGCCCAGCAGGCAAACCTATCCTGGAGCACAGAGCAATCTATATTCAAAAGGAATAGCCCAGGGCAAACAGCTTCCGAATATAGCATGGTAATAAGACCATGCAAACTAGGCTGGGAGTGCAGGGCAAACATAGCCCTGGAATAAGACAGCACTGAATAAAGCAACCAAGAAGTGCAACCCACAACAACACAGTACACAGTACACAGCAACGTGAGGACAGGTACAGACGAACTATGTGGCCAATGTGTGCACCAGCAAATGCATGGACTCAGTACAGCTGCAGGGAAGCAGTAGATGTGAAAGAACAGTGATCAAAACTGTATAATATTCCCCGTACTGTTCAACGCGCTAACACATTAGCGAGGAGCTAAGCAGTTAGCCCGGAGCAAACACGTTTGCCTGGAGCTAAAATGTGCCATATTCAAAAGTGCCATGCAAATGAGCCTACTTAGGTAGTCTCTGGGCAAACAACCGGATTAGCATCTCATTATACCCTGATTTGCATGCAGTTTGCCCAGCTTTACAGCAGGGTCCCACAGAGCCACCTGTAGGTCAGTCTGGAAGTACAGGGGCTGACCAGGTCCAACCGCAGCTCCACCAGTAGGTCAGTCTGGCAGTGCACGATGATAGCTGCAGGCTACATGTAAACAATACAGCATAGCATAGCATATTGTACCCCAGGGGACAGGACAGCATAGGCACAGGTGGTGGTGGTGGTGCTGCATGCAACTGTCACACTGTAGGGCATGCTACAGTGCACAGCAGCAACTGCAGTAGCAAGGGGGTCAGTAGTGTGTGGACACAGCAATGCCTACAGTGTGTAGGGCAGTGATGATGACTGCACTATACACAGTGAGAGGCCCAACCTGTAGATGTTTACTGACTCTGGACATAACTGTTACGCTGTTGTGTGACCCACAGATGCTGCACCTGTGGCATGGATGCTCACAGTGACATGTACATTCCTGGCTTTGTGTGCTATGCCAGTTGTACAGCTGTGAAGTATGTGGCCGGGTGGGGGGGGCATATATTATCCGAAAGGCACACTGGTGTTGGGGTATTCCCAATAATGGCCCATGTACACTGCATGATGTGTCCCAGCCTTGTGGCCACACCTGGTCTGTAGCACAGCCTCGCCACCCATACATGCTCCCCTCAACATCCTCCACGCCCACAGTGCTGCATGTGTGTGCTGGCATCTGTTGGTGTCCACGGCAGTGCGGTACGCAGGTGTGTGCTGTATGGCCACACTGCCGTGCTGTCCACTGGTGGCAGGGTCACCACTTACTGCCTGGCCTGGCTGGGACTGATGGCAGATGATGGCATCATTGTGATGCCATCAGTTAGCAGCATGCTTCCTCTATGTTTGGCTTATCTATGTGTCATATTTATTTGTTAGGGTCGCTTAAACCCGCACAAACACCGCCAAAAGCCACAGTGTCGAGCAAAGCTGACTGCCCAGGATTAAGATGAGCTTTTCCTGGGCGGTAGCTGCACCGTGGTTAAGTGTCGTTTCTAGGTGCCACAGAAACCACTTAGCGCAGAAAAGAAGCCGCTGAATATAGCATTGCGCCTGTATTAATGCTGCTTGCCCTTGCATACATTATAATTTTGCTCAGCGCTAATGCAGTTTGCCCGCGATTGGCTTTTGAATATAGCAGACCAGCTAATCCCACACTAAACCTACAAGAACGGAAGTGTTCAAGAAAGTTTTGAATATCTGGCCCATAGTATCTAGCTGACAAGATTTCTTTACTAACAGATTGGGGGCCAGATATTCAAAACTTTGCCCCGGGGCTAAATTAGCACTGCCCAGTGGGCAAACAGCCTGGAGCAGAAAACAAGCCATATTCAAAATGAATATCCTGGTGCAAAACCAGTTGAATATAGCAAGCAAAGGAAGCTGGACAAACAGGGCCAGGAGTGCAGGCCAAAAATTGCCCATGAATAAGAGAGCACTGAATATAACAACAGGGAAGTGCACACTGCAACTGCAGCTCATTACATTCTGTAGCAAGCCAGTGTTGCAGGTGGAGAACATTGTGTGTGATTGCACAGAGATGTCGCACATCTACTGCAAACAACAATGTAAGCCACACAATACAGAACTGTGCTATGCTGAAGTGTTGTTTGCCCGGGGCTAACCCCATAGCACAGCGCTAACACAATAACCCGGTGCAAACTGGTTAGCCCGGGGCAAACGTGAGCTATATTCAAAGCTCCCATGCAAATTAGCCTAATTATGTAATTTGTAAGTAAACAGGCATATTTGCATCTCATTATGTGCTGCTCAGCATGCATTACCATGCAGTTTGCCTGGTGCTACTGCATGGAACACACAGCCCCACCTTTTGGTCAGAATGGAAGTACAGGCTAGATGCTGCAGGCCAATACATGCCCACAGCATCCGCTGTTGGTTGGAATGGAAGCACAGGCTGGAAACAGCAGGAACTATGTACTGGCAGGCACAAACAGAGCAGTCAACCTGCCCATGCATCACTGTAAGCAGTACAACACAAGGTACATATATATAGTGAGAGAGGGAGAGAGTGATAACTATGTGATACATAGCTATATATACATATGGCACACACACACATATGTATAGATAGATAGATATACACACACACATGTCCTGTGGTCATATGTGCTCTTGTAGATGCCCCCCCCAACAACATAGGCACCTCATGACAGGTGTTGGTGGAACACAGTGGGGGGACCGAAGAATGCATGGAACAGGCATAAGACACGTCTGGTGGGGGTGCGAGGACATAGGCTGTAGGTCAAGTAGGACATGCAGCATATCCATTCAATAGGGAACTGGGCAGACTGACTGGGCTAGGCAGTCCTCTTTTGGAGTCATGGTCCCTGTTTTCATGTGTACCTGTTTCACACCGCGGTAGTCTAGTGGTCCCCTTCCCCCACCCCTCCAGGCATGATCCCCGACCTCTGGGAGCTGCTAAAATGGATTTTATCCATGGTGGTCTAGTGGTCCCCCCACTCCCCTTACACGATCCCCGTCCTCCGGTAGCTGCGAGAAAGAGTAAATGTCATTGGTGATGAAGTAGTCCCCTCACCGCCCTCAGCACGATCCCCGATCCCCATAGCCGTGGTAATTTAAGATTTTACCTGGTAGTCTAGTGGTCCCCCACCCCCAACATGAATCCCCATCCCCTGGTAGCTACAAGAAAAGAGTAAATTCCATTGGTGGAGTAGTGGTCCCCACACCTGGCAGTGTGCCTCCTGTTGCCCCTGAATACATCCTATGGGAGCTGGCGACCGGCTCAGCCCTCCTCTCACCACCATGGCTGGACGCCGATTGCGGTATGCATGAACACTACTGAAATGAATCATACATTTCAGTAGTGCTCATTCATACTGCAGTCGGAGACCGGCCATGGTGGTGCGAGGAGGGCTGAGCCAGTCGCTGGCTCCTGTAGGATGTATTCAGGGGCAACGGAAGGCGCACTGCTGGGTAGGGGGGACCACTACACCACCAATGGAACTTACTCTTTCTCGAGGCCACCGGAGGATGGAGATCATGTTGGGGGGGGGAGGACCACTAGACTACCAGGTAAACTATGAAAATACCGCAGCTATGGGTGTTGGGGATCATGCTGCGGGGGATGGAGAGACCATTAGACTACCAGGTGCAATCTTAAATTACCGTGGCTACCGGCATCAGAATTCATGCTGAGGGGTGGGGGGACCAGTAGACTACCAGAGGTATTATTTATATCCCACGGCTACAGGAGTCCACGATGTGGGGGGGTACTGCCTCATTACCGGCAGCTTTTTTTCGGTGAGATCTAGCGCCGCACTACAGGTCGCGCTAATGCCTGTAGCGTGGCACTACACCTTTGAATATACGGTGCTGCTGCCATTCCTGGGTGCTCCCCTATCCTCGCTCCTTTATACCATTATTTTTAGTGTCAGTGCTACCACAGCACTGCCACTAATAGGGCTTTTGAATATTGCAGCCTTGCACAAACAGCACTATTCCAGTGCTAAGGATTTGTGCTAGGTGCAAAGGTTTGACTACCTGGCCTGTAGTCTCCTATGTTGGTAGTGTAGATGTCTGCAATACCAAGACTGACCAACACAGGTCTCCATTTCAAGACAGTGCTTAAAAACTTTATTTCCCTTGCATGACGTCACAGTTGGGGGTTGCAGCACTGACAAAAACAAGCATTTGTCAATGCCGAATGTTGCTTGCTTCTATGTGCTGTTTAGATATTTGGAAGTCATTGGAGTGCAAATATTGAAAATTTGCGAACTTCTGAGGCGTCTTGTGGGAACTGCGCAATGCTGCGGCAATAAACAGTCATTGTTAGGAAATTTTCACGAAGTATTTCAACATAGCCATTTTAAGACCTCTGCTCATGAACAGTGTCAGTGTGATTTTGTTAATGTGTCCCATACATTGAGTTTGCACACCAACTGCGCCATTGTGCGCTACATGGCGGAAACACGCTTGAGGCAGGATGTGAAAATGACAGCTGTACTGTTCATAAGGAGGTGTGGTAAAATGGCAATGTTGAAAATCTGGAGTGGAAATATTGAAAATTCAAAACCCACGAAAGGCGTGGGAACTGTGCAATGCACACTCGTAAAACAGTCATTTTTAGGAATTCTTTCACCAAATTTTCAACATTGCCATTTTAAGATTGCTGCTCATGAACAGTGACACTGTGATTTTCTTAATGTGTCCCATACACTGAGTTCGCACACCGACTGCGCCATTGTGCGCTACATGGGCAGAAACATGTTTTGAGCAGGATGTGAAAAATGACAGCTGTACTGCTCATGAGGAGGTGTGGTAAAATGGCAATGTTGAAAATCTGGAGTGAAAATATTGAAAATTTGTGAACTTACGAGCCTGCGTAGGAACTGCGCAACGCACGCTCGTAAAACAGTCATTTTTAGGAATTTTTTCATCAAATATTCAACATAGCCATTTTAAGATCTCTGCTCATGAACAGTGTCACTGTGATTTTCTTAATTTGTCCCGTATATTGATTTCGCACACCGACTGCGCCATTCTGTGCTACAAGGGCAGAAACACATTTTGGGTGAGATGTGAAAAATGACAGCTGTACTACTCATAAGAAGGTGGTAAAATGGCAATGTTGAAAATCTGGAGTAAAAATATTGAAATTTAGAACTTACGAGCCCGTGAGGAACTGCGCAACGACGCCAGTAAAACAGTCATTTTTGAATTTAATTACCAACATGGTCTTTCATTACCATGGTGGCAATCAGGCCCGGCAAGTGATTTCCGCAATCACCGCGCAGTCACTGCGCAAAATCACCTTCAGGCCTGAATAATGCCATGACAGTGACATCATTCATGAGAAGGGGTCCTAAAACCCCATGTTGAAAATTTAGTGCAAAATTACCAAAAATGCCTGAGATATGCAATAAGTTGAACCCCCCATCTAGCCCATTATACAGCTTACCGGCATTTCCGTTCGCGTCGGCTTTGAAGAGTGCAGACGTGTTCCCGGTCCACCAAGATCATCGCGCTGGAGTCCGGAGGTAAGTATGGGGTGAGGGGTGTGGGAGGCTGGTGCGAGTGGATGGGTGCGGTTGTGGGAGGGGGTCGAGACACGGCGGACCGCTTTTTGTTTTATAGGTTTATAAAAAAAGACGTCAGACGCTTGCCTACGCTGTGTGGGCCTTGTGGCACCAACTACGGGGGACGACGCAGCCCAGCTGGCTGGCGGGATTGGCACCCCATCGGCTACACAGCATCGGCGGGGCGCATACGCCCAGTGTAGGGGAGCTACGCTTCTTATCGGTGCTCACTGAAGCGTAGCCCCTTTCAACTGCGTTACTGCATTTGGAGCGGTCAGACCGCCCAAAATGCATTGACTTACAGGGGCCGTGCCTGCCAGCTCACTGACTGAATTGGAGGAGGAGGTGACACACCTCCGAAATCTCCGATGATGGCACTATGTTTCTTGCACATGCGTGCAAGCAACATAAAAAGAGTCGGGTTATGCAAATGAATCAGAGCACTGAAATAAAACATGTTTTCATGGAAAACAGCACGTTTTGGCAGTTTAAATGGTAGGATATTGAATCACAAGTTCTACATGTTACCACAGGTTACATAGAAACATAGAATTTGGCAGCAGATGAGGACCGCTTGGCCCACCCAGTCTGCCCATTTCCCTGCCTAATGGATAAGTTGCAGATCCTAGCTAACCAACAGCCTACTTCTTCCAACCTCCACCCCCGAGAATTGCCTTATGTTTGTCCCATGCATTCTTGAATTCCACCACTGTTTTTGACTCCACAACCTCCCCAGGAAGGCTGTTTCATGCATCCACAACCCTCTCCATGAAAAATAATTCCTCACATTACCTCTGAGCCATCCCCCTTCTAGCTTCAGATTGTTCCCCCTTGTTCTTGCACACCTCTTTTTCTGAAAGATGCTACTCTCTTGGACTTTGTTGATTCCCTTGAGATATTTGGAAGTTTCAATCATGTCCCTCCTCTCCTCAAGGCTATATATATTAAGATCCTTAAGTCTCTCTTGATATGTCTTCTGGTGCAGACCCTGCACCATTTTAGTAGGCCTCCTTTGGACTGCCTCCATCCTGTCTATGTCTTTGCGGAGATTGGGTCTCCAGAACTGCACTCAGCACTCCAAATGGGGTCTCACCAGCTGTCTGTACAGAGGAATAACAACTTCTGTTTTCTACTGGTGATGCCTCTCCCTATGCATCCCAGTATCCCACCAGCTCTGCTTACTGTCCTCTCACATTGCTTGCTCACCTTTTGGTCATCTGATATGACTACCCCAGGTCCCTTTCCATTTTTATTGTTGTTAGTATCTCACCCCCCATTGTGTACTCTTCCCCTGGGTTTTTGTTTCCCAGGTGCATTACTTTGCACTTCTTAGCATTGAATCTAAGCTGCCATACATTTGACCATTCCTCCAGCCTTGCCAAGTCCCTTCTCATCTTTCCACCCCACCTTGTGTATCAACTCTGTTGCAGATCTTTGTGTCGCCTGCAAAGAGACATACTTTTCCTTCCAGTCCTCGCAATGTCGCTATAAAGACCGGTCCTAGTACTGAACCCTGCGGTACCCCACTAGTAACCCCCTTTCTTCAGAGTGTACCTGTTTACTATGACCTCTGGGCCAGATATTCAAGCTTTGGCGCGGTCTGCAACCAGTTTGAGCGGGAACAGCGCGGGATTAGCGCGGGTCTGCCATATTCAATAGGCCAACTAGCACGGGCAAACAGCAGTAGCGCCGGGCTAAGCATAATGATATGCAAGGGGCATAGTGAACATGAATAGATTCACTATGAGATATTCAGCGACTAGCGCCGTGCTAAGCTGTTTAGCGCGACATAGGGCGACCCATAGCGCGGTACAATTTACCGCCCAGGAAAACCTGGTCTCAACCCTGGGCAAACAGCTTTGCGCGGTGCTATCTCAGCATTAGCGCAGCTTGCGCAGCCCTAACATATGAGCATGGCACTTAGGAACTGCCAGACATGGAGGACACATGCTGCTCACTGATGGCACCACCATGATGCCATCAGCTGCCACCAGTCCGAGCCAAGCACAGACAGTGAGGGGTGATCTGACCTACAGGGGACAACATGGTAGTGTGGCCATATAGCACACACCTGCAGACCATACGTCTGTGGTGTGTAACAGATGCCAGCACACACATGCAGCACTGTGGGCATGGTGGCCAGTTAGGGAAGGGTGTATGGGTGGCCAGACCTCACCACAGCCCAGGTGTGGCCACAAGGCTGGGACACATCACTCAGTGCACATGGGCCAGTAGTGGGATTACGACACCACCTGTGTGCCTGTCGGATCCTACATGCCCCCCCAGCCACCTACCACACAACTGTACAGATGTCACAGCACACACTGCCGGCCATGTACATGACACTGTGTGCATCCCATGTCACAGGTAGAGCATCTGTGGTTCACACAACAGCGTGATAGTACTGTCCACTGTCAGTAATTACCTGCAAGCTGTGCCTGTCACTGTGTACAGTGCAGTGGTCATCACTGCCCTACATACCATAGACCGTGTCGTGTCCTCACACTACCAGCCCTCTTGCTACTGTAGTGTTGCCAGTACTGTAGAATGACGACATGTGAAGGTTGCATGCAGCACTACCACCACCTGTGCCTATGCTGTGTTGTCCCCTGGAGTACGATACGCTATGCTATGCTGTACTGTTTACATGAAGCCTGCAGCTATCATCATGCACTGCCTGACTGACCTACAGGTGGAGCTGTGGTCGGACCTGGCCAGCCCCTGTACCTCCAGACTGACCTACAAGTGGAGCTGTGGGACACTGCAGTAACGCTGTGCAAACTGCATGCAAATCAGGGCATGATGAGATGCTAATGTGGCTGTTTGCCCATAGACTGTCTAAGTAGGCTCATTTGCATGTCACTTTTGAATATGGCAAAGTTTAGCGCAGGGCTAACGTGTTTGCACCGCGCAAACTGCTTAGCTCCGTGCTAAAGTCGCGCTAACGTGGCGCTAACGGTTTGGGGAATATTATACAGTTTTGATCACTGTTTGTTCATGTGTGCTGCTGCCTGCAGCTGTACTGGGTCCATGCATTTGCCAGAACACACATTGGCCACATAGTTCCTCTCTACCTACCCTCATGTCGCTGTGCACTGTGTTGTTGTGGTTTCCATTTTCTGGTTGCAGTATTCAGTGCTGTTTTATTCCAGGGCTACGTTTGCCCTGCACTGCCAGCCCCGTTTGCATGGCCTCATTCCCATGCTATATTCAGAAGCTGTTTGCCGTGTGCTATTCCTTTTGAATATAGCTTGCTTTGTGCTCCAGGCTAAGTTTGCACGCCAGGCAGTGCTAATTTAGCCCAGGAGCAAACCTTTGAATATCTGGTCCCCTGTGTCCTGTTCTCCAGCCAATTTTTTACCCAGGCTACCACCTTTGGACCCACTCCCAGGCTGGCTAACTTGTATATTAATATTTTGTGTGGGACTGTGTCAAATGCCTTGCTAAAGTCTAGGTAGGTCATGTCGACAGCCCTTCCCTGATCTACTACTTTGGTCACCCAGTCAAAGAAATTGATTAGATTCATCTGACATGACCTTCCCGCTGTGAATCCATGCTGTCCTTTGACCTCAAGGTACTTAACAATTCTTTCCTTCAGAAATGATTCCATCATTTTCCCAGTCATTGAGGTTAAACTAACAGGTCTGTAGTTCCCGGCTTCTGCCCTGCTCCCACTTTTGTGAAGTGGAATCACATTTGCCCTCCTCCAGTCTTCAGGTACTACCCCATCTTCCCATGATTTATTAAAGAGCGTAGTCAGTGGTGTCATTAGTTCTACCCTTAGTTCTTTTAGAATTCTGGGATGAAGCCCATCAGGCCCCATTGCTTTGTTCACCTCAGTTTCTTCTGTGAAAGGGCTGGTATGAACCTCCATATCCAGCATGTTTCCATTGTTTGGTTTAGGTACTTCCCCCTCTTCATTTGTGAATATTGAGCAAAAGTATTTGTTTAGTATCTCTGCCTTTTCACAGTCACCCTCCGCCCACCCCCCTCCCCTTTATTAAGCCTCACTATCCCTCCAATGGTCTTCCTTCGCTCCCTGATGTACCTATAAAAGGTTTTATCCCCCTTTTTAACTGAGTTGGCTATCTTTTACTCTGTTTGGGCCTTTGCTGCTCTGACTGCCTTTTCTGCTTCCTTTTGCTTTAACAGATACAATTCTCTGTAGTGCTCCTTCTGTGATTCCTTGTACTTCCTGAATGCTCTCTTTTTCTCCCAAACCTTCCCTGCCACCTCCTTTGAGAACCATAGTGGTTTCTTACATTGTTTTGTTGCTACTCCCAATTGCTATGGCAAACCTTACCATATCACTTTAATAAAGTACGAAGTGGCTAGAGCACTAGAATTACAGTAAAGAACCCTAAGATGTATAAGGTACCAAAAGTTTTGAAATCATTAAACTTAAAATTTATCCTAAAAATATTGTCTACTTCTCGTAACCCTGTATCACCTGATTGAGGGCCAGATATTCAAAACTTTGCCCAGGGGGTAAATTAACACTGCCTGGCGGACAAACATAGCCCAGAGCACAAAGCAAGCTATATTCAAAAGGAATAGCCCTGGGCAAACAGCTTCCAAATATAGCATGGTAATGAGACCATGCAAACTGGGCTGGGAGTGTAGGGCAGACGTAGCCCTGGAATAAGACAGCACTGAATATAGCAACCAGGAAATGCAAACCACAGCAACAACACAGTGCACAACGACGTGAGGGCAGGTACAGACGAACTATGTGGCCAATGTGTGTGTGCCAGCAAATACATGCACTCAGTACAGCTGCAGGCAGCAGCAGCTATGAAAGAACAGTGATCAAAACTGTGTAATATTCCCCATACCTTTAGCGCCGTACTAACACATTAGCGCGGAGCTAAGCAGTTAGCCCAGTGCAAACACGTTTGCCTGGTGCTAAAAATGTGCTATATTCAAAAGTGCCATGCAAATGAGCCTACTTAGGTAGCTCTGGGCAAACAACCGGATTAGTATCTCATTATGCCCTGATTTGCATGCAGTTTGCCCAGCGTTACTGCAGGGTCCCACAGAGCCACCAGTAGATCAGTCTGGAAGCACAGGGGCTGACCAGGTCCAACCGCAGCTCCACCTGTAGGTCAGTCTGGAAGTACAGGGGCTGACCAGGTCCAACCACAGCTCCACCTGTAGGTCAGTCTGGAAGTATAGGGGCTGTCCGGGTCCAACCACAGCTCCACCTGTAGGTCAGTCTGGCAGTGCACGGTGATAGCTGCAGGATACATGTAATCAGTACAGCATTGCATAGCATATTGTACCCCAGAGGACAAGACAGCAGAGGCACAGGTGGTGGTGGTGCTGCATGTAACTGTTACACTGCAAGGCATGCTACAGTGCACAGCAGACACTACAGTAGCAAGGGGGCCAGTAGTGTGAGGGACACAGCACTGCCTACGATGTGTAGGGCAGTGATGCTGACTGCACTGCACACAGTGACAGGCCCAACGTGCAGGTGTTTACTGACTGTGGATAATACTGTTGCGTGATCCACAGATGCTGCACCTGTGGCATGGGATGCACACAGTGACATATACATGGCCGGCTGAGTGTGCTGTGGCACCTGTACAGTTGCGCTGTATGTGACGGGGGGCATGTGGGATCTGACAGACACACAGACGGTGGGGTATTCCCACTACTGACCCATGTGCACTGCGTGCTGTGTCCCAGTCTTGTGGCCACACTTGGGCTGTGGTGAGGTCTGGCCACCCATACACCCTCCCCTCAATGGCCACCATGCCCACAGCGCTGCCTGAGTGTGCTGGCATCTGTTGGGCACTACAGACATGTGGTCTGCAGGTGTGTACTGTATTGCCTACTACCATGATGACCTCTGTGGGCCCAATCACCCCTTACTGCCTGTGCATGGCTGGGACCTGTGGCAGCTGATGGCATCATGGTGGTACCATCAGTGAGCAGCATGTGTCCTTCATGTCTGGCAGTTTCTAAGTGTCATACTCATATGTTAGGGCTGCACAAGCTGCGCTAATGCCAATATAGCACCGCGCAAAGCAACAATGTCGTGCAAAGCTGTTTGCCCAGGGTTAAGACCAGCTTTTCCTGGGCAGTAATTTGTACCACGCTATGGGTCGCGCTAAGTTGCGCTAAACAACTTAGCGCGGCGCTAGTCACTGAATATCTCATTGCACCTGTATTCATGTTCACTTTGCCCCTTGCATATAATTATTGTTTGCCTGGTGCTAATGCTGTTTGCCTGCACTATTCAGCCTTTTGAATATAGCAGACCCGCACTAAACCCGCGCAAACGTTTTTTTGCCCGCCAAAAGCTTTGAATATCTGGCCCTGAATGTATTGCATTGTTTCTGGATCACCTGATTGTATGTATTGTATTGCTTCTGTTCCCTGGGTCGCCCCTGAAAAAGGGAACTTCGGGGCCCAGTGGGCCAACCTGGTCATCAAAATTCAATAAATAAATAAAATTATAGTTCATTTAAATTTACATCATACAAAACATTTAAAGAATTTTGGCTAAGGAACATTAAAGGAGAACTAAAGTCAAAATTTACTAAAATATGTTGTGCAGAGTGTTTTGATTTGTAGGTGAACGCATAGTAAGTCCTTATCTTTACTTACTGAAAGGGCTTTTTTTTAAATTTGCTTGCTGGTTTTATGGCCCCTGGCGATCTCCATATTAGCATTTCTAATGGCTCTTCTTCCTAAAATGCCTCTTGTCCCATATGACAGTGATATGTCCTGAACCATTAATTCAACAAGAGCTGTTTTTTTCTCAAGTTTACAGTAGTAGAACTGTTATGCTAATTAACTGTGCTTGTCCAGGGAGCTGTAATGAAGTTTGCATTTACACATGGCAAAGCTGAGGGATAACTGAGTAGGCAATTCTGTAAGGAAACAGCGGAGCCAGATATTCAAAACTTTGCCGCGGGGCTAAATTAACACTGTTTAACGGGCTAACTTAGCCCGGAGCACAAAGCAAGCAATATTTAAAAGGAATAGCTTGTGGCAAACAGCTTCTGAATATAGCATAGGAATGAAGCCGGTCAAACTGGGCTGGGAGTGCAGGGCAAACTTAGCCCTGGAATAAGACAGCTCTAAATATAGCAACCCAGAAGTACAAACCACAACATCAACACAGTGTACAGCGACATGAAGGTAGGTAGAGGTGAACTATGTGGCCAATGTGTGTGCCAGCAAATGTGTGCAACCAGCACAGCAGCAGCACATGTGAAAGTACAGTGTTCAAAACTGTATAATATTCTCCAAACTGTTTCTGCAGTGCTAACACGTTTGCGTGGGTTTAGTGCAGGGCTAAGCCATTAGCCCGATGCAAACACATTTGCCTGGTGCTAAACTTTTTGTCATATTCAAAAGAGACATGCAGATGAGCCTGCTTAGGTAGTTTCTGGGCAAACATCCAGATTAGCATCTCATTATGCCCTGATTTGCATACAGTTTGCCCAGCATTACTGCAGGGTCCCACAGCTCCGTCTGTAGGTCAGTCTGGAAGTACAGGGGCTGGCCAGGTCTGACCGCAGCTCCACCTGTAGGTCAGTCTGGCAGTGCATGATGATAGCTGTAGGCTACATGTAAACAGTACAGCATAGCATAGAATATTGTACCCCAGGGGACAACACAGCATAGGCACAGATGGTGGTGGTGCTGCATGCAACTGTCACACTGTAGGTCTTGCTACAGTACACAGCAGACACTACAGTAGCAAGGGGGCCAGTAGTGTGTGGACACAGTACTGCCTATGGTGTATAGGGCAGTGCTGATGACTGCACCATACACAGTGACAGGCCCAACATGCAGGTGTTTACTGACAGTGGACATTACAGTTACGCTATTGTGTGACCCACAGATGCTGCACCTCTGGCATGGGATGCTCACAGTGACATATACATGTCCAGCTTTGTGTGCTGTGGCAGTTGTACAGCTGTGCGGTATGTGGCCGGGGGGGCATATATTATCAGAAAGGCACACTGGTGTTGAGGTATTCCCAATACTGGCCCATGTGCACTGCGTGATGTGTCCCAGCCTTGTCGCCACACCTGGTCTGTGGCACAGCCTGGGCACCCACACACTCTCCCCTCAATATCCTCCATGCCCACAGTGCTTCATGTGTGTGCTGGCATCTGTTGGTGTCCACAGAAGAGTGGTCCACAGGTGTGTGCTGTATGGCCACACTGCCATGCTATCCACTGGCAGCAGGGTCACTACTTACTGCCTGGCATGGCTGGGACTGGTGGCAGATGACGGTATCATTGCGATGCTATCAGTGAGCAGCATGTTTCCTCTATGTCTGGCTTTGTCTGTGTGTCATATTTATTTGTTAGGGTCGTGCAAAGCCACGCAAAAGCTGCGCAAACACCGCGCAAAGCCAAAATGTCATGCAAAGCTAATCGCCCAGGGTTAAGATTACCTTTTCCTGGGCGGTAATGTGCATCATGCTAAGTGTCACGCTAAGTCGCACAAAACCACTTTTCGCGGTGCTAGTCGCTGAATATAGCATTGCACCTGCATTCATGTACACACACCCTCAGTTTGCCCCTTGCATACATTATCATTTTGCCCAGCACTAATGCAGTTTGTGCGTGCTATTTGGCCTTTTGAATATAGCAAACCCATGCTAATCCCGCACTAAACCTGCACAAACAGTTTTTGACCAGTGCAAAGTTTTGAATATCTGGCCCCTAGAGTCTTCATTAATGATATCATTTGTGACATTGGGTGATTTGTATGATTTCTTAATGGTTGTGTGTAGTTTGATAAAATGAAATTGTTTTTATCTATTCATGTTCACTATGCCCCCTTGCATATCATTATGCTTAGCCCGGCGCTACTGCTGTTTGCCCGCGCTAGTTGGCCTATTGAATATGGCAGACCCGCGCTAATCCCGTGCTATTCCTGCTCAAACTGTTTGCGGACCATGCAAAGCTTTGAATATCTGGCCCTGAGTGTGTTATTTACCACAGATAGAAGATTTGGGGCCAGATATTCAAAACTGTGCCTCGGGGCTAAATTAGCACTGCCTGGCGGGCAAACATAGCCCGGAGCACAATGCAAGCTGCATTCAAAAGGAATAGCCCAGGGCAAACAGCTTCCCAATTTAGCATGGTAATGAGGCCATGCAAACTGGGCTGGGAGTGCAGGGCAACCGTAGCCCTGGGAATAAGACAGCACTGAATATAGCAACTAGGAAGTGCAAACCACAACAACAACACAGTGCACAGTGACGTGAAGGCAGGTACAGACAAACTATGTGGCCAATGTGTGTGCCAGCAAATGCATGGACTCTGTACAGCTGCAGGCAGCAGCAGATGTGAAAGAACAGTGATCAAAACTGTATAATATTCCCTGTACCGTTAGCGCCGCGCTATCACGTGGCAGCGGGCTAATCAGATCGCCAGTGCAAACACGTTTGCCGGTGCTAAAATGTGCCATATTCAAAAGTGCCATGCAAATGAGCCTACTTAGGTAGTCTCTGGGCAAACAACCGGATTAGTATCTCATTATGCCCTGATTTGCATGCAGTTTGCCCAGCATTACTGCAGGGTCCCACAGAGCTACCTGTAGGTCAGTCTGGAAGTACAGGGGCTGTCCAGGTCCACACACACATTCAGCACTGTGGGCATGGTGGCCAGTTAGGGGAGGGTGTATGGGTGGCCAGACCTCACCACAGCCCTGGTGTGGCCACACGGCTGGGACACATTGCTCAGTGCACAGGGACCAGTAGTGGGATTACTCCACCACCTGTGTGCCTGTCGGATCCTACATGCCCCCCCAGCCACCTACCACACAACTGTACAGATGTCACAGCACACACTGCCGGCCATGTACATGACACTGTGTGCATCCCATGTCACAGGTGCAGCATCTGTGGTTCACACAACAGCGTGATAGTACTGTCCACTGTCAGTAATTACCTGCAAGTTGTGTCTGTCACTGTGTACAGTGCAGTGGTCATCACTGCCCTACATACCATAGGCAGTGTCATGTCCCTCACACTTCCAGCCCTCTTGCTACTGTAGTGTCTGCTGTGCACTGTAGCATGACCTACAGTGTGAAGGTTGCATGCAGCATTACCACCACCTGTGCCTATGCTGTGTTGTCCCCTGGGGTACGATATGCTATGCTATGCTGTACTGTTTACATGAAGCCTACAGCTATCATCGTGCACTGCCTTATTGACCTACAGGTGGAGCTGTGCTTGGACCTGGCCAGCCCCTGTACCTCCAGACTGACCTACAGGTGGAGCTTTGGGACCCTGTAGTAACGCTGTGCAAACTGCATGCAAATCAGGGCATGATGAGATGCTAATGTGGCTGTTTGCCCAGAGACTATCTAAGAAGGCTCATTTGCATGTCACTTTTAAATATGGCAAAGTTTAGAGTGGGGCTAACGTGTTTGCACCGAGCAAACTGCTTAGCTCTGCGCTAAAGCGCGGCACTAACGGTTCGGGGAATATTATACAGTTTTGATCACTGTTTGTTCATGTGTGCTGCTGCCTGCAGCTGTACTGGGTCCATGCATTTGCCTGAACACACATTGGCCACATAGTTCCTCTCAACCTACCCTCACGTCACTGTGCACTGTGTTGTTGTTGTGGTTTGCTTTTCCTGGTTGCTGTATTCAGTGTTGTCTTATTCCAGGGCTACATTTGCCCTGCACTACCAGCCCCGTTTGCAGGGCCTCATTCCCATGCTTTATTCAGAAGCTGTTTGCCCTGTGCTATTCTTTTTGAATATAGCTTGCTTTGTGCTCCAGGCTAAGTTTGCATGCCAGGCAGTGCTAATTTAGCCCAGGGGAAAACCTTTGAATATCTGGCCCCCTGTGTCCTTCAAAAGTGCCATGCAAATGAGCCTACTTAGGTAGTGCCTGGGCAAACAACCGGATTAGTATCTCATTATGCTCTGATTTGCATGCAGTTTGCCCAATGTTACTGCAGGGTCCCACAAAGCCACCTGTAGGTCAGTCTGGAAGTACAGGGGCTGACCAGGTCCAACCGCAGCTCCACCTGTAGGTCAATCTGGCAGTGCACGATGATAGCTGCAGGCTACATGTAATCAGTACAGCATTGCATAGCAAATTGTACCCCAGAGGACAAGACAGCAGAGGCACAGGTGGTGGTGGTGCTGCATGCAACTCTCACACTGCAGGGCATGCTACAGTGCACAGCAGACACTACAGTAGCAAGGGGGCCAGTAGTGTGAGGGACACAGCACTGCTTATGATGTGTAGGGCAGTGATGCTGACTGCACTGTACACAGTGACAGGCCCAACGTGCAGGTGTTTACTGACTGTGGACAATACTGTTGCACTGTTGTGTGATCCACAGATGCTGCACCTGTGGCATGGGACACACACAGTGACATATACATGGCCGGCTGAGTGTGCTGTGGCACCTGTACAGTTGCGCTGTATGTGGCAGAGGGGCACGTGGGATCCGACAGACACACAGACGGTGGGGTATTCCCACTACTGGCCCATGTGCACTGCATGCTGTGTCCCAGTCTTGTGGCCACACTTGGGCTGTGGTGAAGTCTGACGACCCATACACCCTTCCCTCAATGGCCACCATGCCCACAGTGCTGCCTGTGTGTGCTGGCATCTGTTGGGCACTACAGACATATGGTCTGCAGGTGTGTGCTGCATTGCCCCACTACCATGATGACCTCTGTGGGCCCAATTACCCCTTACTGCCTGTGCATGGCTGGGACCTGTGGCAGCTGATGGCATCATGGTGGTACCATCAGTGAGCAGCATGTGTCCTTCATGTCTGGCAGTTTCTAAGAGTCATACTCATCTGTTAGGGCCACGGAAGCCATGCTAATGCCAAGATAGCACTGCGCAAAGCAACAATGGCGTGCAAAGTTGTTTGCCCAGGGTTAAGACCAACTTTTCCTGGGTGGTAATTTGTACCACGCTATGGGTCGCGCCAAGTCGCGCTAAACAACTTAGTGTGGCGCTGGTCACTGAATATCTCATTGCACCTGTATTCATGTTCACTTTGCCCCTTGCATATAATTATTGTTTGCCTGGCGCTAATGCTGTTTGCCTGCACTATTCAGCCTTTTGAATATAGGAGACCCGCGCTAAACCCGCGCAAACGTTTTTTGTCCGGCGCAAAACTTTGAATATCTGGCCCTGAATGTATTGTATTGCTTCTGGATCACCTGATTGTATGTATTGTATTGCTTCTGTTCCCTGGGTCGCCCCTGAAAAAGGGAACTTCGGGACCCAGTGGGCCAACCCGGTCATCAAAATTCAATAAATAAATAAAATTATAGTTCATTTAAATTTACATCATACAAAACATTTAAGGAATTTTGGCTAAAGAACATTAAAGGAGAACTAAAGTCAAAATTTCCTAAAAATATGTTGTGCAGAGTGTTTTGATTTGTAGGTGAACGCCTAGTAAGTCCTTTTCTTTACTTACTGAAAGGACTTTTTTCTAAATTTGCTTGCTGGTTTTATGGCCCCTGGCGATCTCCATATTAGCATTTCTAATGGCTCTTCTTCCTAAAATGCCTCTTGTCTCGTATGACAGTGATGTGTCCTGAACCATTAATTCAACAAGAGCTGTTTTTCTCAGGTTTACAGTAGTATAGCTGTTATGCTAATTAACTGTGCTTGTCCAGGGAGCTGTAATGAAGTTTACATTTACACATGGCAAATGCTGAGGGATAACTGAGTAGGCAATTCTGTAAGGAAACAGCGGAGCCAGATATTCAAAACTTTGCCGCGGGGCTAAATTAACACTGCCTAATGGGCTAACTTAGCCCAGAGCACAAAGCAAGCAATATTCAAAAGGAATAGCTTGGTGCAAACAGCTTCCGAATATAGCATGGGAATAAAGCCGGGCAAACTGGGCTGGGAGTGCAGGGCAAACTTAGCCCTGAAATAAGACATCTCTAAATATAGCAACCAGAAAGTACAAACCACAACATCAACACAGTGCACAGTGACATGAAGGTAGGTAGAGGTGAACTATGTGGCCAGTGTGTGTGCCAGCAAATGTGTGGACTCAGCACAGCAGCAGGCAGCAGCACATGTGAAAGTACAGTGTTCAAAACTGTATAATATTCTCCAAACTGTTTCTGCAGTGCTAACACGTTTGCGCGGGTTTAGTGCAGGGCTAAACCATTAGCCCGATGCAAACACATTTGCCCGGTGCTAAACTTTTGTCATATTCAAAAGAGACATGCAGATGAGCCTGCTTAGGTAGTTTCTGGACAAACATCCAGATTAGCATCTCATTATGCCCTGATTTGCATGCAGTTTGCCCAGCGTTACTGCAGGGTCCCACAGCTCTGTCTGTAGGTCAGTCTGGAAGTACAGGGGCTGGCCAGGTCAGACCGCAGCTCCACCGTAGGTCAGTCTGGCAGTGCATGATGATAGCTGCAGGCTACATATAAACAGTACAGCATAGCATAGAATATTGTACCCCAGGGGACAACACAGCATAGGCACAGATGGTGGTGGTGCTACATGCAACTGTCACACTATAGGTCATGCTACAGTGCACAGCAGACACTACAGTAGCAAGGGGGCCAGTAATGTGTGGACACAGCACTGCCTATGGTATGTAGGGCAGTGCTGATGACTGCACCATACACAGTGACAGGCCCAACATGCAGGTGTTTACTGACAGTGGACATTACAGTTACGCTGTTGTGTGACCCACAGATGCTGCACCTCTGGCATGGGATGCTCACAGTGACATATACATGTCCGTCTTTGTGTGCTGTGGCAGTTGTACAGCTGTGCGGTATGTGGCCGGGGAGGACATATATTATCAGAAAGGCACACTGGTGTTGGGGTATTCCCAATACTGGCCCATGTGCACTGCGTGATGTGTCCCAGCCTTGTCGCCACACCTGGTCTGTGGCACAGCCTGGGCACCCACACACTCTCCCCTCAATATCCTCCATGCCCACAGTGCTGCACGTGTGTGCTGGCATCTGTTGGTGTCCACAGAACAGTGGTCCACAGGTGTGTGCTGTATGGCCACACTGCCATGCTATCCACTGGCGGCAGGGTCACCACTTACTGCCTGGCATGGCTGGGACTGGTGGCAGATGATGGTATCATTGTGATGCCATCAGTGAGCAGCATGTTTGCTCTACGTCTGGCTTTGTCTGTGTGTCATATTTATTTGTTAGGGTCGTGCAAAGCCACGCAAAAGCCACGCAAACACCGCGCAAAGCCAAAATGTCATGCAAAGCTAATTGCTCAGGGTTAAGATTACCTTTTCCTGGGCGGTAATGTGCATCGTGCTAAGTGTCATGCTAAGTTGCACAAAACCACTTTGCGTGGTGCTAGTCGCTGAATATAGCATTGCACCTGTATTCATGTACACACACCCTCAGTTTGCCCCTTGCATATATTATGATTTTGCCCGGCACTAATGCAGTTTGCGCGTGCTATTTGGCCTTTTGCATTTAGCAAACCCATGCTAATCCCACGCTAATCCCGTGCTAAACCTGCACAAACAGTTTTTGCCCGGTGCAAAGTTTTGAATATCTGGCCCCTAGAGTCTTCATGAATCATATCATTTGCGACATTGGGTGATTTGTATGATTTCTTAATGGTTGTGTGTAGTTTGATAAAATGAAATTGTTTAAAAACAAAACATTCCCTTCTGCTGATTTAGAAAACAGAAAGTCTGGATTAGACAGTTATTTAGTTGAAGCCAGGACATCAGGTCCCTAACCAAATGCTGCTGCAGCAGTTATTACTCGCTGAGTCAATGGTCCTGGATGCATTAGTCACATGGGACAGAAGGCATTGTAGGAACAAGAATGGCCATTAGAAATGCTAATATGAGCCAGCACGGTGGTGTAGAGGGCTGAGGCGCTGGACACCTAACTTCTTGCCATATGGGCGACCCATGTTTGGGAACGAGCACAGGCTGTCAGAGGTCAGCCTGGGGGGAGAGGTGCAGGATTGAGCTGCTGACAGGCAGCTCTCATCTCCTGGGTGGGATCTGTGCTTCCCCTAGGCTCTTGACTGCCTCATGGTAGAGGCCAGGGGGCAGCGCAAGCCATGGGAGCCAGGGTGCTAGGGCAAAGGGGTGGGAAGAAAGGGCTGTCAGTGGAGCAAAAGGGTGCATATGTGCCTCCATGTATATGTGCCTCTCTGTCTGGGGCCCTGGGTAACTGAGGAGAAAAAGTGGAAAAATCGGGAGCCATGGCAGGATGAAGCCTCTGGGCTGGCTCCAGTGGTCTACTGGGACATGCAGAGCATTCAATAGCCTGAACGACCCCGGAGTCTGGTAGGTTGGCAGACAAGCAGCTGCAGCTCACTGAAGGAGCAATAAATACCTATATGGAAAAAATAAATACTAATATGGAGATCCCCAAGGGCCATACAACCAGCCAGCAAATTTAGGAAAAAAAAACATTCAGCAAATAAAGGAAGGCCTTACTAGGAGTACACCTACAAATCAAAACACTCTGAACAACACATTTTATTTGCAGATTTTAACTTTCATTCTCCTTTAAGATTTTTGAAGTACTGAGGAATAAGTAATTAAGAAATGCAGTCTCTTTAATTCCATAGAAGCTAGCCATGTAGATGTATTTTAGCACAGCAAACTATTATCCTGTTACACATGAGTGTGGAAATTCAAACTGAAGGGCAAAGGCCCATTAGCCATGGCGTAACTCACTTATGAACAAGTTTAGCTCAACTTGTAGATATAATAATGGTGATTATTTATGCTTACAAGTCACCTTGTGTTTGGAATGCCAACTGTTTCTTTCCTACTTAGATGTAATTCTCCTTGCCCGGCTTGGGAGCACTCATCATTTGACCCCCCCCTTCCCCACCTCAGTTGTCTAAATTCAGTCTTTATCCCTGTCAGTTGGATGTTTGAGCTCATTCCTACCTGCTTTCCAGTAGTTAGGGAACCAATTTGAGTCTAGGGCTAATTTCTTTTTTTTTGCATTATCTATTTTTGTGCCCTCTACGTGCTCCAGAGCTGCTTCTCCTTTGGGCCACCGTGGTCCACAGGCATTCCCCCTACTATCTCCCCCTTCGACCACCTACCTCACATCTGCAGTCTTCCGCAGGGTAGCCCGGTGTAACCCTTCACCGGGTGGGTCCCCTCTTCTCCGAGGGGGAAGGCACTGGCAGGAGGAACCAACACACAATTCCTTCGGTCCCGGGAGCTGCTGAGGCATTCTGTGGCTCTCCAGTGGAGTCTTCAGAGGTGCCTGGGACCGGCAGCTGTCATCCGGCTAGACTTCCAGGGCATTTTTTCCGGTTTTCTTGTTCCCCTTGCTCGCTGCTTCTTGTAGTGCCTCCAGTCTCCACTGGGGGCTGCTACATGAGCAAGGCCAGTCCTAAACCCACCCGAGGATAGAAAAGCAGTACATCAGATGCTCAATCCTATTCTCCCCCTGCCAATCCCCGACGACCTGAGTCCGTTCCCGAACCCGGGTCGCCAGCGTGGGTCGAGGTAAGTTGCCAGTGCCTCAACCCTCTATGCAGGCTCATAGAGCTAATTTCAAAGGGTCCCACATTTGTATGTATTCCTCTAGCTTCCCCAAGGTTGTGTACTGGGCCCTGTCTAGCTTCATGCACCCCAGAATAGCCATAACCCAGCCATCACCTATTGCGCTATAATGGGAGGGGCCTCCTGTTTCCAACATTGTGCCAGAGCCTTCTTGACCAGCACTATACCAGGCTTCCACAATGGGCATTTAAATATCTTGCCCCAGTGCCCCTAGGGATTAGACATAACAAAATACTTTCACTGAATCGAGGAATGTGTGTGTGTGTGTGTGTGTGGTGTGTTTATGTGGGGGGGGGGCATGGTCCTGGAGAGGGTTATCATGACCTCAGAACAAAATGGTTGGATGCATGGGCAGACCCACATCATACGCAGGAAAGTGCACATATCTGCTTTGCACTGTGGACATGTGCCAGGTGTGCTTGGGTCTATCTGATGGACCAGGGCTGGGGTAAAATAGGTCCTGTGAAAGAAACTGAAATTAACCGACTGCAGCCTGTTACTGACTGAGCACTTAAGCATCTCTCTTACTATCTGGTCCCAGTCTCCCTGTGACCAGGTGGAGGCCCTCATGTCATGTTCCCACTTAGCTTTTAACTCCCCTAGGGCATCAGGTAGGGCACCCAGTTGGAGTCTGTAAAATTGCTGAAAGGGCCTAGATAGTAGTCTGGTAATGATGAGAATCTTTTCCCCCAGGGATATGCCTGGGGGGAAGGGGTTCTGCACCAATTTTGTATGCAGTTTAGTACATACCTGTACATGGGGATAGATGTGTCCCAGGGGCAGTGAGAACTCAGTTGCCAGATCTTTGTAGGAGAGCTCACCCCCCAACAGGTCCCCCATTTTGGAAATTCATTGGGTGCACCAAGCTCCCAGTATCCTTCTTGTTGGGGCTGGTGGGGGGTCTCTAAATAGAGAGTGGCTTGGATGTCAGCTTCAGTTGAAAGGCCAAGGGGTACTGTATACTGTTATGGAGTTGCAGGCAAAGTTTCAGGTAATTTTCGGTAAAGGGGTTTTTAAGATTTCTGAGTTGCTCTGCTTCCAGACCTAGAGATAGCAAATTGTGCATCAAGTTTCCCCTAGGTCTGCTGACTCCATTTCTACCTAGACAGGTCTCTGTAAAGAAGGTTTTTGGGAGTCCTTCAAGAAGGCCAGCCATGCTGCTACATAGTATAATCTAAAATTTGGTAGCCCAAGGCCCCCTTTATTTGCTGGGGACCTTAAGGAGCTCTGTTTAGTCTTTTCCCTGCATCTCTGCCACTGGAAAGTGGTGAGGTAGCCCACGAGAGCAGATAATTATTTCAGAGGAACATGTATAGGGAGCGTCTGAAAGAAATACATATACAGTTGGAGCATGCACATTTTAACTGTGTTTACTCTGCCTATTAGGGTCAAGGGAAGTGACCACCACCTATCACAGTCTGTCTTTAACTTTTGCATGAGGGGTTTAAAGTTCAGAACACACAGTGTGGACAATTTCCTAGGGAGGTGGACACCTAGATATTTCAGAGAGGTGGCTGGCTTCAGCAATAGCACCGCTGCTCTCAAGGGTTTCCTTCTCCTCTCCCCACTTGGAGTCACTTGCATTTGGCCCATTTGATTTTATTACCTAACATATGGCCACACACTTGAAATATGTCTGTCAGGGAATCCATGGCCTTGTCAGAATTTGCCAGGAACAACAGCATGCCATCAGCAAAGAGCGAGACTTTGTAATGGACTCCCCTGTAGGTCAGACTCTGAATCCCTTGGTGATCTCTTATGGTAGTTGCCAGTAGTTCGATGGTGAGCACATATAAGAAGAGAGACAGAGTGCACCCTTGGCGCATGCCATGGGATAAAGAAAAGAGAGAGAAAAGATAGCTATTTGTGAGAATTTGTGCCTTGGGAGTGGAACAAGGCCACTATGCAGGATCTCATATTAGCCCCAAAGCCCAGATTCTCAAACACGGCAAAGATGAAGGGCCACTTGACCCAGTCGAAGACCTTCTCTGCACCTAACACCAACAATCTGCGCCGAGTGGCCACCCCTCTCAACTAACACCACATGATGTGCATGGTGTGATGCATGTTATATTTAGCCTGCCATCCCCTGACAAACCACCCCTGATCTAGATGAAGAAGCCCTGGCAGAACCCCCTCGGGGGATGGGGGGCTGCTAGTGGTTTAGCAATGATTTTGTGTATGCACTTAGTAGAGATATAGGGTGGTAAGAACCATACTGAGTGGGGGCCTTGCCAGATGTTGGGAGAACAGTAATAGTGGCTAGGTACTGCACTAACAAAAACAAACCCCTGAGTAGTCCATGTTAATTTCCCTTTGTCAGCACCTCAGGAATCTTATTCTCCACTGGGTCTCCCAGGATATCCCAAAATTCTTTGTAAAATTCTATTGGGAGGCCATCAGGCCTGGAGCCTTACATGAATTTATGGAGTACACTGCCTTGGCTAGTCCCCCAAGGAGCATTTTCCAGGCAGTCTATTCAGCTGTGCAAGTGAAGGCAATGACAGAGGGGCCAATAACAACTCTGGGGCAGGAGAGTCCACCTCACCTCCAGTCTGTACAACTCGGATTAAAACTCTCTAAAGGCAGAATTAATGTCTGTTTGATTAGAAGACAGGGTTACCAGCTTTTAAGAAGCCCAAAGTGGGACATTTCTTACTGAAACATGATTTTTCGCAGGACAATATGTAACTTCAAATCAACACAACAGATTTTTTCTCTAAATAACCAGAATTAAGACTAAGTGTTGCAGTTTTTTAGATGTTCCCTGGTGTTTTTAATCATTGTAAGGTATTTTAGTTAAGTTACTATAGTTTTTGCCACATTTAGAGGAAAGTCTGAAAATATTCTTTTGTACTATAATGTCAGGACATTTAGTATTTTTCATGTTTTTTCGCAGGACACAGCTGCCCAAATCAGGACTGTCCTGCAAAAGTAGGGACAGGTGGTAACCCTATTAGAAGATATAACCCCATTTGCCCCTCTGATGCTTGTTATTGTTTTGTTGGCCTCTCAGAACTTTGGCTGCCAGGCCAGCCAGCAGTCTACCCCATCTCCCTGAAAAATGGTCACTTGACCATGATAGAAGTAGACCTTGCTCCAGTGGGCCGAGGCCATCTGGTTCAACTGGGCCTTGAGGGTACATAGCTCACTGAGCTTGTCGGGCTTCATGCCAGACACAAGCTCCCACTCGAGGGCTGACACTTTGGCCTCCATTTAATTTTCTTGTCTGGTTTCCTGTTTGGCTTTATGTGTTACCAGGGATATGGAGGCCCCTCACACAAATGCCTTAATATCGTCCTACTTCATGGCCATTAAAGTTCCCCGTTTATTGAAAAGGAAATACTCCTGAATGCCTCCTCTGATTAGCTGCATAAAGGTCTCATGTTTCTTCAGCCTGGGGTCCAACCTCCAATGCCTGGAGAGGGAACCCCCCCAATCCCCGTCACCACCAGCAAGGGGGCATGATTTGACTGAGCCAGTTGCCCATATGAGGCTGCAACCACCTCTTGAAGGAACCCCGCTGACAGTAGGACTGTGTCTATGTGGGTATAGAACACCTGAGCCTGTGAAAAATAGGAATATTCCCTTTCCATGGGGTGCAAAAAGCACCAGACTTTGACATGCCCTCTTTCCGGTGTTAGTTGTCTAAGTGTTACGGAGTTCTGCGATAGGATGCATCTCAGGGGGCCAACCTGTCCATATGATGGGACTCCGGGGTGTGTCACAATCTCCTCCCATGATGATTTTATTCAGAAAGCCTGCCAAAGTAACTGACAATTTATGAAAAAAGGTTTGGACAGTCAAAAGTCAGTCCATACACCACCACTATAGGCCACCTCTCTCCCCATAGCTCCACCTCCACCATGAAGTATCTCCCCTGTGTGTCTGTTTCATGCCCCATGACCTTAATTGGAACGCCCAGCCTAAGCCAAATAGCAACACCCATGACTTTAGTGGTAAAACTGACAGCTAGCAGTGTGCCCTCCCATGAGTTCTGTAATCTTGCCCCTCTTCCTGGGTCACATGCATTGCCTGGAGTACAACAATATCTCCCCTTACCTTTCTGATGGAAGACTACAACTGTTTACTTTTCACTGCCATCTTCAAATCGTTGACATTCCAAGTCAATATATTTATCAGTCACATTTTGTACAGTTCACAGCAATATCCCTATCATAGCTGTGGCTCCCCTACCCTCATCCCTCCTCTCCACTCAGCACTGTCCTTGCCTGCTTGCTAGTTTTCTTTAGAGCAAAGCTCATACCATATGAACTAACATTATACAATGGCAAGAAAGAATTCTGGTCTCTGTTTGGTCAGTGTGGGACTGGACCCGTCATGTTATCCCAGCACAACATCACGGTTCTAGACTCAGCACTGTGAACCGATTTGGAGGACCATGATGACCATTACTTACTCTTTTTTTGCATCTTCTCTTAAGAAGCAAAAATATTCTTTAAAATTATTTTTTTTTATTCTGTATTACAACAAGACATTGTATAATAGCAATAATGCCCTCCAGGGCTTGTACTGTGCTGGGATAACGTCACGTCTAAGGTATTGGATGCACTTGGCTTGTGGCCTCGTGCCCAACCACCTGAGGCGTGATGTTATCCCAGCACAACACACACCCTGTCGGGCATTATTGCCTAAGTAACAAAACCCTGAGTAATCCGTGGGAACAGTCACAACCTAGGCTGCCCCTGGCCTGTGCTTTCCTTCTCCCTCCACTTCCTGTCCAACTTGCGGTGCACAGGTATTGCAGTAACAATCCTATTATTCCTCCCATCCTCCACCTCCTCCCCTCACCCCCCATGGCTGAGCAACAGGCTCAGTGTCTCCTACTGAAGCAACTGGCTTAACAGCATGGGGACATTCCCCCCACTATCTCCCCCATTGACTTTGTCAGGTATGTTATACCTACTTTCATCTTGGAGAGCCAAAGTGAACCCCTGCCTTGTTGATGGCTGCCATGGGTTTCATGTTTAAACACTTTCATATCATATCACTTGCAGTCTATACTGTGATCCAAGTGTGTCAGAGGGACAGGCCCCCTATGAAGCCCCTCTAGAGAGGATCTGTTGGCTCTCTCTCCCCTCTGCACAGGTTTGTGTGAGGGGAGCGTCCCAGGCTTTCCCACTGGTCACATTATATGCACAGAAACTTACTCAAGCTCAGAGACCATTTAACATGTTTTGTTCTGGGCTGGTCCCAGGTGAGGTCTTGAGGAGGTGCACCGACTGCTTATCGTCAGAGTCTGCCACCCCACCTGACTCCCCTTATCATATGCTCTGTTCAGCTTAATACAATGGCTCAAATGATGACTGCTACTTGGGAGATAAAAAGGATATTGAATCTAGAGTTCATATGCAATTTTTCTATTCCGGTCCAGTAATAATGGCGCTACTGCCACTTGGCAGCCACGCCGCCCACTTATTGACTGGTACCCTTTGTCACTGCTGCAGGCTGCTTAGGTCAGTTCATGCCTCCAGTCACACCAGGGCTGCAATCAATATAAAAAAAAATCTCAGTTTAATCAGTAAAAAAGAAATCAAAGTCAGTAAAGTTCTCAGGGTGAATTTACAGTTTTAGAAGGAAAGATGCCCTGTTAGTGGTGAGCAGAAAACTCAGGACACCAGTGGGAAGAATCTCCCGAAGGATAGCTGAACCCACCACCACACCAACCCTAGCTGTTCCCAGTACAGTCCAACAGTTTTTCCATGATTTTGCTAGCCCCATTGCCCAGCCCTAAGAGCACCATGACAGTCAATGTGAGGCTTTGCAGTCCTGTAGGTGCAGGGTGTGCAGCTGGTGTCAGTAACAGTTGTTTTGGGTGGGAGTTCATTCTGTTACCAACTACCACTGGTGCTACTGGTTCTAGACTGTTTACTGTAGTGCTGATTAGGGCCAGATACCCAGATGCTTGCAGGACACGTTGGCCAAAGATTGGAACCCCTGTCCCCCCAACCCACTCACCTTCTTATTGCTGCAATTCAGAGTCCAGTCTCAGTCACACAGTTCATGAAGCCAGGTCATTTCTCCTTGTTCCCAAATGTCCCTTCCTTGCAGCTGCCTTCATATCAAGAAAATGTACCACTACCTCTGTGAATGTGAAAAACTTTGTTGGGTGCCCTTGCTGGAGGATTATGAGATGGGATGGGTACACATGGGAAAATTGCTAGTCAATCTAATGTAAGTGCTTCTTAATCTCAACAAACTCCTGTCATAACTTCTGCAGCCATTTACTATAGTCAGGAAATACACTAACAGTTTGATTGTCTATTTTGATGGTGCCCTTCTTTTTCAATGCCTGCAATATCAGCTGCCAGTCCTGAAATTGGAGAAATTTAATAAGAAGATGCCTGGGGCTCTCCGTTAGGTCAGGTGTTTTCCTGGGGAGTGGTGGGCATGTTGCACTTCCAACAGTGTGCCATCCTCCAGACCCAGGGCAGATGGCAGCAACAAGGCTAAGAACTTCAATGGGTCTGTTCCCTCTTCACCCTTTGCGAGCCTGATTATGTGCACATTGCTACACCACTCTCAATTCTCATGGCTATCGAGGGTGTCCATTAACCCCAGGATCATCTTTTGTGATTGCTCCAGTGTCCCTGACAGCTCTGTTAACTTATTCTCCTGCTCGCTTAACTGGGCCTCCAACTCTCCAAGCCACTTCTCATGTGTGTCTACCTTCTCCTCCAGACTGTTGACTGTAGCTTGGGTGTGTGCATACTGGGCATTTAGGTTTTCAAACTCAGTACACATCTCCAATCGCATCTTCTATAAAAGGGACTCAATAGATGTTTATGTTCTGAGCTGAGTGTCATTCTGGGTGAGGAGGGAGCTGTGGCATCTCCTGCTCTTGTGCTTCTGGTGCCAGCATGTTTCTGGAACTCACCCAGGCCATTGCCTTTGGTTTGCTCAGCCGCCATTTTGAATGCAATCTGTGTTTGCTTTTGGGTGGATTTCGGTAGCGCAGGCATCTAGTCAATGTTAGCATTGCAGTAAGTTTTTGTTCCTTTTTAATGTTTGATGGGTTTGAGTTTTGGTGGATGGTAGTAGAGCCCTGAGATCAAGCAGCCATCTTAGTCCCTGGCTTGGCGACATCCTTTTAATTGTTTTAAGATAGCTTAGTAGTATATCACACTATAGAGTATACTATTTCAGCATTAATTGCCATTTTAATTTTATGTGAAGGACCGCATCACAAAGGAAAGTGGTGACATCCTCTTTTCAAAGAAGGAACTCCAGTATTCCTTGTCATAAGCTTGAGGGAGTACAATTTCATAATATTTTCCATTCTCTCTGGGTTCTTGGCAGTTCGTAGCAAAACAGGTAAATTTTTCTTTCAAGTCCTGTACTTAAGCTTAAGAGGAGACATTGTAGTTGCACTGTCAAGGCCAAGAAAGCTGAAATATTTTGAGTTTACATTGAATAATATTTCAAAGAAGCCTACCTTCATATCTTATGTGTGGAACAGGATTTAGTGGTGTGACTGATCAAACAATTATTTGAAACATGATTCACATAATCCAAACATATTGAGCAACAAGGTTCAGAAAATACATGTCAGGCATTTTAAAAATATGAAAAGACAGAATGTCTACATTTGCTGAATACTTACAATGGCGAGCCAGTATTATTGGCTAACAGATCAACAATGTCTGTTCATGGAACAAATATTGCACATTTTGTGTCATGGTATTTTTTGGAACACAAGCAATATTTGAACTTTTCAAGTTGAGGTAAATATTGAAATTTTAATTACCAGTCAAATCAGTGCTAGTTCAAAAATATACACAGTACACTTTTTTGGCTCAAGACTTGCCACTTCACCTCCAGGCATTAATAACAAAGTAAAGGTTGTTTATAGAAGATGAAATATTCTGAGGGTCTATATAATGGCTGGGCTAATGCCAGGAGCCAGACTTTATTAGAAGCACATGTTGAAAATGGATTTTAATAGATCCAGGAAATCTCTGCAGTATGTGGGCAACCTGATAAGGTGCTCCCCTCTATCAGCATACTTAGCTAAAATATTTCTGTATCTCAGTGTCCAGGTTTGTAGTATTTCCTTCCAAATTCAATGTGAATGCTTCACACTCAGAAAAACATGCTTTAAGGGCTCATTTCATAGAATATGCATAATTACTCCCTTAAAACAAGGGCAGATAATAATATATATTTGGTAGAGTTTGCATAGAAGAGTTAAACACCGACTTGAAGCCAAACATAAGGATGCATCAGCTAACAGTTATTCCATCCTTTTTGGTATGAGACACAGATATGTAGATGGTGTAGGACAGATAAAGACAAACTAGTCTGCCTTGTTATGTATACCTAGGATTACCATACTCAAGAACTTTAGAGCTCCCAGAGTTCTTGACCTTCCATCTGTTTCTAACTACCCCCTTGTAGTTATCCCATTGGAATTTGAATCCCAAGATAGTGTTAGCACAAAACACATCTGTGGGCAGTCTACTCCATGTGTCCACAATCATCTCCCTAATGACGTTTTTCCGTATGTCCAGTTTAATGTTTCCCCTACAAGTTGGAGGTTGTGCCTCCTTGTGGTTATGACCGTTTAGTCTAAATAAGTTCATGGTGTCAACCCTATTATGTCCATGCATGTATTTGCCAGTTTCTATTATGTACTCTCTCTCTCTCTCCCTCTCTCCTCTCTCTCTCTCTCTCTCTCTCCCCCCCAGTCATGTAATGGTTACATATTTAGGCTGTCTAGCCTCTCCTAATAGGTCTTCTCTTGTTGACCCTGAATCATCTATGTTGCCCTCTGCTGAGTAGTTTCTAGCCGCTCCTTTCCTTTATTAGATGAGGTTTTCAAAACAACACACAGTTCTCCAGGTGAGGTCTACTCGATGACCTGTACAGTGGCAACATCACCTCTGTCTCAGTTAATAAAAACTGACTCACTGCACTCCAGCAGTCGACTTGCATTTCCATATGTGTTCTCACAGTGAGATGAAGAGTTCATATTGTGTTTTATTATAAGTCCTGCTGTAAGTTCCTTTTTTGGGGTTAACAGTGACTCTTTTAATGCTATATTCTATCTGAGGATGTTTGCTACCTATCTCCATCACCTTACATTTTTGGCACTGAATTTTATCTGCCAGATCATGGAACACTGCTTCAGATATTCCACATCTGTCTTTATGGTGGCAATCTTTTTGTCAGTGTCTACCCTCCCAAAAGAGTTTTGTGTAATCTGTAAACACATTCACATTACCATGTAATACTGCAGCTATGCTACTAATAAACATAGTAAATACCATCAGTTTTAGCACGGATCCCTGGGGTACAACACTTGCAACCTTATTGACATCAGAACATTTGCCATTTAGGATCATGCACTGGGTCATGTCTGACAGCCAGTTACCAGTCTGCCTAGTTGGCCTTTTTACCTTGTCCTATTTCCCCTACCTTCTGGATTAATCACCTTTGAGGCACTGACTCAAAGGCCTTGCTGAAGTCTAGGTATAGGATGCCAGCTGCCTGGTTCCTATCCAACACCTTTGTCACTGTATCAAAGAAGTTGATCAGGTTCATTTGACATGACCTTCCTTTTTGTTAAAATATGCTGATGACTACCTGTAAGCCTATTTTCTTCCTGGAGGTCCACTGTCTGCTCTTTGATTCAGCAATGTCTACACCGTTGATATTATACTCACTGGCTTATAGTTCCCTGGGTTTTCCCTATCCCACTCTAATGGGGGGGGGGGCAAGACAGCACATTTGTTGCCCTTCAGTCCTGAGGCTCATCTCCCAGTGCTAGTGATTTAGTAAAAAGGTCTGACAGGGTGTCTGTCAATGACTAACTCATCTCCTTCAGTACCCTCTGGGCCTGGAGACTTGGTCACATTAAGTTCTTTTGGACCATTCAGAACTCTTTCCCTAGCAACTATCTTTAAAGTTATTACTCTCATTTCCTTTTAACTTATTTTTGTTGTGATGTATGAGCTTGTACTGTCTATTGTGGACACTCTTCTAAAGTAATAACTTACTGTTTGCCTTTTATGTAGCCTCCTCAATTCTTATCCCGCCATTTTTATTCTCTTAATATTATTATTTGCATTTCTTTTTTCCGTTACACTGACTACTTGTTGAAGGGCTTGTCATTTTTAGCATCCATGGTTATCCTAAGTTCTCTGCTTGCTTTTGACCTCCTTATGATGTCCTTACTACTAGCTAGCTTACATTATATTTTTAGGTGGCCATGTCAATCCTGTTTTGATCCCTCACATGGCTTTAAAGCAATTATTTTGTCCCAATCTGTCTCACTTGTTTTTGACCAAGAGTTGTTCTCTCAGTTTCTTGACTTTTTCAAAAATTTTACTCAAGATTTGGTGGCCTGCAATAATGCATGTTTAATTTCTGGCCACTCATTTTCTTACCCTTCTGCTGTGTGCAGGTATCCCAGTGGCTTATCCATTGCTGTTCTCATTTTATTGGAATCTACCTTCCTAATGTCTGCAAATGAGCCTCACCAATGGAGCCTTCCCTGGTAAAGCAAATAAAGTATAGGATCATGGTGCTGAATTCATTCTGCTTGGGCCCAAGCACTGCGTTGAATTTGATGGTATTATGGTCTCCTTCCTATTGGGTTTTCATTAATAATATTCCTGAGAGGCTGGCCCACCGGTGCAGCAGTTTGATTTCTGCTTTCTACGCCAGCGACCCGGGTTGAGGAGCAGCTCAGGAGCTGGAGGGCGGCGGGAGGGAGGACTTGAGCGTCCCAAGGACTGCTCGTCCTCTCCGGGGGGAGGGGGGTACCAGTACTCGGCTCTTGTCTGGCCCCGGGTGGAGACCCGAGGTACAGCAAGCTTGATGCTCCAACAGAGGGGGCAACGTTTCAGATGTCGGCAATTCAGCGCCTTGACGTCCGGGGACCTGACATGTCGAGAGAACATCAGGAAAAAAACCTTGCAGCCTACCAGTAGATGGAGCAGCAGGCCCTGACCTTCAGTGCCCCTATCTGCCCGGAGACAGTGTGCTGACAAAACACAGAGAATCATCGAGGTGTAAGGGCTCCCACCCCATACCCGCCTGGAGGGGTACAACCACGGCTCCATGGGGGACGGACTGCACCGGTCACCAGGTAGGTGAGTGAGGGCTAATAAGGCCGTAAGTGTCTCCCAAAGAGGGGGACAGCTGCGATGGGGGAGAATAAAGAGAAAGTTAAAAAAAAAAATAATAATATTCCTGATATTATCTTGGTTCCACAGTACCAGGTCTAACATTGCTTGCCATTGGATGGGATTATGCAAAAACGTTTTGAAGATGTTTTCTTACATCATTTTTAAAAACACTGTTTGCACCATTTCTACTAAAATCTGACTTTTTTGGCTGACTGCTGCATAAATTTCCTTTTGGATATTAGGGAGATCAAAGTCTCCCATGAACCTTGTTCTTGCATGGCTAACTACTATCATAAGTTCTCTCCCAAGTGCCTCATCCCCTGCCTGTCTCCTGATTTGGTGGCCTAAAGATTACCCTGATTATATATATCTTCCTCTCATTGTCTGCTTGCTGGAGCCAGACGGACTCTACTCCTTTATCCGTCATGACTGCCGTGTCCTCCAATACTCTTATGCCTTGCTTTACATACCATAGAGCTACGAATATAATCTGTGGCTTCTGTTAAAATACTGTATTTTGGCCTGCGGCTTGTATTCGAGGGCAGCTTGTATTGAAACATCTCATTTTTAACATGTCCAGAATTTGAGCAAGTGTATCGCATAAGGTCTACTTCATAGTGAAATAAACCCTAAACATTAACTAAGAGCACATGAAATACATTAATGACAATATTTAAAGAGATTAAAATCACAGAGAGATGATACAGCAAAACAGCAGATGATAACTTCATTAGTACACTAGAAGTTCAATTTGAAGTGCTTTATGTAACATAATTATAGGCTGCAGCTTATATTTGAGGGCAACTTTTATTAAACTGTTTCACTATGGCATGTGGCTTGTATTCGAGGATGGCTATTGAAGATATATGGTATACCCCCCCCCCCCCAGCATACTCCTTGTCTTTCCTAAACAGAAGGTCCCAACTGTTATTCTGATTTGCCCATGTCTCTGAGATAGGAATAATGCCAATTCCATTGTTTTGCATTTAGTTCATTACATACACTTCTCGTGATGATCTGCTGTACATAGCCTTAACATAGTTTTCTTTTTTCCTGCATTGCTCTTTCTAGTTTGGGTGCATGACTTCCTGCTTTTGATACTGCTACTTTGGCATGTTTTGCTTGTGTCCCTTGGACCTACATGTGATGGAGGTGAGCCTGCAGGGTACACATCATATGTCAGAGTGTAATCTAGTAGTCTTCCTGGTACCCCACGTTCTCCATGTCTAGCTTAACAACTGACTAGCTAGAACTTCCAACCTCTGCCCCAAATTACTGGTGCCTCAATGGCAATGATGCAAACTATCCTTTGCAAACAGCTTGCTGCCCTGCCAAAAGGTTCCCCAGTCACCTGTACAGAAATATACCCTACTCCGCACTCTAACCATTCAGATACATGTTAAGTGCCTTGATGTTCATGATAACTGATGTCAGTGTTTTGTACAGTAGAAGAAAATTCTGTGATATTACTATGATTCCATATTGATGTATAATATTGTAAATTTAAGTACCTCAGTGTTGACATTTGGGAGAACAATTGAATCTCTCTTGTCATACAAAGTAAATACAGCATTTTAGAATTAGTTTCATGTCAGTTAGATGGATGGTTGTCAGTTGTTATGGACTTGCAAATGCTGATGCCAATTGTAAGAACATGTTCTGCAAGTGCAGTTTCAGACTTTGTGGATCATGTTGTTGGAAACCTGGAAATTGCTGGAACCCCAGTACAGTCACAAAGGAAGTAAGTGCAAAACTGGGATGCAAATGTGCTCCCTATTGCGCTACTACCCATTTTTGCTATACACATATGAGAGGTATCACCTTGAGGAATTGAGCCCCCCCCCAATGACTACATCAAAACACAAATGAGTCCGCCGGATGCTAGTGAGGGTAAATGGGGATTGCACCAATAACAAGCTGGATAACAACACCCACTGAGTGCTATGCATGGCCTAGTGTCAGTTGCATGGTACTATAGCATGCAGTGAACAGTGCCTGGGGACTGGAGCTACTACCAAAGTCTCCCTCCCTCCCCACACACCCACACTGAATCTTTAGGTCCACTTCTGGGCCAGCAGCCTTTCCATTTTTTCCTTCATCATGGGCCTTTTCCCGGTCCAGTGGCTCTCCACCTGATTCATAGTCCTGGGGTAAGCCTTAGCATCTTGCAGAACCTCCTCTCTAGCCCTGTTCTGTGGGTTAATTGGTTATTGTAATGACCCCATGATAAACTCCATTCTCCTACAGATCGCCTTAACCACTTTGCTGTTTTGTGACATCCCTATCACCTGCTGAAAATGTTCTAATTGCAGTAGGATTTGCAAAACTCTGAAACAAGCTTTGTAAGGATCATCACGATTTTGGTATAGTGATTCCTACCCACCTTCGTGCATATTTGTAGTTGACTTTGGAAATGTGCGGCGAAGTGTTGTGACCCTCTTTGAGCATTTTATTTATTTATTTATTTGATAACCGGGAAAGGCACACTGAGCCGATGCTCATTTCCAAGTGTGACCCAGGGACAGGGGTAACAATACATACACAGGAGATTACATACAATCAATACTTGTTCAAGTATCTGGGGATCATAATAGATAATACTCTCATATTTGTGCACCATATTGACTCTCTGGCCAAGACAGTCAATACCAAGATTGGTGTCCTGTACAGGCACAGGCAATACCTCTCTCTGGGGGCCCTCCGCCTCTCAGTCCACATCTCCATCATATCTACTATTGAGTGTGGACTAGTGGTCTATGAGGAGGCAATGGATACAGCACTCAAAGAGGGTTCAGACTGCAATTAACAAAGCCTGCAGACTCACCCTGGATGCTGAGTGTGGCACTCACACCTGTACTCTGTATGAATGTGCAAATTGGTTGTCATTAAGAAACAGGGTCACATTCCAGACTTGCATCCTAGGGAAGAAGGCTCTATTGGGTAAAACACCACCTTGTGTAGGCAATTTGATTTAGGCAGCCAACTCATTACAGGTCACCAGGGGGAGGACTAGAGGGGCCTTGGCTATCCCCTTCTGTCACACCTCGCTTGGGCAACTTGCATTTGCCTACTGGTCCCCCCCACCCCGTGGATGGATGAATGAACTCCTCGGGCACCTCTTGACCACCAATTGTCTGGCCCAATTCAAAACTGACCTCAAACAGCACCTAATAACACTCTCTAAGTGCACCTGCCCTGAAGTCCAGCCACACCTGCTCTCTTTGCCCTCAGCAAGCACTAGGCAGGCCTCAGGTACCCCCTCCCTTTGTCCCATCTCATGACGTGCCTCAGCATTCAGTTTGCATCATGCTCCTTTGGCATTTGCCTCTCCACCTTCCCCTCTCCTCCAAATCCCAGTCCTGTGAGTTTCCCTAACAGTCACTACTAATGCAAGCTGCCTGACCATGCCCCCTCACACACCCCCATTTACTCTAGCACGTCTTCTCCACTTAGCCTCCCCTCACCCCCCATTTCTTCCAATACCTTATCGCCCTTCTTCCCCCACCCTTCACCTCCACCGCAGTACCTACCTCTCTCTCGTACCTCCTTTCTGCACCCCCACTGCCAGCTATCCCCATCCCTCTGAACTACTGACAAAGCACTTTGTGGCTGCTTATCCCCACCCACCCTCATAAAGTGTTTTTTCTTGTTATTTTAACTTGTACCTATGTTTTGAATTATTCTGTAAGTTCTGAATCCAAGCTGTATCATTCATTGTGATGTACCTTTGTGCTTTCTCTTATTGTACTTTGTTTTGCAATCTATGGCATGGAACCTTTGTAAAAGAGCTTGTGCTCCAAGGTCTTTTCCGAATCACTAAATAAATAAAAAATAAATAAATATAGGTACAAGAAACAGAGGCATTTCTAGAGATTGTCTAGGGAAACTTGGTATTGCATTTGACTGTTCAATTTATCCTGCCAAATGCAAGTGCAAATAATCAGTTTAGGCAAGGCAGGTTACGTGGCATTTTTGGAAGTTGTTTAGAGAAACATGGTTATTCATTTGACTGTTAATAATTTACCCAGACAGAGGAGACTAACAACTTCATTAAATGTGCTTACTGTATTGTGGTGGAGTGGGGGGTGTGTGCATTGAGGGGCAGGAGAAAATGGGGTGGGGGGAGGCATGGGTGTTGTTTGATGGAGGTGTGTGAGGGGAGAGTTTCATAGCTGAGGAGTTTGCCTGTTCCATAAAGATGGAAGTCTACAGGAGAAAGCAGAATTGCCTGCTGAGGAACAGGGTTGGGAAAGATCAAGTCTGGATAAGGTAGAGGAAGGGGCTGTGCTGTATACATCTGTGTAGTCACAAATTGGTGTGATCATCTTCGTTACTATTTCACATCTGACTGAGAATACTAGGGAGTCTTTATTGCGGAATAGCATGCCTAGCTTGGGGTGGAGCTTTGAGGTGATAACGTCTATGTAAGTAGAGAAGTTTAGGTGCGGGTTAGGCCACATACCTAGGTATTTGTAAGATGAGACATAATCCAGTGGAGTCCCATTCAAGTTGGTGAAAGTTGGAAGTGAGGGTGCTTTAGCCAATTTTTGTGCAGTACTGAAAGTCATTGCCGTGGTTTTGGTGGTATTGATTTTCAGTTGGTTTACATGGAACCAGTACTGCATCATATTATAGTCATGTTGCAGAAGGATGTAGACATCAGTTAGGGGAGGTCCAGATGCAAACAGAATGGTGTCATCCACATACATGTGTATGCGGGAGTTAGAGCATACAGCGGGGAGGTTGTTGATAAATATTGAGAACATGATGGGGCCGAGGATTGATCCTTGTGGTACTCCAGTATGTATGGGAAGTGGGGGAGAAGAGGAGTTACCCACCCTGACAGATTGCAGTCTGTTTTCAAGGTACTGTAATCCCTAGGTGGTGCTATCCCAAGGGCTACTACCCCTGCCTGCTTGGCTAGTTGCAGGTTAAGGTGCCTAGGTTCTGATACGGGTGCCTCCACCCAGAAGTCAGGGTTGGTAGTGGTCAAGCTGACCTGGGCATTTCCCTCCAGGACACTGTAACCCCTTTTCTCCTTCTAGTGGCCTGAACAGTACACAATAATCACTTTAACAATGACCCTTATTCACCAGGCAATTACCCACACTGTTTGCACTTACCACCAGGGCTGGTTCCTCTAGCTTGACCCTGGGGACCCCCTGTAAAACAAGGTTAAGCACAGTAAATAACAACAGTACAATACTCTTGGCACAAACTGGAACCACAGTCAGGTTAAATGTAAACAAAGTTAAATCTGATTTATTCAGGGGACTTGAACAAGGGAGGGATGTAATCAGGTTGATTTGCTTAAAAGCTATATTAATCAGACAGTTATGCATGCAGTTCAGAGTCCCTACACAGTCACACACTCTGGGTACCCAGGAAGGAAAACGGTGGGCTAGCAAGGAACATTGCAGCTGGTTGGGGCCCTGTGATGGAAGAAAGCAACATGCACAACACACACTATTTATAATCCGGAGCCGGAGGGCTCAGTTCATGAAAGAAAAGGCAACAAGACAATCAGATGACAACACTTTTAGATTTAACTGTTGTTGCAGGGAGCTACCCTGATGTTTACTCACGATACCCAATACTGGACAAAGGCAGGATGAAATCAAGACTGCAAGCAGTTGAGCTGGAGTGCCCGGAGAAGCAGGGCCCACACGAATCACTGAGGCGTTATTCCTGTTCTAGGCATTGAGCAGGGGGCTGATACCCAGGCCAGTCTCTCGTCGATGACTTTGTCTGCGTAGCAAGTATTTTGGCTGGGTCAGTGTAGCAGGGCCCAGGCAAACAGAAATGGATACGGATTCAGTCTGTGGAGCTGGATACAGCCTCCAGCAAGCAAAACACAGTTCAGACACACAGTTGGGAACTAAATCATGACCCACAACAAGCAGACAGTACATTCACATGTAAAGAAATTCCACTGTACCAGGCAAATGGCTCTCTGGTTGCAATTGCAGAGTCTCTGCACAATCCGGGGGTTCAGAGGTAGCTGGAAGTCCTGACAGGCTGATCGCATTCAACAAATCTTTGGTCTTTTTCAGGTTAAAGCCTGGTCACAGTTCAGTGGCTTAATTTGCTCTCCAAGTTCGGATTCAGTCCGAAAAAAAAAACACAAGTTCCCTCTCAGGAACAGCAGGCAGGCATGCAGGCCAAACTCAGGTCTTTCTACAGTTCTCCCACGTGAATCCACTATGGATTGCTGCTTGAACTGTCTCAAGCTGTTACTTCTTCACTTCCCAACTCAGATCTAACTGAAATTGCAAGCAGTTTGGGACTTCCCCAAGATCCAAAACGTTTGGTTGGCCGATCTGTCTGTCAATCACAACAAGTGCTCCCCCTCCAGGTTATTTTAGGCACAAAAAGCCCAAAACTACAATTCCTACAAGTGTTGACCCCACCAAGCCCTTGTGGGCAGACTCCATTTTAGAGTCCCAAATGTACTGATTGGCCCATTTCAGCAGTTCAGGACCAAGATGATGGAAACAAACAAAACTGTCCATGCTGCAAATAAGGCAGATTAGAGCAAACTACAATATTATTACTACTCTAACAAATGATCAGCAAACAAGTACATCTTCTAACAGAACTCCTTTTTAGATTAATTATGACTGCAATCCAGGCAGCTCTTAAAGAGATCGTACACAGAGGCTATATAGGCACTCTATGGCAATCACATTTAAACTGCAAAAACGCAGGACACCAGCCTGGCAGTGAGAATTTAAACAAGATCAAGAAAGGCTTTTCAGGAACCCCCATTTGTAGGGGGTTATAGTATGATTTGAATCACTTAATGGTAAAGGGGGACTAAGCCGGCACCCTTGAGTTTTGTAAGGAGATAGGGGTGGGAGACTGAGGCAAAGGCCTTGTCTAGGTCCACATAAATTGCTGCAGTCAAGTGGCCTTGGTCCATGGCTGAGTGAATCTGATTCATGATGCATAGTAGGGAATAGACTGTAGAATGTTGTTTCTGGAAGCTGGATTGGAATTGGGAAAGGAAACTGGATGCAGTACGGAACTCTGTCAGTCTGAATTGTACAAGGGATTCTTGTACTTTGGCAAGGGCGGGGAGGAGGGAGACTAGACGGTAGTTACATGGTTGAGAGGGGTTGCTGCATTTGTGGAGGGGTATTACACTAGCTATTTTCCAGGCCTGAGGTACTATTCCCAAGGAGAAAGAGAGGTTTAGAAAATAGGCTAGTGGTGAAGTGATTTCAGGAGCAGATATGCAAAGTAGATTGGGTGGAACCTGTCCGGGCTAGATTTAGGGATGTTGAGAGAGAGCCAAGAGCCTGAAAAATTTCCTGCGTGGAGATGGGTGAGAACAGTACATTTTTGTGTGAGGGGCCCAGGCAGGGATCTGTGAGGGGCGAAGGATAGTCAGGGAGGGCACATGTGGTCAGAAATTTAATTAGGATGTAGTCTACACTGAAAGAGTCAGTGACAGGTAGACCATTTTGTTTTAGGACTGGTATGGATGTTTGTGCAGGGGAATCAATTAGAGAGTGAACCATCTTCTAGAAAGAGGTGGGCTGTGCGCATTGCAGGTGTGATTTAAAGTAGTCTGCCTTTGCTCGATGGATGGCCTTTGTGCAAGTATTCCGATGTATATTGTATACTTGTCAAGTATGAGGGGACAATGCAGATTTATAATGTGACTGAGCCCTGTCACCATGGGCTTTGCACTGGGCAATAAGTGAGGCAGGGACCCAGGGATGGTGACATTTCCAAACTGTTGTGTAGCCCAGGTGCCATGTGTCAGTGGGCTACTACCCCTGCCTGTTGTTCCTGGCACAGGTTAAGGGGCCTGGGTCCTGCTATGGTAGCAATTTGGGGTTCTTTCCCAAAGTTATAAATAATAGCACAGTGCCTCCACCCAGAGTAAGTTATAAGTGAGTCAGGTGACTGGTTGGTACAACTCACTGGGATACTGCACCTACCCACCTCCCTAACCAACCACTCTGCACACTGGATCCCCAACAACCTTTTCCCACCAGATATCATAGAACTTTCAGAAAACAAATGCAGTGAACCTCACAGAACACAGCAGGCCCAATTCCAAGACACCTTATGCATAGGGCAAGGCGATCTACGCCAAACTCTATGGAGCAAATCACACCTTGCATATGCGATACGATGATTGCTTTATTCCAAGTTGTGAAACACACCATGCCGCATGCGGGTTGCACCAAAGGTGGGATACACCACCCACTATGCACGCAACCCACTGCAGCATGGCTCAAGGGTGGGTTACGGCAGCACCTGCGTACTATTCTGAAAGGGCGGCTGCCGAAACCCATGTACACCATTCCAAGTCTCGCTGTGGTGCTGTGGGTTAGACCAGGATGAAGTTGGCCTAAGAGGCATATGTCCTGGCAAAAGGATGGTTGCCCCACCCGCGTGCGGCAGATCACACATTGCCATGCTCCACGGACCCCCCCAGCACAGTGATGCCCTCCACACCCCGCATTTTGGGGTGCCACCTAGTCATATTTCCACTGTGCCCCCCCTTGCACCTGTGCCTCCAAGTCTACCTCCCCAAGGCCCACAGGAGGTTGCTGGCAAGTTTTGGGCCTGGGGGGCTCGGGGTAGCTGGTCCCCATGGTCTCCCACTTGCAGCACCCAGGTCCATTGTGCCATTCCCATGGTGCAACCATGTGGCTGCCGCAAGTCACGGGATGTAGGTGCCGATGACCCTGCCTGTCCTGGAGTATGGCGCAGGGTCCCTGACGTAGCAGTGCATGTCGCAACTTGTATGTGCCCATGAGTTGCCCCATGTATTTTGGAATCAGGTCCAGCAATTCCAACAATTATCTTACAGCTTTATTAAGGAGAAGGGCTAGAAAAAGGGTACCTCTTTAAAACTATATTGTCACTTTAAGACGTTCACTGTATTAGCTAAAAAGCTTTTACAAATCGAGCAATTTAAAACACACAGAATAGAATCTACAATACATTAATGTGCAACATTGCACATCATCACTAGAGTTACAAGGTAACAAGAAACCAGCATACAGAACAAAGAAGAAGGAAAATCAGCTTACAGTAATATTGCATCAAAACCCTTTAGATATCAATTCATGACTAACACACAGTGCATGTATTTAAGAGACAGTGTACCTCATTTTGATCTTATTTATGCTAAGAAAATATTGAGCCACTCTCTTTATAGTACACATCTTTTGTAGGAATCAAAATATTTGTCAGTGACTCTTCATCTATTTGATACATATTATTTAAGAATGGTGCCAACCAGTACATCCTTTCTTTTGTATAAAAGGAGCATTTCCACATCACATGAAGGAGGTTTTCACCCCCCCCCCCCATGCTGCAGTTACATTTACGTGATACAGTTGCAGCTTTGTTGAAGAAATGTATTAATATGTTGCTTGGAAAGCACTCAGATTTATAACAATTAAAAATGGAGCGCAATTTGGGATCCGTTAAACATTCCAAATATGCCTTCGGTCCAAAGTATTCATTATTTTTTGAGAACCATTCAGAGTAATGAGACATCTGAATTCCTTTCAAACCTTCAAGTATCCAAAAATGATTAACCTTCTTCTTGATATACTTTTTATATTGGTTACTTAAAATTATTCTTTTCTCTACTACTGTCCTCAAAATATCCAAATTATGTTTAGTAAGAAGTTGTCTAATAGCGGAATACCAAAAATTGGACCTATAACCCAAGTCATACCACTTCTTTTTTCCCAAAAGAGCTTGTTTAGCCAAAGTGCTCTCAGGAGATCAAGGAAAGGGGTACCTGGAACAAAGAGCTGTGGGAAGAAAAGTGGTTAGTGACAAATTGGTAAACAGTAACATAAGGGCCCATAGGCCAGTCCACCTCCTGGCTGCCCACCCCCACTGGTACCAGTGTCACCCTAAGAAGTCCCTGGGGTATATCTTGGTGCAGGCCTGGATATTGCCATGGGTTGGCCAGCTGTTGGGGCCCTGGAAGGTTGGAAAAATGCTTAAATTTAGAATCACACTTCCCTGTAACAAGGTCCAGGAACCAAGTCTGGGGTATGCATGGTTTGCAGACCTCAGCAGTGTGTTGGCTATCAATTCTCCTGAAGTGCTGGAGTGTGGAGCTCCCTCAGTTCATGCAGTGGTGGGCAGGAAAGAGGAGAATCTTGGTTTCCTCAGCAGATTGTATCTTGCTTGAAGGTCTTGTAGCTTGTCCCTTTGATCGAAAGTCTGGCTGCTTGCCACCTTCATCCGCTTCTGGCCCATTGCAGAGCTCAATGGCAGGTCCACACCAGACCCAGAATGCTCAGACCTGGGAGTGGCTCCACATTCCAGCTCTCCACAAGGGTCATAGGTGCCTTAACACCTCAGCAAGTGCCGGTGACCTACTGAGACAGTGGGTCCCACTTAGGAGGGGTTAACTAGTTCCCTCCCTGACTCTGGGTGAGGGCTCCCAATCAGCAGGAGCCCTCTGTATTCCCTTCACTTAATCTGCAAGTCACTTGTCACTACACAGTGCTTCCAAATAAACCACAATACCAGTGTGCCAGTGGGTGCTAGCCCTCCAATGTGCACTCAGACTACAAGCCACAGGAGAGCTTCAGAGCTTCAGAAATAGGCAATCCTTTGTTCACTTCATTGTTTTCCTTTTTTTTTTTGTTGACTCTGTTTTTGCTCCAAAGGTCCAGGGCATCCTTCTAGAGTGCCCACTAGACTGCTGCCTTTACTCCCAGCCTGAAACACCCCTCCCTTCGGTCTCCCACTAGACCCATGGTCTGTCCAGCTGCCCAGATCACCCCCCAGGAGAGGACCCACCTTCCCTTGGCAACCTTTCTGAAATTAGAGGGACGGTCATGATATCGAGCCCCAGATCGGGAGATCTGAGGAGGGTAAGTCCGGCAGCTAGATGTGGGCAGGTCCCCTGGGTCTCCTTCATCTCTGCTGAACCTCCGGTGTATTTTTCATTGAGGTTTCCCCTGGAGTGTGGATGTCCAATGTTGTCTGCACAGGCGTGCTGCTGACAACCACCGCTGCTCTGTTCCTTGATTGTGCCAGCTCCTGCAGAGCCCCCGATCTCTACCGGGGCTGCCAAGGAGCTGAGTGAAGCCCACAACCGACCCCGGGAGAGTAGAGCTGTCCTCTGGATGCTCAATCCTCTCCCCCCCAGCTGACCTTCGGTGACCTGAGTCCATTCTCAAACCTGGGTCACCAGCGGGGCATGAGGTATTGTGTCCAGCACCTTAACCCTCAATGCCGCTGGGCCAACCCTGTGCTTTCAGCTTTAACTGTTCACCAAAGATTCCTTTCAGCTTCTGTTGGGACACAGCTCTAGCCACTCAGTTCAGTGCACACAACAAAGTCACAGAACCTGGCTAGCACCCTGCACCAGAGACGCTTTGCCTCTTTAGAACTTTAAACAGAGTCCCAAACTGCAAAACAAGTCCTCTGCAGCAAGTGTTCCACTTCTAAACGAAAGCAGCTCAGCTCAATTCACCAGTGCAGGGTCTCTGCAGAAGCTGCTTTTCCCAATCAAGGCAACACTGCTTACAGAACCTGAAGAGTTTCTAAAGCAGTTCAGTCTCTCACTCTCTTTTCCTCTGGAACTTCTTTCCTGTAGTGGCAATCTCCAACTGAGACCTGAGCAAGGCCTCTGAAAAAGTCCACTTCCACTCACACAGAATCCTACCAGCTTGAGAGAAGCCTGGGAACAGACTGAAGAAATCCCAGCAAGTTCTTGGGTTTTCACTCAAGAATCCAGCCTCCTGATTGACTGTTCAAGCCTATCAATCATCGATCACCATAGAGATAAGTATTTCCCGGTTGTCCATTGGAGTATGCTTTAAGCGCCTGAATTAAGAAGACTCCGCTCCATTTTGGGTGACTTTAAAGGGGATTGGCTGTTTAGACTGGGGTTAAAGTATCAACAAAATGTCAGCCCCCATTCAGTTCTATGCAGTCTCAGAGCAGTCCTATTTTGACAGCTTTGGTGCAGTCAGTAAAACTGCTCTCTATTTACAATGTACCCCTGGGCAGGCAGCCCCTTCTGTGCCCTTTCATACGTGTCCACTCCTAATTAACAGTTCCCCACAGTTTCCCTGTTGATGCTGCCACAATACAGTCTCCCCAAGCCGTGGGCAGCACCTCATTAATATTCATGAGGGCTCATGAATTATTCATGAACCATCACTATGTGCTCGAATTGAAACTAAATTTTTATTCTTTAAAGAGGCCTCCACCCAACCTTGCTGAGGTTTCTGGTCCCCATTATGCTCAGGAGGGGCACCGGGACCACAGAACAACTCTCAGTTTTTGACCGCAACAGTGGTCAGCACTATAAAGTGTAGCATCATGCATGTGCAGTCACTGGCAAGCCCATCAACTCGTGAGTAAAAGCTTAAGTCCAGATGAGACTAAACAAATAAAGGGCTGCTCTCAGGGGAATCAGTGGCAGCAGAAAATACTTGGGGGGCCCAACACGAACCAAGTCCACCTGTGTAAAATGCAGGGAATGCCAGCAGCCCATCTGGGACAAGGAGAAACCCAGGTAAGCCCCCAAAGGGGGGGGGTTGCACTTGTATTGACCAGAGGGGCATGAGAGCCTCATACCAGAGTGAGTGTGGATTGGAACTCGGCTAGGGCTGAGTCCACGTCAGGTGTTGAGTAAACCTTAGCCCAATCAGCATGCCTCAAGTCATGCATGAGGGTGCCAGTGTCAAGTGAACCTAGTGGATGGATTTTTATGTATTTAGGGGCTGATATAGGGAGCTGAGTCTTTCTGATGTAATAGGTGATGCAATGGTCACTTAGGGCATCAGGAAGTACGCTGGCTGAGGTAATTCTGTGTGGATGGAAGGAGAGAATCCAGTCAATTAGTGAGTGGTTTGGGGAATGGGGATTATAACGGGTGGACTCTGTGATCAACTGTGTGAGTTTAAGAGCTTCAATTTTGGTGTGGGAGGCTTTGGCGGTGGGGGAAAGTCAGTCCAATTTGAAGTCACCCATTTGTATAAATTCACCATTTTTGGTAAGGGGTTGTATGGTGGTTAAACATGAGATAAGTGAGTCAGGGGCAAGCTGTGGGGAGGCAGGAATCACTCCTATGAATATGGGGAGCATGGAGGGGAGGGAAATGAGGGCAAGAATGAGTTTGTGGGAGGCAGGGCAGGTTTCTTGTTTGGTGACAGAGCAAGATAGTGGTTGCCATACAAAAAGTGCTATCCTTCCACCCTGTTTGCCATGATCTTGGTGAAAAAGCGAATAGTCGGGGATCATTGAGGAGGAGTCATGGGTCTTTACTAAGAGACCTGCTTCCATTATACAGAGTACATCCGGGGACTGTTGCGCCATCCAGCATTTAACAAGATCCAGTTTTGGTAGCAGGCTTCTGACGTGCATATGAAAAATATGTAGACCCTTTGGGCCGTTGTTTGGTTGGGGGATTATGGGGGGGCCCTGGGTTCAGTTCAACGTCAACGGCAATGAGCAGGAAGAAGGAGATGGTGGCAGGTAGCTTGCGCTCCCGCGGGTTTATAGTGGAGTTATAAGAAGAGTGGGAGCAACAGAGAAATACTTTGATTACTGATATTTGTGGGGGTAAGACAGTGGTGTGAATTTGAGGGAAAGGGGCATAGTGGGATGGAGAGGAGTCAGAACGGAGGGAGAGAGGGGAGTTTAGAGGAGCATCAAGAGCAGAGGAGGGAAGGGATATGGGTATGTGCAGCTTGTGTGGGGAAGTGGGGGAGAAGAGGAGGAGGAGAAGAGGTATGAGAAGTAAGAGAATATTATGAAGTAGTTATACATTTCCTGTTGGGGGTTTGTGGAGGAGACTGGGCGAGTTGGATTTATTAAAGAAAGTGGGCTTCTGATCTAGGAAATGGCACCAGTAATATACATATCAAAGGCTGACCAGTTCAGTTGACTGGCACCTAATAAATATATTTGGTATATGTATGCAGTAAAGAGGTCCTCTTATGGGGCTGTGAGTGGGTAGAGTTGGTCCCCAGTGTGTAGGTCCTAGGTGGTGAGGGTGCTGATATTAGGGCTTTTGTGTAGTGGACTACAAGACAGTGTTAGAGGTAGGTGCGATGGTCTGGGGTGAGGGGAGGGACTAAGGATGAACCACAGTCAGTTTGTGAGTTAGAACAATCAGTAGCAAGAATCCTTGCTTTCTGCTTTTGTGTGCAGTTAGGCTGCAAAGCTGCACTAATGGGAAATGGGACCCCAGCTGATTTACATTGAGCTGACCCAAACTGAGCAGAGGGTGGTGGGGGGGGCAGGTTGTACCAAGTAGTTTTAGGTGGAAGGGGGCGGAAGTTCACTGATTGTTTTCTGCACCTCACAGGTGCTATATAATAGAGACAAACTTAGGGTGGGCGGGAAGTGAGTATCCGCTCCGACCACTGCTACCTGAGGCTTGGTAGAGACAAGATAGCTGCTGGGTGGGGTCCTTTTTTTCCTACCTGGGGGAGATGCTGGGAGAGAATGGGGAGGGCTCCTGAAGCTTCTGCCTCTCAACTCTGCAAATTAGGGGTTTTGTGATCTGGGAAGGGAAAAAGAAAGCCAAGTAAGTAGGCAGGAGTAGGAATCGGAGGGGCAGGCTGTAATGCAAGCTGGGAGAAGGCTGCTAGAGTGCAGTGGGAGGGAGAAAGAAACAACAGCAATACTGCTAGGCTTTATGTGGCTTGTTTAGGTTAATAAAAAGAACAAAACTATATAAAACTTCCTATTACAATGCTAAACAGTTGATAAACGATGCTGGGTAGCAGGCTAGCATGCTGGCTAAATGAATTTAAGCACTTAAGGCTCTAAACTTGAAACTGCGGTTGCGGCTTGCAGTACAGTAGATTGCACAGAAGGCACAGCTGGAGAGAAACAGTTGATACTGAAAGCCAGCATGGAACAGACTGAATTACAGAAAGGAAATGCAGTTAAAAGTACAGAATAAATTACAGTGAAAAAGAGACTCCATTCCTTAAGGCTCTGCAGTGTACATGTTCTCCAACAGTAGAAAAGTTCACTTTATAGGCTAGCTGAGTCTATCAGTTTCATTACACCGACTGCTGCTACCTCTAGCACGGTTACTTAGTGACGGCCTCTCACCGTCCAATTGCAACTGTTTATGGGGCCTGTGTTGTTTGCTGACAGCAAACAGTGCTTTCACTGTATATTTCACAACATGCTCCCTTCTAAATGTCTTCATTGGGCAGCAACATGGACAACATGGATATGGCCACATCTAACAACAGTGGAGAAGTTCCGTACTAATAGAACATGCACACATCACAAACATATGAACACGTGCCTTTCATATACCCTAACTAGAGATCATGAAGCTTCAAGTCTTATCGTCCCAATGCTAAATTGCTGCAGAACAGCACGATTATAATACTTTTGCCTTTGTATTTCCCAGTCTCTTAACTGCATCTTAAAGGCTGGACAGTACAACCACTGTGCACTTTAGGGTTCAGTCTGTTTCAAGTAATGCAGCAGCCTAGTATTGGAGCAACACACACCGTGCACTATACTAGGGGACCTGGGGAAGCTTGAAAAATGGTTCGAGGTGTGGCAACTAAGGTTCAATTCCAAAAAATGCTAAATAATGCACCTGGCATGAGGGAACCCTGGGGAGAGCTACATGGATTGGGGGGAGTTGCTGAGGATCACCAAAGAAGAAAGGGATCTGGGGGTTATCATTTCGGATGACTTAAAGGTGTCTAGGCAGAGCACAAAGGCTGCAGGGAGGGCTAGTGGCATGCTGGGGTGCATAGGCAGAGGTATCACCAGCAGAAGGCAGGAGGTGGTGATGCCATTGTATAAAACATTAGTGAGTCTTCACTTTAGAGTACTGTGTGCAATTCTGGAGACCGCACCTTTGTAAGGACATTGACAGGGTGGAGGCAGTCCAGAGAAGGGTGACAAAGATGCTACAGGGCTTGCATCAGAAAACATATGAGGGCCGGCCCGGTGGCGCTGAGGGTTGAGGCGTTGGTCGCCACACCTCGCACCACGCCGGTGACCCGTGTTCGGGAACAGGCATGGGTTGCTGTGGGTCGGCGGGGAGGAGATGGATTGAGCATCCAAGGGACTGCTCTCCATCTCCGGGGAGGGGGGATTTGGGTGGCGGGCTTGCCTGACCCTAAGCGGAGGCTGGGGGTGACAGCATGTAGCTGCAAGCTTGGGGGCAGGACGTGGCAGGCGCTGATTGGGGCACACAGGGGCGTGCGTGCACCCAGTCACTGGCGTCATTGCCGCCGCATGACCGCTGGGAGGAAAACAGCGAAAAGCGAGCCCGGCAGCATGAAGTTGTTCCCCCGTGGCGCCATTCCTGGAAGGGCACCTCCCTGGCATGGATCTGTTGGGGTGGGTTGAGTCACTCCCCACCACCCTGCCGTGAATGGTAAGTCGCGGGGTGCACAAGGGAGGGGGTCTGATGTCCGGGAATGGCGCTGGGGGGAACGACGGAGGGTGGGGGTCATAGCTGGAGCTCTGGAAGGAGAGAAAATAATACCCCCCAAAAAAACAAAAGAAAACATATGAGGAAAAATTAAAGGACCTCAATATGTACTCACTGGAGGAGAGGAGAGATCAGGGTGACACAATAGAAACATTCAAGAACCTTAACGGCGTAAACAAGGTGCAGGGGGGGGTGACACCTTCCAATATAGGAGGAGTACAAGAATGAGGGGGCATGATACTCCTTATTTCACGATTGCACTTGTTCACTTATTACCATTACACTTATTAATTGTTATCACAAATTACATATTTATGCAACACTGTTATAACAGCTGCCTTAATTGTATGCTATGTTGATCTTTGTAATCTGTATGTAAATTCTGTCATCCCTTTTGTACTCCTTCCCCCCAGGTCGCACCAGGAGACAAGCAACTTGTTGCTCAGTGTGCCTTCCTGGTGAAACATTTTAATAAATAAATAAATAAAATATAAAACTGGAGGGTGGCAGGTTAAGGGGAAATGTGAGGACGTTTTTCTTCATGTAGAGGGTGGTGGACACATGGAATAGTCTGCCACAGGAGATAGTGGGAGCCAGCACAGTGGAGGGATTTAAACTTGCCTGGGACAGGCATTTGGGAACCTGAGAGGTGGGAAGGAGTGGTGAAAAGCCGTTGACCAGGTAGGGTCAGAGGCCGCAAACATGTGTAGGGCTAATGGGCAGACTAGATGGGCCTAGTGGTCCTTATCTGCCAACAATTTCTATGTTTCTATGTTTCTAAACTTGCTTAGGAAAATGTGAAAATGATTTTTTTCATGCAGTTGTAATGCTTTTATAATAGTTTCTATTGGTACTGGTCTGGTTCTTCACTGAGTAAAGTTAAATGTGCAACAGATACACTACAGTCTCTATTTCCTTCTCTCCAACTCATAAGTACAGCTGAATCCTTGCAAAATATGTTTTACAAATATTTTCTTTGCAATCCAGTTTCACAGCTTGTTAAGATATAATTTTAACATTCTGGGCTTCTGAAGTATGAAGTAAGCATTCCCAACTGAAATGTAACATGTCTTCGTGGCCTAGACAGAAGGGATATGTTGGCCATATCCAAACTGCTATTTGCTCTAAGCTACAAGGGAAGCCCGGATAAAATGGTCTCTCAACCAATAAAGTTGTACTTAAAGTAAGACAGATATAACAGGAGCTGCTTCAAAACTATGCTAAAGAATGCCAAACACAAGTAACTGCAAGCCCTGTAAACAAAAACACAAAGCTAATTGCTGCATGGGAGTCACTTCTAGGATGGAAGACATGGACTAAGATCCACTATGACTGATGTCCTCATAAACCAAGCAGGACTGCTAACGGTGACCAGCAGATCTCTTATTTACTTGAATTTTGGTAACTGGGTGAGCCGGTTGAGGCCATGCAGTCCTTTTTTCAGGGGTGACCTGGGAGGCAATACAATGCAATACAGTGCAATACAATACAATACAATGCAATACAATACAATACAGTGCAATACAATACAGTGCAACACAATACAATACAATACAATACAGTGCAATACAATACAGTGCAATGCAATACAGTACAATACAATACAATACAGTGCAATACAATACAATACAGCGCAATACAATACAATACAATACAATAAAATGCAATACAATACAATACAGTGCAACACAGTACAAAACCAATACAGTGCAATACAATACAATACGTATATATGGATTAATTACACAGATATATACAGATTGCTTGAATAATAAGGCCTGGATATTAAAAATATTAGTGCAGAATAAGATTTAGAAATTGCAGTTTCACCATTCAACCTCTAAAAAATTACTAAATTTGTAACTTCATGGTGAATGGTACTTACTCACTTGGTATAGGTGATTATACCTGCAACCTTTACAGCGTTGAAACATTCCTCACAAATGGGTAATCCTCTATCCAATTATTGGTCAATGAATGATCGTAAATTTTGGACTGCCAGAGGACAAGCCCCCAACCCTGATAACAGTGTCCAGTGAGCTACTTCCCTAGTAGGAAGCAATAAAGAAAGAAACGACAGGAACACAAAAAGACCAGCCAAACAGTGACTTCGTCACAAAGTCAGTTACTAGAACTTGGCAGAAACCTCTTACAACAGGTAGGAGCCATAATAAATTCTTCCATCAGGAATAATGCTTATAATAGCGATTAGCTGGAAAAACCATGGGGAAGCATGTACTCAGAAAATATGCAGAATACCATTCTAGGCACTAACTCCACCTAAACTGAATTAGCCAAATAAACAATTGAACAAGAATATCTGTACCCAGTAACAGAATAGAATTCCAAGTATGAACTCAACCTAGAATGCTGGTGAGAAGTCCCGACATGGTTCTGGCTACATGGGTTCACTGTTCGTCTGAAATCTGGAGGGACTTTGAGCACTATGAAGGTTGGAGGTATAATCACCTTTACCAGCTGAGTAACTACCATTATCCCCTGCAACCATTCTAGTGCTCAGACCTTCCTCAAAAATGGGACGTTCATAGCAGTACCAGGAAAAATTCCCTGGTAGGAGGATGAACATTATATTATAGGGAAACTGAAGGTCTCTGAAGCACTGCCCTACTGAACCTAGCTTATTCTGCTGATGCTACATCCAATCTATAATGGAGGACAGAAGTATGGACAGAGGCCCATGTAGCTACTGTGCAGAAGTCCTGTACAGAGGCGCCACCTTTCTCCACCCGGGAAGCTGACATTGGCCTGGTTGAACGTACCTTAATGCATGAAGGGGGTTCCAGGCCCACCCCTTGGTAGATGGCTCCTATCTGGTGAATATGTTGCCAGGATTACAGTGCAGGAAAATCTGTGCTGGAAAAATAGTGTGGGATGGTATAGCTACAGGCATAGCGTAGTGCAAGTTAGTTAACACTATCCCTGTAGCTATACCATCACTCAGAAGGAAGAGAATGGGAGAGCTGTGGGGCAGTTTGCTGAGCTGATCCGGTGGTGCAGGGGCAAGGATGATGAGCAGCCAGTGTGGTGGAAGGTGCAGATGACCAGGGTTTGATTCCCAGTCCCGTGACTCTTTTTCTCTCCCTGGCTGACTGTTATTTTTTTTTAAGTTGTCCACCCCACCACCCTGCAGTTTTGCCCCTATACCCTCCTAACTGAGATACGATACCCCCAAGGTTCTTCTCCATCCCTGAATTGCCTCCCCCCTTGAGGTGATTATTTATAGATGGGGGTTCAGGGGAAAAGCTCCCCATAAAGGGGAGAGTGGGGGGGAGGATCCCCCTGCAAATACACAATGTAGCTTTGGTGTTTTTTCGGTATGGTAGTGCTCAGTGTTTTTCCTGCATGCTACCATTCCTTTCGTTGTTTGTGCCCCCCTATTAAATAAAAGGCCAAGTGGGGTGAGCACCAGATAAGGAAAGAGTCCATAGAGGTAGCGAAGGGGTAGTCAGAATGATTGCCAGGTTGCCCTATGCTAAATTTAGGAGGGATCTTCCCAAGATAGTCAACCTTTATCTCCAGCAGGGCTTAAAAACTATGGTATGCTTTCCCTATGGAAGTCAATAGTAGGGTGCCACACACAAGATGGCCACCGATCTCACGAGATCGGCTATGGCGAGAGTTCCTTGCTGACCCAACTGTAACAAGATGGCCAATGTTCCTGTGAGATTGCCAGCTGTGGGAACATTGGAGCAACATGGCCGCTATTCCTGCGATATGGCATGTGAGAATCTAATGCCCTACCAGAGCTCACCTCTCTGAAGGAGTCAAGCGGACCATAATGGCACCAATGAAAATTGGGGCTGTGCACTGCTGCTGTTTTGATGAGGAGTGCACTCCGGGAGCCCCATGCAGTGCATTAGGACAGAATGAAGACTCTGATGTCCTCCCATGAGAATATGACCCCAAATATGGTGGTCATGGGGTCTCGAGCACTCATGAGGGGTGCAAGCTAATGCCATCTAGTATACGGGGGGGGGGAGAGCCATCTGTACCAAGAGGAGTTATCTCCAAGATGGCAACTGGCACCAAGCAAAGAAGATGGAAGTGTGGGAAGCCAGAATTGCGCCGAGGACCCCCCCCCCACCACGTGAATGGAGGAACCTCTGAGAGTTTGGAGATGCCTATAGGGCAAGCCCATCCTGCCTCCTGATGACTTGCTCCAGTAGTTGGTATGTAATAACAGCAGTCTGATACAACTTATTTACTGTCTGTCATTGTTGGGGCAGCGATGAACACTGACTGAGTGGACTCAGTTGCTGAGGCACGGATTTTCTTGGGGAGCATAAGGAGCTTGTGGTAGGTTGTGGCTGCTACCTGAGTGGGAGCTGAATGCTACAGGAGGATCCAGTTCCTCAAGTAGTAATTTTTAGTGGGGACACTGCATGAGGGTCCTGACCAGACCAAGGGCACAAGATGGATACTACTGGAGGCAAAACAAAATGGTTATATTAAATGCATGCTGAAAATAGAAAATAGAGTTAAAAATCTACGTTTTGACCATAGGTCTTCTTCAGGAAATATCTAAAAGAGAAAAGAAACAAGTTAGTGTTAGTTACTACTGGAGGGTCCAGCATACCAATGTGCCCTTGAAAACTTATGCTGGGGGACAGATTTTCATGGGGAGCATAAGGGGCTTGTGGCAATTTTACTGGTTTGGAGAAATAGTAGATGTATTCCAAAGACAAAACTGAAAATGATACTGCTTTTCCTGAAAATAATATTGTCCTTTGATGGGAATATGTAATTTACAGCAAAAAATCTAATTCAAGAGTCCAGTTAAAATCTTTGTAGAAGCAGAAACTCCAGTGTGCAATGTTAAAAGTTAATGTTAATGTTACATACTGTACAAGGGACAGTACCACCAGTTAAACTGGTATTGACCAAAGAGAGTGGACAGCCCTTGCAAGGTCATAACTGGCTTTAACACATCCAGCTAGTTTGGCAAAAATGTAAAGCCGTGTACGTGGTTAACTCAGCAGCAGTATGGCTGATTGGTTCAATCAGTTAATTAAGCTGCATGAACGTATGAAAGGGTGTCTCAGGAAGATCTGGGGCCTGTTAAGGAAATGAGAGTAAAGTTTACATTAAATGAGAACAGTGTGCCAACATTCTGAAAAGCAGTCATGTTCTATTTGCATTAAGGCCTAAAACAGAAGCAGAGCTTGAGAAGCTGTTGGCAGCTGGAATCATTTTACCTGTGGAGTGGAGTGAGAGGGCTATAGCAATTGTGCCCATTGTGGAAAAAGATGGTGAAGCAGGATTTGTGGTGACTTTAAAATGACAATTAATCCTGCATTGTTAATAAATCAAAGCCAACTACCCTGAACAGAGGCTATTTTCACAACTCTTGCTGTTAGCCAAGTATTCGGCAAAGTAGGCTTCATGCATGCTTACTTGTAGCTAGAGGTAACAGAGGAGTCCAAAAGCTCGAGGTGAAGAGACAGCACCCACCTCCGGTGTTGAAGTATGGAAGAAGGTAATAAATGCACTATAGAGCTAGTTTAAGTATTCTCTCATTTGTTTTGTTTTTTGTTGTGCAAATATATGCAAAACACAGCCTGCTGACAGGTACACAGGGGGTGGTAGCTGGACAGGTAGACAAGCTGCTGCTGATCTCATAAGGGGCTGTTCCACTGTAACAGCCTGCTTTTCCGGGGATTGTACCAGTTCCAGCAGTGTTGCAGTTACCAAGGACCAAATCCTGTGGGGGTACATACCACCAAATTCTTGATCTAATACAAACACTACTAAATAGTTTCAATACTTCTACTGCACGGGATGCATTTTGTTATTGCCTACAATCGCTGAATAAATTATTGCACTTTAAAGCTGAATTGAAATCATAATTGTCTAAAAAATTGCACTATCAATGTAACCTGTGATATCAATGTAATCTGCTTTATGCTATCTAATGTGTCTCAGGTTGCTTCTGCAAAATAATTGTATATTCCAGTGAGATGGCCTGGTTAACAAAATAAATCATATCAGAATTCTTTAGGACACTGTCACTGTATACATTTTATTACATAGCCAACATGGATTGAGGTGACCAAGAGCACTTGGACAATTTGTGGTAAAGCACCTGCAGGGCTACAGACTTTGATCAAATTTAAATAAGTACGAATGTTTTAAAGAAAAGATTGTTCTTTGCACATGAAATTCATAGCAAGTGGCTGTGTAAGACTCAAGCAAAGAGGGACACTGTTATGAAAACTTTATGACCTCAGAATATCACACAGCTCCATTTGTTTATTAGCCTGGCAAATTACTACCATAATTTTTGTCCAGATTTGTCTGCAGTTCTGCATCCACTGAATCCACTGACTTCTAGGCCACAATTTTTAAATTACTGATGGTCTTTCTAATTGGCCTGATGTTGTTTATACTCAGTAGATGATTGCTGCATAGACAACTACATTTGTGTGCACCATTTGCTAGGTTCAGCTGCCAAAGCAGTTAGTTAGCAAGAATGGCTCTCAGTTTGTCTCCAAGGAATTTTGTTCATCACACAACAAAGTGACATCAAGCACCTGATGTATGCACCTTATCATCCAGCCACCAACATAAACAATGAGTGCAATGTGAAGACACATTAACAGGCCTAACACTCTACAAAGGAAGAGAAAGGGATGGTGCAGAAAAAACGTGCACCTTTCCCACTAGCTTACAAGAATGCTGCGCAAGCCACTAATGGGCTATACTTATGTTTGGATTTATTAATGGCAGGAATTCAGCTGGGAGCTAGCAACAAGCAAATGACTCATATGGTGACTAGACCTGCAGGCAGTGAATACAGACTATGTGTTGGACAATCACTGCTTGCACATGATTACAGAAGGGATCAAAATGCTCACGCTAGACTTCATATGTGTCAAGTCATGGGGCTTGATTCTTAAAGACCCCTAAGATTGAAGCAAACTGACACCAAAGACAGCTTGCAACAAAGCCCGGTGCACCAGGGACCTGTGCCCGATTCTCTATTGGGCAGGGTCCTGGCGGCAAAGTCCCATGCCTTGCGGCAACAGTAGCTGGGTGCCAAACAGATGGCACACCGGGAGGGTGTTCTGGAAGCTGCAGAATGTCCGTGTGCTGTTCTAGACCCTGGTGGTCAAGTGATGCCCCAAGATCTCCGATGTTGCCCATAATAATAATTATTATTATAGTCCCCTGCCCTGGTAGTCTAGTGGTCCCCCCTCCCCAATTCCCGACATTGCCTGTAATAGTAATCATTATAATAGCCCCTACCCTGGTGGTATAGTGGACCCCCACAGCAGGTAGTGCTTACCACCCCACTCCCTCCATCCCGAAACAGAGCCGGCAACTGTCACAGCCCTCCTCTTACCTCAACGGCTGGCCACCATCCGACCTGTCACTGAGCACGTACTGTAAGGTGTACACAACAGGATGTGCTCATTGACAGTTCAGTCAACAGACTGCTGCGGAGGTGAGAGGAGGGCTGTGCCAGTCATTGGTTCTGTTTTGGGATGAGGGAGTGGGGTGTGGGCACTACCTGCTGAGGTACAGATTTGGGGGGACCGCTATACCACCAGGGCAGGGGACTATAATCATTACTATTATGGGCAACATGGGGGATAGGGTAGGGGGGGACCACTAGACCACCAGGGCATTGGGCTATAATAATGATTACTATTACAGGCAATGTTGGGGATCGGGCAGGGAGGACTACTAGACCACCAGGGCAGGCAGCTATAATAATAATAACAATTAATATGGGCAACATCGGAGATTGAAGAGGGGGAAACATGGCACATTAGCGCAAAACAGGCAACTCTCCCAGAGGAGACATTTCTAAGTACCCTTAGATCAGCCCTGATTTAAGGATACTTAGAATTTCTCCCTCTGGGATAGCACTGAGAATCTCCCATTCAGGGATGTGACAGCTTGTGTCTGCCACATGCCCCCTAGTGCCATGTTGCAGCCCATGTTTGGGTGCACAGGTGGTGCAAGCCCCATTTGGGGCAGGCAGTCTGCGATGGATGCAAGCAGTCATTGAGAATTGCTCCTGGTGCTTTGTTTGGCACAAGGGCATTTTGTGCCATTCATTGTGATGCAAGCCCCTTGCACTGTGCTGGGAGCTTTGAGAATCGAGCCCATGGTGTGTTCAGAGATGGTATAGCACAGGCATATTGGCCAGTATAGGATATCAGTAATGGGTTGATATTGTCATGCCTAATGTTCCAAAAAGAAAGTCTGTAAAGACTCAGAAACAGTTCCTTGTTCCTAATAATCCAGTAGCACAAGCATCTAGAAAACCATGTTTCAGATGTGTCTGACTTAAGAAACTGTGAAGTACCTTGGATGCCTACAAGTAGATACCCTGCCACTTTAATGGTGCTCTGGGATGAAATGTGGCACAGATTTGAGTCATCCCAAGAGGTACATTCCTTTCTGAAGAACAAGATCTTTCATAATGGTCTGCCTCCAGGGCAACATAGAGGGCATAAGATCCAGGCGGACACTGGAGGTATTAGCAAGCAACCACCCCATCAGACACTGTCAGGAACAATGTTGCAACTGGGTTTGTTTTTTCATTAGCGTGATTCTGACTACACATGGCTTACTAAGAGATACTGCTTTAAAAGGAGGGAATGGACTACTGCATCACTACAGTGTGAGACTTGGAGGCTGGGTGGCATGTTTAAAACAGGAATTTGAATGTTGTTGTTATACCACTACACAGCATTGCATAATAACTGGCAAGAGGATTCTCCACAGGGTTAGTGGTGAGGAAATGAGCCAGTTAGGTGCTATGCACCCAATGGTTTGTTCATCAATTGGCCATTCATATTGTAGGACTCCTCTTGATGTCCCACCTCTTGGAACAGCATTCATACATCAAGACTCGGCAAGTATGCCAACTTGCTCCATATTTTGCAGCAGTTGTAACACTGTTTTCTTGGATTAGTAGGGCCTCAAGCATGGACTGACATTGCTGTCTCCCCTTCCTTCCCAGCACAAGTTATTTTAATCAGATGGGAATAATTTACTGAGGAGTGCCGAACAGTGGCATCACTGCAGCTGCACTCTCCCTCACCACATGCAGCCCCCCACCCCAGAGTCACTGCAATACCTTGGCACCTTTCCCTCCAAGACGCATCATACAGTGAATATCTGAGGTGGCCCCTCAAAGTAACAGTTGTCACAGATTATTAATAAACCTTCTACAGTCACACATACAATATAAGGAATTCTTGCTCAGGCAGATATAATTTAGAAAAACAAAAGTTTTACTAAAATACTTAAACACATACAGTTACAACTAAAAAGAGAATATTTATTTGGGTCACAGTATACAGGGAAAAAAATGGAAAAATGTACAATGAAACACACTAAAACAGTTAGTCTACCTGAGGTAGGAAGATTTCAAAGTCCAGAGAATCACTGGTTTGCAAAATATCTCAGACTTTCTGTAGCAACCTTTGGTTCTTAGGCAGTCTCTGTGCTGACAGGTGTTCTCTGTGGTCAGGAGAGGGTCCAAGCAACATGTGTTTGTTCAAAATGCCCTGAGCTGGGCTATTTATACCTCTCTGAAACCATGCAGTGTCATCACTTTCCAGCTCAGAGCAACTACTCCATTTGGCCAGGAGATGTCTCTTTTAGGCCAGAAGATGGCACTATTGCACTGTTTCCAAAATATTCAAGCATATTAAGAATCAGATTCTGAGACCAAAAATTAGCATGGATATGACCTTTCAGAGTTAAGCCTTTTGAAGTCTCAGGGTCCTACAGTAACACCATTGACATTAGGGTGTTACAAATTCATTCAGATTCCCTAGGAAGCATGTTCCTCTCCTGTTACCTCATAAAATGTAGCATATTATAACAGCTTCCTTAGATCAAAGCATTCCGCTCCTGAGTGCATGGATTTTATGACATACAAATGGGTTTTGGCATATGTCTGTTAAAAAAAAACTTGGAATGCAACTTCAGTTCTTGGCAAGCAGCTGCCTTCAGGTCAAAAGAAGGTCAAGCCTTTTTTTAAAAAAATCTAGTCTTTTCCCTATGTGCCTTTGTGCTGACACTGGCATATAGATATAATTACATAAAAAAAATGTACACAACATAATAATATCTGCAAATAAGGGGTAGCAGTGGGGTAGTTCACCACAGCAACTACCAAATATCTACCACAGAGCATACAAGATGCACCGAATCTTATTGCTGGAGCCTAAAGTCAGTAAGCAGCAGAAGTATTGCTATGCTAGGGTTACTATGGTGACTGCAGCTCTGCCAAAGAAGGAGGGAAGCCTTCATGCACAGGTGGCATCGGCTGTCATGTTCCTTCTGCCCTTCTCACACTTATGGAACTTCAAACTTACTGTCACAATTTTTCTAAGTTATCTACAAAGTTGGTGTTATTGTGTTGGAGTGTTTTGTGTTAACACAATGCAAATAATCAGGCTGTCCCACCAGTACAGCAGTAGTAGCGGCACCACCTGTGGCACTAATGACTTGTATTTGGGAGCGAGCATGGAGCGCCAGAGTGTCAGCCAGGAGAGGTGTGATAAGTGTCCCAAGGATAGCTTTCCTCCACTGTGGGGGGGGAGGCTGTGGTTTCCCGACATGCTAGTGACACCCAGTGGACACTGGATATGGAACAGCCAGGATCACCAGGCAATGAGTGGAGGCATCAGTGGACATCTGTGGGTCTAGTGCAGGAACATGCCTGACCTGCACTGACAATATCGTACATCTGCACCTCCTGGTGGGGGACCTATGGGGGAATCCCTGCATATGGCAACACTATGAAGCCCCTGGACAGCCTCCCAAATGCCACCCCAGTGTAAGTCTCAGCTGGAGCCTCAGATGTGTCTGGGTCTCTCCCCCTCAGGGAACAATGCCATAGAGGGCAAGCTATGAGCCTCACATTCTGGGCTACCTGGGGGGGGTGCCAGGAAGTTGGTTCAGGCACCAGTGAGTATACATTCCCTGCCCATAGTCTGAGTGAAAAAAGAATTAGAAAAAAAAATGCAAATAATGATGACTATACCTGTGCAACTGATTCTTCCACAGGTAGCCCCCAAGGTTACTCATTTGAAGTCATACAAGGCTAGCATGTTTGCTATTAATGACTGGTGTACAGTATGCTGAAAATAACCTGTCATCTACTTTTTCTCGTATTTGCTGTTGGCTAGACCACAGGACACAGAATGTGGCAAGGGTCCTTTGGTGAGGTCTAGTGAACGCTGACTCTGTTGTGAAGATACAAAGGATTATCTTTCTTACACACTGCATGAAAACCACCAAGACCACATAACATTATGGCTGAAGTGAAATTAGTGTCTTGCAAGGTCCAGGGAATCAATCAACCCTTTAAATGGAAAAAGATTTTAACATATCTTAACTGGGCCAAATGTGATGCAGCCTTGCTACAGGAAACCCACCTCCTGAAAAACAGAAGCAGAAAACTTACGAAGAGCATGGGTAGGAGCTAACACTCTAGTTCATAGTCCACAAAAAGAAGGGGAGAATCAGTCTTAATTAGATGAGTGTGTAACTGGGTAATAAAATTTACCTTTCTCAAGTTCTTGTTGAAACTGCACACAAGTGAAGAAATGAAAGACAAGTGGTGTCCAGCACATAAAGTGATTTATTTCTGGCATATAAAGCAGGCTTACAACCAAATTACAGTGATAAACACCAGGGACAACACCTCCAATCTTTTTTACCTATAGGCAGCAACAAGTTTCTTCTTCTCAGAGAAAAAGGTGCAATGCAAAGGGTCTTATACCCCTGATAATAACCATAGCAACTACTAAAAAGATACATATATATGTATATATATATATATGTCTCATCATTGGATAATAGCAGATAACCTAACGTCTTAATAGCCTGGGAAAGCATGCTGAGCTAGCAGAAATACAAGATAACTAAACAAAGGACCTGTATTCTTGAAGACAACTTGTGGTTACACACATAATTGCATAGGTAATTGCTGTTCTGCACTAGAACTAAATATGACAGTATTGTCTAACTAATGATTATACAATGGTATTGGCAAATGCATTATGATTCTCAGTAGATCAGTGCCTGTGCCCTAAGTATTACTGTCTGTGAGGTAGGGGGCCAATCGGGGTGCTGGTCTATGGATAACAAGGGTGTCCCATTCAGATTGTGTCCACCATAAAGGGTAAGGTGGACAGGTGGATCCTAGTGAAATGGAAATTGCAGGGCAGGTACCTAAGTTTTGGGAGCATTTACGCCCCTAATAAGGATAACCCTAATTTTTTCCTTGAGCTGTTCCAGCAGGTGATGGATTTCACCCTGGTAAGAGCCACACTATACTTAGGAGGGGACTTTAACCAGATCCTGGATGTTTTCCTGGATAGGACCCCACCTGATAAGGGCACTCCCTCTCATGCCAAAGCATGAGAAACCTTGCACAGAATATGTGGGGAAAAGCAATTGATGGATGTCTTGAGTTTTTTTACCCCACGGCCAGAGACTTTACCTTTAGATCTGCCAGGGTTCACTCCAGCAGTAGAATGGATTAGAATGGAGTAGAATGGTCTCTGCAGCTCCCACTGCTTGTCTGAAGTGTTAGATTGTAGTAGACACCCTATTGCACTTTTTTATCATGGCCAAACCTTCCTCACATTGATTCCCCAGCAAAGAGTAGCAAAAGCACCTCGCTGGCACTTCAACCCTTCTCTGCTCCACTCTAGGTGGTTGACTAAAGAGATACAGGAATACTCTGTCATAAATGAACAGCCTGACATCTCCTCTAGCACACTATGGGAGTCCTTCAAGGCTTCATCAAAGGGTATATTATTAGCTACTCTGCAAAAGAGAACAAGAAGTATATGCAAGAGATAGCTCACCTCACACTACACTTGAAAGAGTTGGAGTCCACATCATTCCTCAGCTCAAGAGATGCGCAATGTAAACTGCAGTAAAGTACAAGCTTAATAAGATACTTCACCAGCACGTTGAGAGAGCAATGTTTTTTTACAGACACAGCTACTGAGAGAATGAAGAGAAGGCAAGTAAACCTTTACCTTGCAGGTTTATAAAAGGCAAGCAGATGCTCAGATACCACACCTTAGAGCAAGTAAAAGTGCTAACACAATACAAGATCATTAGTGGGGCATTCACAGCTTATTACTCCTTCCTCTCTACAGCCCAACTCACTGGTAAGCCACTCAAACAGGGAGGGACTGTTTTCTAAAATCAACCTGGAAAGACTCCCACCCACTGTAGCACAAAACCTGGTGGCAGAACTCTCCCTGGCAAAAGTCTCTCAGGCAATCCCTGCTCTGGCAAACAAAAGGCACTGGGACCAAATAGGATCAGTGCCAACTTCTACCAGAATTTGAACCACTACAATCTCTCCCACTTGTTGACCCTATTTCTCCATGCACGGGCACAAGGCTCACTCCCCCCCTACACTAAAAGAAGTGACTATCACAGTACTTTCCAAGCCTGGGAAATACAAGGCATTATGCTCAAGCTATAGGCCCATGTCACTCCTCAGTGTGGTTGTGAAGATCCTCGCCAATGTCATGGCCAACTACCTGAAGCAAGCACTTCCCTACTTTACACATACATCCCAATCTGGATTTATGAAAGGGAAGCAGGGGTCAGACAATACCAGAGACATATTTGACCTGATGCAAGTAGCCAGGTGAAACTCTGAATCAGCAGCCTTGGTGACCCTAAATGCAGAAAAGGCATTTGACTCTGAGGAGTGGGACCACATCTGGTTTACCCTTGAGAGAATGGGCATGGGGTCCTCTTTCTTTTCCTGGGGCAAAGCAGTGTATGCAGTTCCAACAGCACGAGTTCTTAGGAATGGCATTCTCTCTGACCCATTCCCACTCCACGAGGTACTTGTCAGGGATGCCCACTCAGTCCATTCATTTTCCACAATAGGTATGTGTTTCTACGTACAGTTCCTCTGTTTCTTATGGTTGTAGAGTGCACTCTCAAGTTCTTTACGTGAGAGAACTGCGAAGCAAAGCTGAACAGCTCCAGCACACAAAGGAGTTGAGAAGAAACTCTTCTTATCTTAAGAGATTTAGTAACAGTACATATAAACATATTATAAATCATGTTGAAGATTGCTATTTTTAAAAAATGGATCTTGAACTCAAAGTCAAATGTTTTACTTTGTGGAAAGTAATAGAAATCCATCTGAGTGGAAATGGACTATGCTAACTGAACTTATAACTTCAAAATTATAGAACTATGTGCAAGAGACACCCTCTTATGTTTATAAGAGTACCTGGCATGTATATAAATGAACAAATCTGATTGGCTAAGAATGATGTTATGATTTATAATAGCCATAGAACTGCAGAACATGGCCCTTTGCAAAGCCAGCACATTAAAAGCATCAGAATCGACCTGTTGTATAGCACCCTATGATATGCTGATGACCTCCTCTTTATACTGTCTGATGTGGCAACATCCCTACCTGCTGCCTTGAAGACCCTGGATACCTATGGCATTATCGCAGATCTAAAAGTAAACTGGTCCAAAACAAAGATACTCCCAGTAACGCAGTAGGATCCTACTGGGCCACTATAGGACAGCACCACATTAAATAGGCCCTAGAAGGCATTAAATACTTGGGAATGGCAATCACACCCAAGATGCAGAGTTTAGTAGCCAAAAAACCTTTCCCCCTCTTAGAAAACATCAAGCAAGACATACTGAGGTGAAAAATAATGAATCTTTCCCTAACATACAAAATTGCAGTCCTCACAATGGTGGCTCTACCCAGACTCATATATTACCTCAATAATTACCCCCTTAGCATACCTCTTCAAGTGTGAAATCAAATAGATGCACTAATCCCTAACTTTATTTGGGACAACTAATGCCCACAGTTTAGTAAGCAGATCCTTAGGGCACCTCCAGATAAGGGGAACTGGAATATGCCATGGCTCTGGGCATACCCCACCAGTAGTGGTGGTCATATTGGTACTGCACTGGCAAGAGAGTGACAGCCCACACTCATCTCTATGGGCTGAAATTGAGTAAAGAATAGCAGAAACAGCACACTTAACACAACCCTGACTGACTGGCCTTTCCCAGAACGAACCCAAACTGCTGCCACGGCTTACTCCATTCAGGCATGGGGAAAATGACCCACCTTAATGGGTGGCATAACCTCTCATTTAGTATTCTAGAACCACTCTGGAATAACCTGAGTCTCTGTACAGGGGTAACCCTATCAACTGGAACTCATGGGCTCTCTGGGGCATCTCAAAGTTAAAACATCTCATGGACCCTATCACAAACACTCTTAAATCCTTTCTGCAGCTCCAAGATCACAATGGGTTGCCTAAACATGACCACTTGAAATATCCCCAGTTACAGCATGCCCTTCAACTCTGGCTCACACCACAGAACTTACCCAGGGAGTCTGATGTGACAAAGATGCTAACCCCCTGGATGGCACACCAAAAGGACAGGACAGGACTCATTTGATAAGCACATCCAGTCATATCATCTCCCGACCTGGGAACTGCACAAGCAGAAATGATCAGTGGAGCTAAGCTGCCAATTGGATTCCAACTTCTGGAGCAGATGCTGGAGGGAAGCTCACAGAGCTACCCTCGACCCAAAATACCAACTTGTACAAAAAAAGATTTGGGGGCAATGGCATAGAACACCAGACAAACTGGTGCACATGGGCCTGGGAATCAGAAATGAGTGCTGGCGGTGTTAAGCCTCATCAGGAACAATATACAGCATTCTCTGGTCATGCACAGAAATTCAGACCTTTATAAGTAGGTTGGAGCAACTCATACAGTTGAGGCTCCCCACAACTCTGATATTCTGAATACTGGGTGATGCCAATGCACTTCTGGCATCTAGCAGATCATAAAAGTACCTACTTATTTCAGCAGCCATGGAGGCAAAGTGACAAATACTTACGTGCTGGAGACAGACCAGTGGCCCCATGCTAAAGAACTGGGAGCTTGGGATGGCTAGAACAGTCTCTTATCTCTAGGTGCTCCACCGACATAGATGCACCCCAGAAAAATGTATAAGTGCATGGACCCCACGGCTTAGGCAGGCAAGAACTGAGTGTGTGGGAACTGTCCCAGCAGATCCCCTTCCTCTGCTTCTATTCATCCATAGCAGCACTAGTTACTCCAAACAGAGGTATTGAATATAGAGTGTAACACTACACCAGAGAGGGCATCTATTTATTTATTTACTTATTTATTTAAAATTTTATAACCAGGAAAGACACACAGAGCTGAGGCTCATTTCTAGGTGCAACTCAGATCCTCCCATCTCCCCATGATTTCTGCATAAAACTTCTCTCATCAGAAGGGTGGTACTAACTGCAGGACTTCGCCTCACAACTCTGTAGCATGCACACCGTGATAGCATAATGCATGCACTATACAACTTACGCAGGTATGCATGTACTGTATGAAATGTTCCAACATGCAGTGTGTACACCAGGTACTAGGATACTGAGATACAAACTGACTAGAGTGATACAATGGAAAACTTTATCAGGACCACCTATGGAAACACCACAGACTGTAACTCTAACACAATGCTAGGTACATAGATACACAGATACATAGACAGTGTCGGCAGATAAGGGCCTATGGCCCACCCAGTCTGCCCATTTGAGCTTGTAAGTTCAGTTTGTTTTCCTAGAAGTCTGTTACCCCTTACCCCTGACCTCCAGAATTCCTTTATGTCTATCCCATGCATTCTTAAATCCCATGATAGTTTCAGCTCACCACTTCCTCTGGCAGGGTGTTCCACTTGTCCACCACCCATTCTGTGAAGAAATTCTTTCTCGTGTTTCCTCTGAATCGTCCTCCCTCCAACTTCATCCCATGCCCTCTAGTCCTGGAACATCTTTTTCACTTAAAAATAGTGTTTTCCTGCACCTTGTTCCTCCCTGTAAGATACTTGTATGTCTCTATCATATCCCCTCTCTCCCTCCTCTCCTCCAGGGAGTACATGTTCAGTTCCTTCAATCTGTCTCCATAAGACTTGTGATGCAATCCATGCACCATCTTTGTTGCCCTCCTCTGAACCTTCTCTACCCTGTCTATGTCCTTACGTAGGTATGGTCTCCAGAACTGTACACTGTACTCCAGGTGGGGCCTCACTAGTGTCTTGTATAGCGGAATTATGACCTCCCTTTTCCGGCTGGTGATGTCCCTGCATCAGGTGCAGAATTTTTCTATTTGTGAATGTTATCTTATATGTTACTGTAGTAATAATTAGAATTTCTCTTATCCTTATTAGGATGTATTTGCAGAATGATATTTCCTTCTCAATGTATGCAGGTGACTTGAAAATACTTATGCACAAGAAATAGCTCTTTTACTTGTTTATTTATACTGACACTAGAACTGATTAACTTGTATCATATGGTGACTGATTAAATACCTATCTCTTTATGGAACCAGCCCTATCTTTTCAATATTTATTCTGTCATTGTCTTTCCCATCTCCCCTTCCTACCTCCAGATCCTAGATCCTTCCCTTGTCTTTGTATACCAGAATCCTGTTATACTTATTATCTCCATCGCTCCACATCGCATGTCATGCCATTTGCCTTCTTTCTTGAATTAACCAGCCTATTCAGTCAAATACAGCACTTATCTTTTTCTTTCTATCACCTTTTCTTCCTCCAGTTATTTATTGGAAACTAACCCCTCCTCCTCTACCCCTGCACTTCAACACTTGATGTCTCCTCAGCAATAAAGGACACCCTAATCTTTTTTCTCTTGAATCATTGAAGACTACTGAATATTATTACTGAATGTTATTGTACCAATTGCCATTTTTGTGTATTGCACCCTCTTTTTTGTATAATTCGTGTTTTTTTCTGTATTAAATACCAGGACCTCCTTGTAAATGAACTTGCTCAATAGAGCTTTCCTGTCAATAAACTTGAACTTGAACTTTAGAGCTGTAGTTCCGAGGGCTTTCCCCTGGCTAGGTTTTAACAGTTTTACTTCTGATGTATATGTACAAGGTATTATGTACTATTGAAAATTTCAATAACACTTATTTTGAAAGAAAGAATAGACGCTGTTAGTTTAATGATTGCTGACCTTGGCTGATTCAAATGAAGAGACTTCATACAGCAGGTTATGTAGACAAGCACTGTACAGTTTTTAATAAATAACAGTGGCGGTGGTTCCCAGAAGCTTGGCAACAAAGCAGAATGTTTTATTCAAAATTACATCTACTTTAGCCAATACTGTCTTTGAGGCAGGGCCATCAAATAATAAACCAAAGCCCGAAACTGAAATCAAGAGACTTTGTGCCAGGAGCCTCCTTGATTGACTCCGTAGTGCTAAAGACAAAGAAAGGGTATTCTGGAATGCTGGCAGCAGCAAGGTGGCTCTGCCTGTGTGGAGCTCTCACAGTTAAGTGAACATTATCCATATTCTTTCCTAATTTTTATTTTTTTTTGTGTACAGTTTGTGGATTGAGAAGGAGGGTATTGCTGCCACAGGAAGGTGTGGGATTTGTGTGTGTCTGATTTTGGTTGGGAGCAGGAGAGTCACCATATTTGTTCTGTGGTGAATCACATCTGGTGTAAATTTCATTTTATTTATACACTGTAGTTTGGCAATTTGTTTTTACCTTTTGTGAGGTTGTCCTTGTCACCAGGATTTGCTAGCTTATTGCTGTGTGGTGGGCAGCCTGTTAATTATGTGGTACTGTGATTTTGTTTGTCACTGTTTGGTTGGCTTTTTGGTGTCAGTGTGGCTCAGTTGGTAGCACATCCGCCTCTGCACCAGAAGGTCGTGGGTTCTCTTCCCACACCAGGAATGGACTCGTACTTAAAATGCTGGCACCCGAGTGCAGTATAAGGGGGGGTGCTGTACTGCTGAGGTGTGCTGTCCTTTGGATGAGACATTAAACCAAGGTCCTGTCTACCCATCCTGGTGCTGTCCTGGTGGGTGTCAAGGTGAAGTAAAAGAACCCAGGGCATTCTTCACAAACAGTAGGGGACATTTCCAGTGTCCTGGCCAATATTCCCCTTCCCATAAAACTGGTTCATGCAGTTGTTAAGGCTGTGTGTGGGTGTTGATGTGCGATATGGCTGTCACTACACATTCAGTCTCTTCTCTACTAGTCTAGCATTGCTTGTAAAGCACTTTGGGATACATTGTATATGAAAAGCGCTATATAGATTCTGATTCTTCTTCTGCTGATTTCTTGTTTTAAAAAAATCATTTATTGAAAACATTTTTTAAGCTAGAATCAGGCTGCTGCTAAGAAACAATTTCCCTAGCATAGTGTTCTATTTCAGTTAGAACATCTGGGACCTGATATTCAACAGTTTGTGTGGGTGCTAACTGGTGTTTGTCCACACAAACTGGGTTATGTGTGGAGCACAATACTGAAAGGGCTCTGTTGCACTGGCAAACAGCTATAGCACCCATGCAAGCCAAAAAAGGGGGTATGCAAATGGTGGGGCAGGGACAGGAGTATTGGCACAAGCCGATATTCAGTGGATTTGCATGGCGCAAAACAGTTTTGTGTGGTCCTTTTGAGCCACGCAAATACCACCAAAGAAAATCTCCTTTTACTTCACACAACCCTAGAGACTGCCAAAGGTAATGCAGCCAACCAGCTGGTCGGCTGTGGGGAGCATTCCGCCCCTATGGTCCATGGCACCTCTCGATTGCCAGTCCCTAAGTAAAAACAATTCTGTGCTAATGGTCCCCTCTGCTGATCACCATCCCTAATATACAAAGATTCCTGGTGCTAACGGTCCCCCTCAATAGACAACCATTCATTGCAAAACCAGAATCCTTGGTGCCAGTGGTTCCCCCTCCTTCTGATTGCCAGCCCCACATTGTACAATCAGAATCCCTGGTGCTAGTGGTCCCCCCCTCTCTGATCATCAGCCCAAAAGTAAAAAATAAAAGCTTCCTGGTGTCCAGTGTTACCCCCCCCGCACCAGGCAGCCCGCACTAGCAGTATCCATTGTGCTGTGGGTGCATATAGTGACCAGCACAGTCCTCCTCACACTTCCTCAGCTGGTGCCATATATCCAGGCTGGGAGTGTGCCTCCTACTTAATGGACAGGGTGATGTGCCCTGTCCTAGAAATAAGAGGTAAACTCACTACATGGACATGCAGTGGCTGGCTGAGGAAGTGTGAAGAGGGCTGTGCCAGTTGCCGTATGTGCCCATGGCACCACGGACACTGCTAAGGTGAGTGAAGGGCTGCCCAGTGCCATGGGAGGGGGACCCACTAGACATTAGGGAGGATTTTGTTTTTACTTCTGGGCTGGCGCTCGAGGTGGGGGGAGACTCACTAGCAGCAGTGATTCTATTTTTGCAATGAGGGCTGGTGATCAGAGGAGGGGGACCACCAGCACCAGGGACTTGTTTTGTCACAAAGCCCTGCACGAAGGGGGACCAGACTACCTGCAAGACCTCTTTGTCCCTCACTGCCCATCTTAGGCTCTCTGTTATTCCAAGGGTTGCCTCCTTGTGGTTCGCAGGGCTAGGTTGCAGCATTCTGGGGGCTGTGAATTTTCAGAGGCCCCACCAGCCCTGTGGAACTCTTTGCCTAGACATCTACGGGAAGCACCCTCAGTGGAAACCTTAAAAAAATGATTAAAAATATTTTTATTTAACCAGGCTTTTAATATGTAAGAATTAAAATAACTATTATTTTATTGTACTATTTTAATGGAATGATAGATAGAATTTTATGTTGTGCTCTGTTACATGTTTCATAGTTATGCATTGTGCATAGTGTATTATGTTTTGATGTTGGTTTTTAAAATTTTGTTTAGCGCTCTGAGTCTCTGGAAAGGAGCGTTATATAAATAAAGTTTCTATCTGTCTGTCTGTCTATCTATCTATCTATCTATCTATCTATCTATCTATCTATCTATCTCTCTATCTACATTAGGGGCTGGCAAGTGGGGGAGCCACTAGCATCAGGGATTCCATCTTTACAATGAGGGACTGGCAATGGGAGGTAGAAGGGACCACTACCACCAAGGATTCTTTTTGTCACATTAGGGGCTGGTGATCGGAGGGGTAGCCACTAGCACATGGGATAGCTAGAGCAGCCATGGACAGTGTGAGGGGGCAGCACTGCACTACCTGCCTACACTATCCATGAAAATGGGCTCATAATGGGCATGCAAACTGACCCTTAGCATCTTGCATGCCCAATGAGCTAATTTGCATGTGTCCCTTTGAAAATGGCTGATAGCACGCCAGCACTATTAAATCTAGAGGCCAGCCGTGGGACCCATGTTGAGGCAGCACTACTTGAATTAACAATGTGCTGACATGGCCTTATAGTCAGTTAGGTAGCAGCCAATTGAATATACCATCCTGGGACCCTGGGCAAGTGCAAACATTGGTGCTACACTTTGCTCCTTACTGAATATCAGACCCCTGAAGTAGCAGCCCACTGAGTTCTAGAATATTGAGATTTGCTGTTACATTTGGATGATAAAAGTAAAATAGAAATTTTATAAAATGTGTACTGAAATCCCCAAATCTTGATTGGCTAGAACCAGCCTGCTGACTGTGCAATGATGTAGTACTACCCACGGTCATCTGGTATTTAGCCTCATCACAAATCACTACGCGGAGACAGAATTCTAAAAATGTTTGGCAGCCATTATTTCCTCACTCACTGAACAAATCCACCCTAAACTATTAAGCAGACTAGTGGAAAAATTCGCCACCCATATCTTCCCTCTAACATGTCCTAGGACAAACACAGCCATACAGACAAGATCTATACATTGTTATGTGTTTTAAATTTTGAAGTTAGTCCATTTAAGGCAGCTTCAGATGTACATTCCCCCTCCCCCCAACTCAGGCTTCTGCTTAGAAGGTAGTTTAACATACACAATAATACCCGACAGGGGGTATTGGGCAATACCAGACCTCCAGGTGTAATGAGGCCTGACGCCTCAGGCGGAGGGCCTTATAGCCCCTGGAAGGTCTGGTATTGCCCAATACTACTCACCCTGGAGGGTATTATTGCACTTATAAAATGGCAAACTGTGGCATTTTTAGATGGGGATTTAAAATAAATGTTTAAACATTTTTAAAATTTAGTGCAAGAATTACTTTTATGTGTCTTTGTTGTAAAGTAGTCCCTTTATTTCTGCTGTTACATCTCCTGTTGTTCCCCACTACCACATTGCATGTAGCCATTCTGTTCAAATTATTCCCCCCCAACCCCACAGCAGCAGTTCAGTAACAATATATGGATGTTTTTGTAGTTTTCCCCAGTAGTCTCTTGTAAAAAGAAATAAAAAACAAACCACAACAACAGCTTTCTGGTGTTCCTGGTTGACTCTTTTGTTTTCTTCTCACTCGGGAATTGGGGGTGTTACTAGATGGTGACCCTGTGCAACCCCGCACTGTAAAAGCAGGAAGTGCTTTGCGGGAGATATGATTTGGCACAGGAGCTCTGTAAATGTGTTTTTTTTTTTTTTATTATACAGTTCTTCAGAGGAACACTGTTATAGTTATTTGCGGTGAAAAGAACTGAGGTTAAGATGGTGTTTGTTTGGTGCACTTATTTCATACTTCTGTTTTTGGTGATTGAACGGCATTGGGAATGTCACTGGATGACATGAAACAGATGTAAGGTGAATGTAATACTTGTTAGTTTTGAATATGAAGAGATTTTTAATCTTGTTTAAAGGAAACGAGGATTGATTGGTGGTGGTGGGTGTATGTGTGTATGGGGGGGGGGCAGCAGCCAGTTCGTCCGGTAAGCGGGCAGCCACCAGTTCATCTGGTAAGCAAGTGACATAAAATGGTGTCTGGTCAGTGTGAAAGTTCGAGGTGCCCAATAATATACCAGATGATGTGGCAACCAAAATGGGAACTTCTTCTAAGTGGGCTCTATTAAAAAATACCTGCCCACTAAGATTGTTTTCCTGGCCAATCAGAAAGCTAGGATTATCTTAGCCATTTTCTAACAGTTAATAAAGCACAGCAAAAATAATGTTCAAATATTTAAAGATGACACCCAATTCCACTCCTCTCTTCTAACTGCTCTGTGTACTATATAAGAGGGAGCAAGTGGGAGGTCTGGTGCAAATTGCAGCGTTATTGGCTCAGCAGGTAGCACACTCGCCTCTGAGGCCAGAAGGTTGTGGGTTCTAGCTCCACAGTGGGAACCTGGGATAAATTCCAATACTGACACTGTGGTGCAGCATGAGGGGGGTGCTGCACTCCTGAGGTGCTGTCTTTTGGATGAGATGTTAAGCCAAGTTCCTGCCTGCCTGTTCTGGTGGTTGTTAAGGTGAACGTTAAAGATCCCGTGGCACTTCTCGAAAAGAGCAGCGGAAATTTTATTTTGTACAAAAACAAACCAAAGACAGGTACAGGAAAAATGCAGAGACATGACATATAAGTCAACTTCAGCATCATATTGTGCATTTCTGAGGAATATATACATTTTTACTATATAAAATTGTTCATTTATGTAAAGACAAAAGAAAAAAAATCTAGTAATGTAATAAAGAGATCACCCTATACCACAATCATATACTTTCCACCCACTATATTAAGGTCAGCCCTGGAAATCAAAAACAAAGCATTCCTTAACTGTGTATTGTTGCAAGAACCCCCTTTCCATCCTCTTTTTCCACACTGCAGTGGAAGTGTGGACTTGTCATACTGACTTTGTTGCTGCAATTCTTTTTCAATCTATCTGTTGTAAAACACATTTACATCTTGTTTGCCATAAAAAAGAACTTGACAAATGTCAAAATAAGCCTCATGGTTCCTTCCTTGATGCCACTCATTCTATCCACGTGCCCTGTTATGATGTTTTCATATGATAAACTATTCCAATGTACATTTTTCCATCTTAAAGCTAACAGTTGCCACATTTGGGTAACATGCAAACAATCCAGTAAAAAGTGCTGCATAGTTTCTTTCTCTTGGTTGCAGGTATTCCTGGGATGCATCCTTTCTTCCTGCCTCTTGTGTTTCTAATTGCCTTTAACTCCTAGTCATCCTTGTCAACTAAGCCAAACCACATTCCACATTCTGGGGGACAATTTGTTACCTGTCAAGTATTTTGCTATTTTCCCTATGTTTTCAGGCAATATTCATTTATATTCAATAGGGCTGGTGTATCCATGATCTTGTATGGTGTTATATACCGTGTGTCTATTGGCAACTAGGACCTGTGAAATTATCACTTTCCATTGTTTTATTTTAGTAACTACCAGGAGAACAAACTCAGGGTAAATGGGAATTTTTCTCAAGCCCTGATAGGAGGTAGTCCATGTGGTCAGCAAAGGTTGTAGCCAACAGGAAGTGACATTTTCCAGTCCTGTAACCCAGGGGTATTAATTGTATTTAGCTATATTTGCCCGAAAAAACATACTAAAAAAATAGCTTATTGGGTTAATAAGCTAAAGACCTCCATCCTTATATTTCCTATAGAGAACATTTCTTTTTATGGGGCTCAGTCTGCTTTCCCATATCATTTTGAAAACCAAACTCAACAGCTTAATATTAAAGTGACTTGGTGGTGGATAAATGGTAGTAAGATGTATAAAAATTGGGAGGAGAAAAGTCAACCAATAATACTTTATTTTTCTTAGTTTGTTGCCATAGCTTCCATCACTGTGCTTTCTCATTGCACTGAGCTGTTTTGGTTGTCCAAGTTTCAGCTGTTACATCTCCTGTACCAAATGTTATTCCAAGTATGGTAATGTTTTACTGAGATGTTGCTATCCCACATATGTCTCATATGGTTTCTCTGGCCTTACTTAAAATGTACCCCTTATGTTTAGCCACATTGATGTCTGAAAATAGGCAAATGGTGTCTACAGTATAGCTCTTTCTACTGTAACTTTATTAGGTACTAAAAGGCAGATATCATCTGCAAAGGCAATGAATAAGGGTAAGGGGCAACAGACTTCCTGGAAAACATAAACTGAACTTACAAACTTAAATGGGCAGACTGGGTGGGCCATAGGCCCTTATCTGCCGACACTGTCTATGTATCTATGTCTATGATCTTATTTATATTGCCCCCTGTTGGTATATGTATGCAATCAATAGATGTGTCCTGTTAGATTAATTTCAGCAAGGGATCTATACAAATGATATATAATAGGAGACTAATTGGGGACATCCTTGTTGAATACCCCTATTTGTGTTGATCAGAGCCCCTATATGGCCAATCACAAGAGGTCTTGTAGCCGCAATTCTATAGATATTCATGATCCAGTTAACAAACCGGTCTGGCAGCCTGTATGTTTTCAACACCATTCTTAGATAAGTGTGGAAAATTTTATAAAACCCCTGTTCCTGGTCCAGGCTTAAAATGCACCCTTCTATCTTCTCCCATACTCCTAAGCTAACTAATTCTCTAAGTATCACCAGATTGTCCTGGATGGTCCGTACTTTGATGGAACACATTTACCCTGCAACAATTAAGGAGGGGGAAGTTTTTGCCAATCTGTTGTTTAAAACTTTCGTAAGGAACTTCATGTCCATATTCATCATACTAAGGGGCCTCCAATTACGGATGTCCTTCCTGTCTGATTTTAAAAAAATAAAGATTTTCATGGACTGTCCAAGTGTGGGGCTATGGCACCAGTTTCCAGCATACTACTGAATACTACCATCAAGATTTCTATCATGTCAGGTGCAAGTACTTTATAAAACTCTGATGACAGTGTATCAGGTCCCGGGAAAGTGTTATTTTTTAACAGCTTAATCGCCCCCTCTATTTCCTGAGATGTTACAGGTGCAGTTAGTTGTTCCCAGAGGGCATCTGGTAGCTCTGGTATGATTATGTTTTGTAAAGCTCTCTTTAGGTACTCATCTGATAAGTCAGGGACCTGATATAGTAAAGTCAGGTGCTGTGTTATTGTAGCCATTATATCTTCTTTGGTATGTACCTCTCTCCCATCCTGATTATGTAGACTGTCAATTATTCTCTGGTCCTTTCTTTTCTTACAGCTCTCATACATGTCCCCAACTCTTGATTTCCCTTGGGTAGCTATCCTGTGCTCACGCAATAATGACGCTCTAGAATATTGGAGTTTTTCCATCTCATCTTTTAAAACATGGATCTTTGGGGTATATTCGTGGTAACCATCATTCACTAAACTCAGTATCTTATAGAACTGTGCCCTGAGAGTAAGATACCTTTTATATTGTCCCATGGTCATATGTGTTGATAATTGTTGTAATAACTTTCTCAAATCATTTTTTGTTTCAACCCACCACCTGCTCATGTCATCAGCTAAGCATGCCACAGATTTCCTAGCCAGCATTAAATCTTTTAACTGTAGTATGGCTTCCTGTGCATCTAGCAAGGTAGAATTCAATTTCAAATATCCTTTCCCTGGGGTGTAAGTGCTACCTGACTGACATGTATCTGAACCATCAGGTGATCAGAAGTTTCAGTTGGAACCACATGGGCTCTAGAGATCTTAAGAGATTGAGAAACAAAAACGTAATCTATCCTTGTAGCCAGGGTGCTTTTATAGAAAGTATACCCACCCATTGGGTGGTTACTTCTACATACATCTAATAGGTCTATGTCCTCATCAATTTTGTTGAGCATGTTGGTGTCACAATATTGTTTATTTGTACGTGCCCCTTTATCTATTGTGGCATGCACACAATTAAAATCTCCTGCCCATATTAGGTGTCTAGTAGTTATTAGATATGGTTTCACTAAATTAAACAAATCTACCCTCCCTTTTTATGTTGGCTCATGCTTGCGCAGCCAACACATTGCAGTAGTAGCACATTTGGAGGTGCGGTCACTGTGGGAAAATGCAGGGCATGCATCAGTAGGTGCGTCCCTCATTCCCCAATAAGGCAGATGCAGGTACTGACACCAGCAACATGTAAACTGGCCACCAGATCAAAGAAAAGGTCCACTACAATGATAGCCAAGCTGATAAGTCTTGGCTATGCAGCGGTGTGTCTTTCTGGTGACAGTTTACAATAAAAGCTGTCAGTGGCATGCCACCGCAGAGTGCCGACCACTTCATTTGCGATGGGGAGCCCACGCTCCCCATCGATATAATGCAACCCCTCCATGTACAAGTGTGTGCCGAAGTGCCCAATCCCCATCGGCATCGTGCCGCCCCTTTCTAGTTTAATTTTCTGATGGGGGAGCCCACTCCCCATTGACATAATGTCCCCCCATTTGTTGTGGGCCGACAAGGGTGCCCAATCCCCGTCGGCTATAGAACCCCCCCAAAAACAAACACTCAGATGGCACACTGGGATCCCACCCCAGCATGCCAAATAAATGCCCCTGTAAAAGAAAAACAGTCCTGCCATGTTTTTTGCTTTGCTTTACACCTACAAAGCAGAAAACAGCCCCTCGTCAACTCCGGTGGCCCTCCCGCAAACCGCACCCACCCTCTGCACACCCTGCCTCCCCACACCCCCCTCACCCCATACTTACCTTCAGAGCCTGGTGCAACAATCTTCGGTGGACCGGGAACACGTCTGCACTCTTCAAAGCTGACCGCAAACTGAAGAAATGCCGGTAAGCTGTATAATGGCATAAATAGGGTTTTTTCTACTTTGGTGCATATCTCGGCCATATTGAGGAATTTTGGCACCAAATTTTCAACATGGGGCTATTGGGATGCCTCAATATGAATTCAGTCACTATCATGGCGTTATTCGGTCCCGAAAGGTGATTTTGCGGTCACTGCCGGAATTACCTTTTGGGACCGATTAATGAAACAACAGTGCCACTGTTCATGAGGTGGGCTCTCAAAAAGCCTATGTTGTAAATTTGGTGAAAAAATCCCAAAAATGGCTGTTTTACGAGCGTGCGTTGCGCCGTTTCCACACACGCACATAACTTCGTGAATTTTAATATTTTCACTCCAGATTTTCAAAATTGCCATTTTTCCACACCTCCTTATAAACAGTACAGCTGTCATTTTACATATCCTGGCCGAAATGTGTTTTCTCATGTCTGGCGCAGAATAGCGCAGTCACTGTGTGAAATCAGTTTTTGGGACAGTTTGAGAAAATGATGGTGACACTGTTCATCAGCAGAGGTCCTAAAATGCCTATGTTGAAAATTTAGTGATGAAAGTCCATAAAATGATTGTGTTACAAGCGTGCATTGCACAGTTTCCAGTCACCCTTGTAACTTCGCAAATTTGCAATATTTTCATGCCAGATTTTCAACACTGCCATTTTTTTCACCTCTCCTTATGACCAGTACAGCTGTCATTTTTCACATCCTACCCAAAATGTGTTTTCGCACCTGTTCCGCAGAATGGTGTGGTCGCTGTGGGAAATCAACTTTTGAGACAAATTAACAAAATCACAGTGCCACTGCTCATGAGGGGAGGTCCCAAAATGCCTATGTTGAAAATGTGTCTCTTCAGGGTGGGGGTGAGGTTGGCATCAGTTCAGTACTTCACTGCCATTCATATTATACATCTCTAATGCCTGGACTACCAATGCCAATGCCAGTGAGATAACATGGGGCATCAACAAATGCTTGTTTCATCTGGGGTGCATAAATATTAATCACTCTCCAAACAACATTTTTAAACATGAAGTCTAAAAGTAGCACCCTCCCTGGACATATGTCAACCGCTTTGGTAATCGTGAAATCAGAACCTGTGAATAAGATCCCCAATCCCTCATATCTTTCCATGCCAAAAGTATAAAAGGAAGGCTCCCAGCATCATAGCCTGGAGGCAGCAGCAATCTCTATATTAGAATGGAGCCTTGTGTCTTGTAAAAGGCATATATCAAGTCTCTGATCCCTAATTCTAGAAAATGTCACTACCTTTATCCTATTATTCTTAATGCTGTTAACATTTATGGTGGCAATTTTTAGCAGATGTGGGGTGGCCATCAGAAGTTCAGCAGAAAAAGGAAACAGTAATTCCCAATCATATCATAGTGCGTTTGCCTATCCTAACACTTCTCCGTGGTCTGGGTCCCAATTGTTTATGCTTTTGTTGTACTTCCTGCACTTTTAATGTGAGTTGTTCATCCTCTGAATTAGGTGTGAGGCCGGATCGTGATGATATGGTTGATGAGGTTTCTGAATCAATGTCCTGATTTGTATCTTGTGTTTGTAGAATAGTATATTTGTTTCCTGTTGGGATGTTGCTGTGGGAAGCAGTGATTTTAGATATTTTGGCTACTGGTTGTTTTTTTTTTCAAAGATCTATATTTTGGACATCACCATTGTCATTTCGGGGGGGTGTCATTATATCCATATCTGTCTCCTTTTGTTCCTGAGCTCCTGCAGTCTGCCCTATATGGGTGTTGTTCTCTGTTTGGGTCTGTACTTCTCCTGCCACCATAGGACTCTCCGCGGAAACAATGTTATTATTTGTCAGTTGTGGGGGTTGGGGGGTGGGCATTGTCTTGTATTGATACAGAAGGTTGAGAATCCAATCCCTTTGCTATTTGTCTGTCCTGCACCTCCCACACCATCCTCTGCTTTTCAAAACTTTTATTTTGTGCATTTGTAAGAATAGTATCTTGATCTGCTCTATCCTGATAATTGTGCATAGCCCATTGACACATGCAGTACATGTGCCCAGTTTCTTTGCACAGAACGCACTTCAGCTCATTTGTACAGTTGGAGCTGTGATGTCCATACTCAAGGCACAGATTGTACTTTATCCTATCACATGCACTAATAAGGTGCAGTAAATACCCACACTTAAAGCATGTTTTTGGCTGGCCTTGGTAGAAACAGTGGCCTCTATCTCTTCCAAAAAATAAAAATCTAGACAGGTGCTGTATCCCATAGTTTGCAACCCTCAGTTTCACTCTGTATTTCCACCCCCCCCCGTCCATATGTGCTCCTCATCGAGTATTGGATGGGTTTGGCCTAAAATGTCACATCTCTGAGTGAGCCAGTGGGTAATATCATGGCTGTTGACCCCTTCATTATGGAATAAGATTATCTTTTTTTATTGCAGGTTTTGTCAATGGTATGGCTTTAAAGGGTAACCAGAGAGCAGAGTGTTTTACCTTCTCATATGTGCTCCAGAATATATCCAATCCCATTGGTGTTTTAAAACTAACTTCATAATTATCACCAGCAGCATGTATTAGGGTGTATATTTCATTTGAGAAGAATCTCATGGATCCCTTAATCAGAGTCCTTCCCATGTATATCCTGTCAAGGTGAGTTTCTAAGCCACCCTGATAGTGAAGTCTGACAGCTTTCTTCCTTTGTGCTGGCAAAACATTGTAAAAAGTTTTGTCTCTTTGCCTGAATCCGGCCCAAAGTTGTGATGCTGCTCTGCCTGATGTTTCTCCTTCCCCAGTCCTTGTATCTGTATCCATTTGGTCTCCCCAAGATTTATTTGAAGGGGCCTCTTCGTCACTTGTATTATCAGCAGTGACAGGTTCCCATACATTAAGCCTTTCTCATGCCGTCCTACCCTCTGGATTGTATGTTACATTTTCTGCATGCAGGTAAGTGTCAAATTGTGTCTCGGATAGCAATGTTTGCACATTTTATCCCCTTGCTTTTCCTGGGTTGTACTTGGCCTTAGGGGGGATCCAGGTATTTGGGCAGCAGATTTATCTACCATCCAAATACCATTTCCCATTAGCTTCCAGCCTGCCTTTGTTAAAGTTTTTTCTACCAACCAGGGTGTTTTGCCAGAGGGTAATTGTGCTGGCTGACTGCTTTTCTTACCAGTGTATAGTGTAGGTGCATTTTAGTACTATTGGCACATCATAATTTTCAGAATTTGTAGGTAAAACTTGAGGTGGAGCACTTACTGTGTGAGTAATGGCACCTCTGTTTTGACAAGTAGCCATGTCAGTCTCCTGAAACTCCAAAGTGGGCATTGTCTGTGTGGGCGGAGGCTGCTTTGATGCAGATGTGTCACACTCGGTTCCTTTTTCCACACTGACAACCTCTTGTTGGGACATCTGTTCCATAGTCTCTACCTTGACAGCCTCTTGGTCGGGCATCCGTTTTGCACTGTCCAAAGCAGGGGTGGCTTTTTCCATAGCACCTTCAACAGGCGAAGTGAGTTCTTTCACGAAATCTTTCATGAGCCATTTTCTTTGTTTTACTGACAATTGTTGTAGGAAAGCTTCCTCGTTATGCGAATCCTCAGAATCCTGCATATCTGTTCCTTGAAGCATTTAGAAACATAGAAACATGGAAACATAGACTCTGATGGCAGAGAAGGACCGCTTGGCCTACCTAGTCTGCCCATTTCCCTACCTAACGGATAAGCTGCAGAACCTAGTTAACCAACAGCCTACTTCCTCCTAACCCCCACTAGAACTGCCTTATGTCTGTCCCATGCATTCTTGAATTCCCCCACTGTTTTTGACTCTATGACCTCCTCAGGAAGTCTGTTCCATGTATCCACAACCCGCTCTGTGAAGAAATACTTCCTCACATTACCTCTGAGCTGCCCCCCATCTTCAAATTGTGCCCCCTTGTTTTTGCACATCTTTTTTTCTGAAAGATGCTACCCTCTTGAACTTTGTTGATTCCTTTGAAGTATTTGAAAGTTTCTATCATGTCCCCCCTCTCCCTCCTTTCCTCGAGGCTATACATCTTTAGTTCCTTTAGTCTTGCTTCACATGTCTTCTGATGCAGACCCTGCATCATTTTGGTTGCCCTACTCTGGACAGCCTCCACCCTGTCTATGTCTTTGTGGAGATGGGGTCTCCAGAACTGTACACAATACTCCAGATGTGGTCTTATCAACTGTCTGTACAGAGGGCCAACAACTTCCTGTTTTCTACTGGTGATGCCTCTCCCTATGCATCCCAGTATCTCCCCAGCCTGTCTTACTGCCTTCTCACATTACTGGCCCACCTTTAGGTTGTCTGATATGACTACCCCCAGGTCCCTTTCCATTTTTGTTGTTGTCAGTATCTCACCCCCCATTATGTACTCTTCCCCTGGATTTTTGTTTCCCAGGTGCATTACTTTGCACTTTTTTGCATTAAATCTAAGCTGCCATACATTTGACCATTCGTTCAACTTTGCCAAGTCCCTTTTCATCCTTTCCACCCCAGCTTGTATATCAACCCTGTTGCAGATCTTTGTGTCATCTGCAAAGAGACATACTTTCCATTCCAGTCCCTCTGCAATGTCACTTATAAAGACATTAAAAAGGACTGGCCCCAGTACTGAACCCTGTGTTACCCCACTAGTAATTCTCCTTTCTTCACTGTGGACTCCATTTACTAATATCCACTGTGTCCTGTTGTCCAACCAGCATTTTACCCAGGCTACCACCCTAGGATCCACTCCCTGGCTGGCTAATTTGTTTATTAATCTTTTGTGCTGGACTGTGTCAAATGCCTTGCTAAAGTCTAGGTAGGCCATGTCCACAGCCCCTCCCTGGTCTACTACTTTGGTTACCCAGTCAAAGAAATCAATTAGATTTGCCTGACATGACTTTACCACTGTGAATCCATGCTGCCTTGGGTCCTGTGCCCCACTGGCCTCTAGGTACTCAATAGTTCTTTCCTTCAGAAGTGATTTCATCATTTTCCCTACCACTGAGGTCAAACTGACAGGCCTGTAGTTTTGTGCCTCTGTCTTGCTCCCACTTTTGTGAAGGGGAATCAGATCTGCCCTCGCCCAGTCCTCAGGTACCACCCCATCTTCCCATGATTTATTAAAAAGGGTAGTCATTGGTGTTACGAGTTCTTCCCTTAGTTCTTTTAAAATCCTGGGGTGAATCCCATCAGGCCCCATTGCTTTATCCACCATCATTTTTAAGAGTTCTTTCAGAATCCTTTCATCTTTGAAAGGACTAATATCAACCCTCCTATCTAGAGTGCTTCTATTGACCGGATTAGGTATTTCCTCCTGCTTTTCCATTGTGAATACTGAGCAGAAGTATTCATTCAGTATCCCTGCTTTTTCACTGTTGCTCTCTGCCCAACCACCTTCCTCTTTGTTCAGCCTCAGTATCCCTGCCTTAGTCTTTCTTTGCTCCCTAATGTACCTATAAAAGGTTTTATCCCCCTTCTTAACTGAGTTGGCTATCTTTTCCTCAGTTTGGGCCTTTGCTATTCTGACTGCCTTACCCGCTTCCTTCTGCTTTAACTGGTACAGTTCTCTGTCCTGCTCCTTCTGTGTTTCCTTATACTTCCTGAATGCTATCTTTTTTCCCTTACCTTCCACTACTTCTTTTGAGAACCATAGTGTTTTTTTCTTTCATTTTGATTTGTTTATTTGCTTCACACAATGACTTGTTGCCTCTGTGATGGTGGTTTTGATGTTTCCCCATTGTTGCTCCACCCCACCTTCTTGCCTGTTTGCTAGTGCTTTTCTGAGGCACTCTCCCATTTTGACAAAATCAGCCCTCCTGAAGTCCAATACCTTCACTTTTGTGTGGCTTGACTCTACAGCTAAGTTTATCGCGAACCACACTGTTTGGTGGTCACTTGTTCCCAGATTGCTACCCACTTTAAGATCAGAGATCCTCTTTCCATCCCCATTTGAGAGTACCAGGTCTAAAATTGCTCTCTCCCAAGTGGATTTCAAAACTAGCTGTCTGAGGCATGCCCCCTATAGGGCATCGAGAATGGCCCTGCTCTTGGATGTGGCTGCAGCAAAGGTGCTCCAGTCAGCATCTGGCATACTCAGGTCCCCCATCAGCAATATCTCCCCTTTCTGTGCCATCCCAAGGATGCCTTCTATTATTTCCTTGTCCATTTCCTCCCCCTGAGATGGGTGTGTATACAACTCCTGTGTGGATTGTGCAGCCATTTCCAGTCTCCAGGGTGACCCACAGTGCCTCCTCTCCTCCCTGTTTACCTTTTAGTTATGTTGCTTTGATCCCTTCCCTTACATAGAGAGCTACTCCTCCTCCTCTTCTTCCCTCCCTGTCCCTCCTGTAGATTGTGTACCCTGGTACGTTGACATCCTAGTCATGGTTCTCTGTGTACCATGTTTCTGTGACTGTCACAATATCCAGGCATCCCTCTTCCATCAAGGCCACCATTTCAGGGAGCTTTTTAACTAGACTATGGGCATTGGTACTCACAACCCTCCATTTTTCTATGGCTTTATTTCTTTTTGCCCCATCCCTGTCCCTACTGCCTTTGTGTTTTTCTCCATTTACCCCATGGCCTTCTCCTTATCGACTGCTCTATGTTGGTGTTCAATGGAAGCTGAAATGTAATTTTTCATTGTAATCTCCATTGCTGGACCTGCAGTGGTGGAGATCTGTTCCCCCTGCAGGTACACCAGCTAGCTTCATGTGCTCTGGACCTCCATCTGCCATTCTGATGCTCAGCAGTGCCCCCTACAAAGAGCAAGAGAATTTCCCCAGTGTCTTGGCCAAATTTCCCCCATTCACTAAAAATACCACCAACAGCTTAATCTGGTTCTGTATGTCGGTCTGCATCTGTACCTTCCCCCTCTCCCATGGGACAGTGCTGAAAATAGGCAGAATTGCCTAGTCCACTTTCCAGGTCAACAAAAAACTAAATAAATAAATAAATAAATAAGCATGAAGGGAAAATAAAAAGTAGTCATGGTCACAGCAGGGTTTATTCAAGTGACTGGTTCAAAAACAGTCCTTATGAAACTCCTCCCAAATCAGTCCTGTCCAACTTTTTCTGCATAGCAGTCTACTCCAATCACTTTTCTAGTGTAGCACATCTGCTTTATTTAAACCGTGTGTGTTGCGCATCTCACCAGCATCCACGTGTCTCACATAATGCCTTCATACGTGAGCACTTATGTCCATTCTTGGTTCCCCCTCCCTAACACTTGAATGTCTAGTTTGCCTCTTATGTTTGTTTAAATGTTATGTTACCAATATGTAAAGTCTGTAACCTAAGTACCACTGTATGCTTCCTTCATTTCTCAGAGTGTCTGTATCAGGTTACTTCTTATACTGCATTTTTTTGTTACTATCGAAGTTTTATTTGGTACTTGTATTATGTTGTCCTTGACAGGACCTCCTTGTAAATGATCTTGCTCAATGGAGTTTTCCTGAAAATAAATTAAACTTGAACTAATGCATATATAGAAACCCAAAGTCACATCCTTCACATACCTTTTGCCATTTTCATAATCTTAATAACTGCATCCATTGAACGTCAACAGTCTCTTGGTCCTTCACTCCGTGTTCATCTAGCACTACACCTGGCTCTCTCCCAATTCATGCACCGTTTCTCATGCTGGCTTCCTGGTGACCCAAGGTTGTTCTCGAACCCGGGTCGCTGGTGTAGCGTGAGGTAAGGCATCCAGCGCCTCAGCCCTCAGCACCACTGGGCCAAAATCCCTAACGTTTTTTCATTTCCTTACTTTGAGCGCTTTGCATTCTTCAACCCTAAAGTCTGCATTAATATAATTTTTTGCAATTAATTTACCTTCTTTTTCTGATAGTGGAATTGTATCCTCATTTGCACCTCTGTAACTGTGCCCCACTGAACCTATCTACATGAAATTGTCAAGCTCACGAGATCCTGGCACACACACTGAGCTTTCCATACTTCATGGAAATCGGTTGAATGTGGGCGTAGTTATTAAGGTGCAAAAATTGCCGATTAACATTAAAGTGCTTACTCAGCCCTGATATACAGGCACAACCATGCTTGTATAGTATGCATATGCAAAATATATATAATAATCTCTGCAAATAACTCTGTTAATGGACCATTAGGGTTCCAATGTCAGAAGTAGGGAAATTACATGTTAGGGTTGTCAAACCTAAAACCCCACCCCACCCATAGTTTCCAACCCTAACACTCTACCCCCACCCTGCAAGCAGAAACAGGTGTGAAGGGTATGCCTTGGGGGGTTGTGAGCCCCAATGCACACCCCATTCCAAGAGTAAGTAGGCTAAGATGGGTACAGAATAAGAGAATGGGGTGAAACATTAGGATTCCCAACCCAAAGGCACACCCCTCACACCTGTTCCTGCATACAGGGTTGAGTGTTAGGGTTGGAAATCGAGGGTGGGGGTGGGGTCTTACAGCTGGAAACCCTAAGATGTCATTTCCCTTATTCTGATTCTGGAACCCTAATGGTCCATTAATGAAGTTTTTTTTGCAGAGAATTTTCCTACTTTTTGAGAAAGTATAATTATAAGTAAATCTAATGACTCCCTGACCCTATAATGAAAGTTGAAAAAGTTGAACATTTTAAAGTTGAATTGAGTAAGCAACTTGCTCTAATGGGAAAATGTGACTGTTTTGACTCAAAGACTAGAGTAAACTACTAGATAAGTAGTCCTTTTTCCTCTGCAGCAATCTCCCCATCACCACCCCTCTAACACACCTTTCCAATGCCCCAACATTACCCATCCCCACTCAATCCCTATTCCCCAACCCTTTGCAGTAGGATAAGACTACTGAGCTGCTTCTTGTATGACTAATAAGATTACTATAAGTCTTTTCACTTTTTCTTTCTGTAAGCTATACAGATTGATATATACTTTTTTGTGTGTCTTACTTTTTATTGATTCCCTGTTTTACTTGACATGGAAACTTTGTAAAAGAGATCTGCTCAAAGGTATTTGTAGTCTGAAATTTTAAATAAATAAAGAAATAATGGTGCATTGCAAAGTTTTTGCAGAGACTTTCCATATGTTTAGAGAAAATATAATCACATGCTTATTTGCTTGTGGGAGTGCAGGACCCAGAGGGCCCTGCGCTCCCAACCTTCCATAATTTTTTAAAGAGATTGTAATTGTATCCTTATTTCTATGTGGGAGCGCAGGGCCTAAAGGGCCCTGCTGTCCCATGACTCCATACTCCTCTGCATATTTGTGTATGGGAGGGCATGGTCCTCCAGGCCTTGCATTGCTATCCTTGCATCAGTCCCTAGTGGTATCCATATTTCTCTTTGCGAGAACAGGCCCCTCTTGGCCCTGCACTGCCATCCATGCATCAGTCCTTAGTAGTAATCATACCCTAAGTCACAAATGTCTTTGTATCGCTATCCCAAACAGTTATCTTTTACCCTAACTCCAGAACAAGTAATATTTATTGGGGGCACACACAACTGAAAGTATACCTCAGCACCCTGAGCAATATCAGATATATGCCCCACATTAAGTCCAACAGACACATAACCTAACCTTAACCTAACTTCAGAACAAGTAATATTTAATGGGAGGCACATATGACACAAGGTATACCTTGGCACCCTGAACAATATCAGATATGAGCCCTCCTTTAACTCCAACAGACATATAACCTAACCCTCACCCAAACTCTAATGTTAACTCTGGAACAAGTAATATTTAATGGGGGGCACACATGACAGAAAGTGTACCTCGGTACCCTGAACAATATCACATATGTGCCCATGATTGACTCCAACAGACACATAACCTAACCCTAACCTAACTCCAGAACATGTTATATTTAATGGGGGGCACACACAACATAAGGTGTAGCTCAGCATCTTGAATAATGTCAGATATGTGTCCCCATTAACTCCAACAGATATATAACCTAACCCTAACCTGAACCTGCACAATGCAAAAATTCCTATAGAATAATATTAGAACTTTCCCAGGCCATAGCTTGCATAATATTTGGAGTTAACTGTAACACTATATACTGCATGAAATGAAAGATCTCACTGAGTAGTACAATATTAATGCATTATACCCAGGACAGTCATCACAGGGTACCCACAGCACGCCAGTATTTCCACTAAAATTAAACATGATGCTAAATGCTGAATTCAAGACTGATCATCATCAGACTTCAAACACTTGTGTAACACCTCCTGGACTACATGCTTATGAAGTTTCAGACAACTTCCTTTGACAACTGATGGAGTTATGCCCTAAAGATCTGAAATCAGATTTTTACCAATAATTCCTAAACCACTGGGAGTAAACTGTAAACCTAAATTTATGCTACTCTTTGGGGTGAGCCCCATAGGCTGGAGGTGTCAAATCCCCCCACCCTTTGCTGACTGTACATATTTCCCTTGACCATAACAGTAACCTTAACCCTAATTCCTAAACTACTGAGAGTTAAGTGTCAGTCAACATATACATTACTGTGTATTTTATGCCACACAAAGTGGGGGGGGGCAAGTCCCCCTCCTAACCTTTCCTGAATGTACACATTTCCCTTACCTTTAACCCTAACCCTCCATAATTTTTTTAGAGATGGTAATTGTATCCTTATTTCCCTGTGGAAGCACAGGGTCCTGTGCTCCCATCACTTCATGCTCCTCTGTCTATTTGTGTGTGGGAGCACAGGGCCCTGCAGGTCCTGCACTTTCATTCATCCATCGGTCCCTAGTAGTATCCATATTTCTCCTTGGGAGTGCAGGGCCCTGTGGGCCCTGTACTGCCATCCATGCATTACTCCTTAATAGTATCTGTATTTGTGAGTGGGAGCGCAGGGCCCTCTGGGCCCAATTCTACCATCCATGTATCAGTCCTTAATAATATCAGTATTTCTTTGCTGCCGTGCATGACGTGATAAAGAAATGCTTGCGTACACCTCACATTACCATATTATCCTATGGGTAATTAAGCAAAAGTAAAGCTGCAGAACTCCAGAGCAAAGTAATATATTTTCAACAAACCAGCAAAAAGCACATCTGTGAAGCAAGTCCTCATTACCCTGAAAAATTCAGAGCAAAATTGCAAACTGTTTCCTAACATCATAGTGACAAAGAAACAGCTCTGTAAACCTCCCAGTATAATGTTATCCTATAGGAAATCAACCAAAATTCAAATCCATAGAACTCCAAGCCAAAGTAATACATTTTCACCAAACTAGCAAAAGGCACGTCTGTGGTGAAAGCCCTTTGTACCCTGAAGATTTCAGTCCAAAATTCCAAACCGTTTCTTTGCTATGAGGTGACAAAGAAACAGCTATACAAAATGTCTTTTTTTCACAAATTCTGATCAAGAATCTCGCTTCGTTATCAAAATTCCTAATTTGCAATCAAAGAATCCTGTTTTGAACCTCACATTTAAATTTTCCTATAGGAAATAGTGGGAAACTTTTAAATTTAATAACTTTTGAATGAATTAATATTTTTTCACCAAGCTTTCAAAAAGCACATCTGTGACCCATGACCTATATACCCTGAAAATGTCAGATCAAAACTCCAAGTCATATTTGCACAGTGGTGTGACAAAGAATTTGACAAAAAGTGGTCATTTTCACATTTTATGACACTGCATATCTCCACACCCTCACATCCAACCAGAACAAAACTTACCACATCAAGAGAGCTTTTGTCTCTGAAAGTGCATGCAAAATATAATGTGAATCAGTCAAACAATTACAAAGTTATTAAAGTTCAAAAGTTTAGGTTTAACTTAGAAGTGACCAGTGAATCCAAATATACAGGCACAACTGCACCTGTATAATTTGATTACCTGGCATTTTGTTTAGGCCAGTTAAATTTCTGAATGGTGGTCACAGTTATGGCTACCAGAAGTAAAACAATGTACAGCATGGGTACTGACAAGAGAGAAGCCTCCCCATTGGACCTTGAACACCAACATGAGCAGTGCTCTTCACAAGCCCTCTGCCTCCCAACAGGAGTCTGCAGCCCTCTAGTGAATGTGTAATTCATCTGCTGAGCTTTTAAACCTGACAGACAGAATTCTTAAAGATCATGTGAGATGACATTTACAGAACTTAAACTGTCAGTATCGTTCATTAAATATTGTTATAAAAACAGTGTCTGCCTTGTGTTTAGTATGAAAATCTACCACTTCATACCATTTTTAGCTATTTGCTGTGTGCTTTGCTTCAGTCACACTGCTAGAAGCTGAGACCTGCTGTTCCCTGTGGTAATCTACATATCTCCTCCTTGGTGATGTCATTTGGGTGCTATTCTCTTTCATCTATGAAGAAACCAGGGGAGATTGTCACATTGCTGAGATCTGTAAATGTTCTTTTATTTTAATTTTCTTACTCAGTGCCTTTTGCAAGAAACTGAAAGACAATTAGCTGTTTGATTGAGGTTTTGTCATGATCAATGACCAGTAATGTACAACAATAGTTTAAATTAATATTTACAGCCTGTGCAGAAGTCAGCGAGAGTAGCACATGCTGTAAAATTTGAAGACTATAACTTTGTGTTGTGGTGAAAGGCATGAGTCATATTGTCAAATTAACGACTGCTGTGCTCATTCACACCTGACATTCAGTAGAGGTGATTTCTCTTGATGGCACTAAAACAATTATCCCATCATCCTGTAAATAGGGATGGGAGAAGTAATGCTGTTTTTAAACTTTACTAAGAGTTTCTATGCACCTGCCAGCCCAGTGTTTTCTGCCTGGCAAGTTTTTACTCAACCTAAATTCAGGCTATTCTTTACTCCACACTAAAATATTAATTTTACCAGGGCTAACACATCCATCCCTAGTAGGAATTAACACAGATAATGCCCCTATCAAAACCTAGTGTAAAGCAGACATTGACCAACAGCAGTGAAGTTAACAATATTACATAGAAACATAGAAGTTGTCAGCAGAAAAGGACCTCTTGGCTCATCTTTTTTTTTTTTTGTTTAACCAGGTATAGCACACTAAGCTGAAAGCTTTTTTACAGGAGCGACCTGGGAGCACAATCTAGTCCACCCTATTTTCTCTATGTACAGTGCCACCACAGATCCAACTCAGTCTTTGGTTTGCACCCCCCTTGCCTTACTTCTAAGATCCCCTTGTGTCTATCTCATGCTTTCATGAATCCTGTAACCATTTCAGCTCCAACCACCAATGCTGGGAGGCTGTTCCAAGCATGCACCACCCTTTCTGTGAAGAAGTACTTCCTCACATTTCCTCTCAGCCTTCCCCCTCCAGCTTCCTAGTGTGACCCCTTGTCAGCGAGCATCTTTTTCTCAGGAAAATGCTCCTTTCCTGTACCTTGTTTATATCTGTGAGGTATTTGAATATTTTTTATCACATCCCCCCCTTTCCCTCCCTTCTTCTAGGGTGTACATATTTAATTCTGTAAGCCTCTCTTCATAGGGCTGCTGATGAAGGCCATGTACCATTTTGGTTGCCCTCCTCTGTACCGCCTCTACACTGTCTATGTCTTTTTGGAGGTGGGCTTCCAGAACTGGACACAGTACTTGAGGTGGGGTCTCACTAGTAATCTATACAGGGGGTATTATAACCTCCCTCTTTCTGCTGGTGACACCTCTGCCTATGCATCAGAGCATCCTGCTAGCCTTTCCCACTGTCTTGTCACACTATTTATTTCCAGATCATCAATACTATTAGCAATACAATGTCTTAACAGGCACAGTAGAGTAGCACACCTAAATGACAGCAGCAGCCTGGAGGCATGCTGTCTCAAAATCCAGCAACGTTGGAGAAATGGCCCTCACCAGAAAGGCACTGAAAAAGTATGAATTTGTTGACTTTGTTTTACAACACCTGGAACACACATAATTTTTATAGCAATATTTATTAAGTGGTGCTGCCTGTTTAGTTTTGAAAATCATTGCACATGACCTTCAAGGAAGAACTTCCAAGTCAGTCTTCATTAAAATGTCCTAACATAATCTATTTATAATTTGTTTGAAGTTTGTCATGGAAAGGAGAGGTATGAGTTGCAGAGGATCCCGCTTAGAACTCCGCAATATGAGCAGACTCGATAGACTGCTGGGCTTTATTCTACTGGCATATCTTAAAACATTTACCTCTTGAATGTCTGGATCATATGTGCCTGGGAGAACAACATTTTATACCTCCCAATACCAGATAAAATCAATATTGTGGCCATCCAAAGCAAAGTTTAGTTTAACTGGAGTCAGATTAACTTTAATACAAAAAAGACAACCTCCACTCTTCTTATTATATTGGTCCTAGCAAAAGAGGGCATATCCAAGAACATTAACCTCACAATCTTGAATTCTAAGAGTAAAATCAGGTTTCAGTAACAGCCAGAACATTCTGGTTATGTTGAGCAAACCATGCATTGAATGGGTTCCATTTTGTCATTAGGCTGTTTACATTTAAATCAATGCCAGTTTAATGACTCCATCTCCAGCAACAGGCAACTCAGCAGCACTGTATATTTGCACAGGACCAGGGTTAGGATGCAGCTTACTTGACAGTATTTAAATCTCATCCTAAGCAACTCTTTGTAATCCTTTTCAACTTTTAACAAGGTTACTTTACCCTAAATCAGTGTAAAACATAATAGGCAATGCTTGTGAACAGAACTGTTAGCCTTTTGCTAGTCCCCAGACGTAGTTGCTGCATAGAAAAATATACTTATCACCATAACTTATTAAACAAAAAACTCACAAAATAATTACAATTAATGTGTCCCAATGAAACAGTCACACTAACAGGAGTGTGTTGAAAGGAGAACCCTACCACTTTTTTTTATGTTTCTACTCCCATTAGCAGGCATCTCCAATGTTAAATCATTGCCACAACACACTAAAATTAAAAGAAGACCCAAAATGAGAGACCATTTCTAGCACAATTAAAAACAATGATCAATCATAGAACAAAGGTCATACAGTTTTAAACAAACTCTAGCAAGAGTCAATATGGCTGCAAAATAATGGCATTGTGGGCAGTGAGAAATGTGTAAACTAGCAATTTTTGCACTAACTACTAAGACACCTAACTGCACTTTCTAATTGTTATGATACACACACAGTGACTAATACATATGCACATATATGATATTCCAGTGTAACATAGCAGTGCACTGTCTACACACATTTTTACAGATTATAAAACTACCCATGTGACATACATGCTGCAAGCATGATTTACATGTTAAATTGGAACCAACTGTATGCATGTGGCATGTGTGCAGCAAGCAAGCATGGAAAGCATGCTTTTTATGTTAAATTGGAACAGACTGCATGCATGTGGCATAGATGCAAAAAGCAAGTGGCCACTGATAACTGCACACATAAAAGTTAAGTGACTTGCTCACATGGTCAGTCCCCTCCCATGCACACACACTGTAGCATGTATGGCCATGTTGCTACAACCCATCAAGTATAGATATAAATTGATAGCCTCTTACATGAGTACTAGGGTGCCAGAGGCAGGAGTCTTTAAGAGATGATGTCCATGGGTCAGCGTGCTGGGGCATACCCCCTTGAAATGAATGGAGTTTTTTTTATTACTATTTTATACATTATGATGGTGAGTTGGAGAATAATGAAGGCCACTGTTCTACTAACAAGGCCCTTGTTAGTTGAGCAGTGGCCTTCATTAATTGAAACTTACTAAAATTATCTCCTGCAGACCTTTAAATCTTTATTGGACTACTTTTTACAGGAAAATTTTAATTTTTTTTAACCAGGATAGAGACACTAATCTGAAGCTTGTTTACAGGTGCAACCTGGGAACACAAGAAAGTTAAATGACTTGCTCAGGGTTACTCACAATCTGCACTCAACTCTCCATGGAGGATGCCTGCTCTGTGTGCATCACATGTATAACACTTGAAGATCCATATTTATTCATGCTGTAGTGTGTTATGTATTGTTAATTTCTTTCTCTTCTCCTTCAGCCAAACAGTTATGTCTTACAGAATGTTTAATCACATACATCAACTGCACTGTGTCTTTTGTTGTGTAACTTAGACCTTCTATGTTCTAAATTTTTAATTGTATTGCCCTCAGACAATATATGTATGGAATGCCCATTCTCTGTTTTATCCATCCAGGACCATCTTGTAAATGAGCTTGCTCAATTGTGTTATTCCTGGTAAAACAAAAATTGATTGATTGATAGAAAATACAGTAGAAGCCAGCGACGTCGTCAGATATTTCTAGATATTTCACAAAATTTCTAGAGTTTCTCTCTGCTGCCCCTACTGTGGAACTTCAGAAAGGAGGAGATTTCTCTAGAAACATCACAGAAATTTCAGGAAATATCAGACCATGTCTTTGGCTGTGACTGTAGTAATGAAGAAAATACCCCCTTTCATTTCAATGGTGCATGCCCCTGCAGTCTTCCTTTCCCTCTGTCATAATGTGCCTGAGCATGGGGATGTGGAGAGCAGCTTCACTGGGAAGGGTGCATAAGCCTGATTATAGTGGGGCTCCAATAGTCTGTGCATACTATACTGCTCAACTGTCCCTGAATGCAAGTGACAGTCCTCATTGTACCCCTGAAAACTGCTCTGCTTCTCATCCATCCCTCATGGAAAACATGTTGCTCACACAGAGGATATCCTGCAAATTTAGACTTTATGGCAGGGGTGCCATTTCATATAAACATACGAACATGCAAAACTGCAAGTAGATACGGGCCACATGGTCTATCAAGTCTGCTCGAGTGTGAAACTAGCAATCCCTTATTCTTCAGCTGCCCCTTCCTCCCCTCCCCCTCACGGTGACCCCCACATTTTTTCCCATCCCCTTTTAAAACTACCCACCGACTTGCAGTACACCACCTCTTTGAATAGAGTATTCCACATAGACACCACCCATTCCATGAAAAAGTGCCTCCTCATTTCTCTTGAATTCTCCACCCTCCAACCTCAGACCATGCCCCCTTGTGTCCCACCCTCTCCTCAACTTAAAAATCCCCTCAGTACCAGTCCTATTCATACCCTTCATGTATTTAAAGGTCTCAATCATATCTCCCCTATCCCTCTTCTCCTCCAGGGAGTACATATTAAGCTCCCTCAGTCTCCCCTTGTAGGGCTTGTCTTCCAATCCCAGGATCATTTTTGTTGCTCTGTGCTGCACCCCTCCAGTAGTCTAACATCTTTCTTTAAGTATGGACACCAGTACTGCACCAATACTCCAGGTGCAGCCTCACCAGTAACCTGTACAGAGGTAGGATCACCTCACCCCTCCAGGAGGTGATTGCTCTAGTGATATGCCCCAGCATCTTGTTGGCTTTAGCTGCTGCTTTCCTGCACTGTGCTGAGTGGTTCATTTGCCCTATTATAACCTCCCCAAGATCCCCCCAAGAAATTTCAGATTTCAGCAGGGGGGATCCAACAACCAGTGGAGGCCAGGTGCTAGTTAGCCCCTAGGCAGCAAGCTCTGGAATATCTGGAACATCAGCATAAGATTCATCTGGAACTTTAACTCATGGTTGAAGAACTGGTGCTGTGAGAAAGGGTTTGGATTCATTGGTGACTGGGGACCCACCTGGAGGGATGGAGGTTTGTTCAAGCCTGATGGCCTGCATCCATCCTGGAGGGGAATCCAAGCACTCAATAATAAGTTTAAATGCTACATTGACAAGCATTTAAACTAGCAAAGGGGGTGGCAGGCCAGCAAGGAGGGTACCTACTTGCTCACCCCCCACAGCTAGCAGTGGAACCAGTGAACCAGAGGGTGGCTATCTCTGCAAAGCAGTGTGCAAAAGATGGAGATTAGTGCCCAAGAGGTAGATAAGCAGAAAGGGCAAAATTCAGCAGATGGGCAGACAGCAAGGAGAACCAGGGATAAATGACAACCAAGGAAGGGCTGGAGTAGAACAGTGAGACAGTCTAGGAGGTCAAATCATGGAAAGCCATGTGTGCAAATGCCAGGAGCCTTAGCAACAAGATGGAAGATCTGGAGGCTGTCATGGTGCAGTCAGACCTGGACATTGTGGCCATCACTGAAACCTGGTGTAATGATAACCACGACTGGGAGATGGCCATACCTGGCTACAACATATTCAGAAGAGACAGAGCAGGCAGGAAGGGAGGAGGAGGGCACTCTATGTGAAAAATGACATAAGAGCCACAGAGATCCAGGAGGAACAAAATGGGGAGAGATACTGTGGGTTAAGCTGGAAAGGAAAATGGGACAGCCATCTGCACAGGTGTGGTCTATAGACCACCAGCCCAGGAGGAAGAAACAGATAGGGAGCTGATGCTAGCCATCCAAAGGATGGCAGACAAGGGTGAGGTAGTACTGGTTGGAGACTTCAATATTCCAGATGTGGACTGGAGCAACCCAGCAGCAGCATCAACTAGGAGCAGATTTATCCTGGACTCCTTCAGGGTGCCTTCCTCAAGCAACTGGTCATGGAACCAACTCGGCAGAAGGCAATACTGGACCTTATGCTCACAAACAGGGACAGTGTGATGGGGGTAACAGTGGGGAGCACCTGGGAAACAGTGACCACCAGTCATTGTGGTTTGAAATCACAGAAAGAGCAGAACCAAACCACACAAACACGGTTCCTGGATTTTAGGGGACAGACTTTGGGAAAATGGGGAGATACTTGAAAGAGGCATTAAGGGAATGGGACAGGAATCAGGGGTTGAGGAACAGTGGGCAGTATTTAAAATGAGGATTACAAGAACAACAGAATTATGTATTAAGCAGGTTAGCAAGAGGAAAGGAAGAGGAGACCATTATGGTTTTCCAAAGAGGTAGCAAAGAAAGTGAAAGCCAAAAGATTGCATTCAGGCAATACAAAAGACACAGGCAGAAGGGGATAGGGAGAAGTACCAGGAGAAGCAAAGGGAGGCAGGGAGGTTAGTAAGGGAAGCCAAAGCTAAGACAGAAGAACACATTGCAAAATCAGTGGGTAGAGGGGACAAAACCTTTTACAGGTACATAAGTGAAAAAAGAAAGACAAAGGGAGGGATAGTGAGACTGAAGAGGGAGGATGGGGGCCGCGTGGAGGATGACAACAGTAAAGCTGACATACTGAACAGGTATTTCTGCTCAGTCTTTACTGAGGAAGAGGAGGGTAATGGGTCTGAAAGGAGTACAAGGGTGAGAATGGTGCAGAATGGACACAAGCCCTTTACACGAGAAAGGGTCCTGAAGGAACTGGAAGTAATAAGAGTTGATAAAGCAATGGGGCCAGATGGGGTGCACCCAGGGTCCTTAAAGAACTAAGAGGTGGTGGCTGAACCTCTGGCTATCCTGTTTAGCCGATCACTGGAAACAGGGAGGTACCCAAAGACTGGAGGACAGCAGATGTAGTCCCTTATACAAAGTGGGAACAAAGAGGAAGCAGGGAACTACAGACCAGTCAGCCTCACCTCGGTAGTAGGGAAGATCATGGAAGCACTACTGAAGGAGAGATTGGTGGAACATCTGGTTGTCAATGGACTACAGGATCAAGGCAGCATGGTTTCACCAGGGAGGTCATGTCAGACCAACCTCATTGAATTTTTGACTGGGTGACTAGGGAGGTGGATCAGGGGAGGACAGTGGACATGGCCCTATCTGGACTTCAGCAAGGCCTTGACACTGTGCCACATAGAAGACTATTGCACAAACTGGGGAATATGGGTGTGGGCAGGACAGTAGTGTGGTGGGTAGGTAACTGGCTGGCTGGCAGGACACAGAAGGTGGTGGTAAATGGCTGTCACTCCACAGAGGGAAGAGTGACCAGTGGGGTACCACAGGGGTCAGTGCTGGGACCGGTCCTATTCAACATCTTCATCAGTGACATGGCGCAGGACCTAGAAGGCAGAATTTCACTGTTCACTGATGCACAAAGCTCTGTAACAGAGTAGACACACCAGAGGGTGTAGACAGAATGAGAAGCGACCTGCAGAAACTTGAAGAATGGTTAAGGGTTTGGCAGTTGAAATTCAATGCAAAGTGCAAGATAATGCATATGGGGCACAAAAACCCTGGCACAATATATATCAGTTGGGGTGAGGATATAGCATGCACCAAGCAGGAAAGGGATCTTGGGGTTATCATCTCTGATGACCTCAAGGTAGAGAAACAGTGTGACAAGGCAGCAGGTAAAGCAAATAGGATGCTGGGATGTATAGGTAGGGGCATTACCAGCAGGAAAGGAGGTCATAATTCCGCTATACAAGACACTAGTGAGACCCCACCTGGAGTACAGAGTACAGTTCTGGAGACCATACCTACGTAAGGACATAGACAGGGTAGAGAAGGTTCAGGGGCAACAAAGATGGTGCATGGATTGCATCACAAGTCCTATGAAGACAGGTTGAAGGAACTGAACATGTACTCCCTGGAGGAGAGGAGGGAGCGAGGGGATATGATAGAGACATACAAGTATCTTACAGGGAGGAACAGGGTGCAGGAAAACACTATTTGTAAGTGAAAAAGATGTTCTAGGACTAGAGGGCATGGGATGAAGTTGGAAGGAGGACGATTCAGAGGAAACATGAGAAAGAATTTCTTCACAGAGCGGGTGGTGGACAAATGGAACACCCTGCCAGAGGAAGTGGTGAGGCTGAAACAATCACAGGATTTAAGAATGCATGGGATAGACATAAAGGAATTCTGGAGGTCAGGGTTAAGGTGCAACAGACTTCTAGGAAAACAAACTGAACTTACAAGCTCAAATGGACAGACTGGGTGGGCTATAGGCCCTTATCTGCCAACACTGTCTATGTATCTATGTATCTATGTATCTGTCTATACCCTGGAACAGTGCATCAGATTTGGGCTTAAACCCACCCAGTTACTAACCAATTTTTTTCCTGGCTGAAGTTCTGCCCCCCCACACCCACAAAAAAAAGATTTTGTCCCGATTCCTCTTCCTGGCTCCATTCTATTCAAAACCCATCCCATATGGGTCGTGAAACTGGCCAAAGGCACAGAAACATGAAACACACATCAATATTTCAGTCCTTCCTACTTCTCCAATCCCCCTGTAAAAAAAATGTATTTACTTTTACTTACCCGACCATTTGGCCAGAACCTGCAGCCTGGCCCAGTGTGCCACCAGCCCAGTTTTCAGTCCACTCCTCCTCTGTCCTTCTGCCAGTAGCTGGATGCTATAACTGACCATTCCAGGTCCCCAGCATTGTCTGCAACCATGTCATCTCACTAACGGAACCTACCCAACCCGTGTTGCTAGCTTTTTGCTTGGCTGTTGCCATAGCTGCTGCTGCACTGCACTGCACTGATCAAGACCTATGAAGGCCACCCAAACTGCTGTCACTGCTGCTGCTAGACCTAGCTTGCTGCTGTGGGGGGTCTGTGCTTTTGTTGGGGGGAGATAAGCCTAGCAGAGTAAGTAGGTAGCTTAGTCTCAAGATAACGTCTAGCTCACCAGCTTCCCCTTCATCCACCAGGGGATACTGAGACTCACTAAGAGTAGACCAGCAAAAATATGCTGCCCCAACACTGCTATTGAGAATTCAGAGCTCACCAACACCTCCAAGCTGTAGTGTGCAGCCTGTCTACTCTGTGTCGGGAAAGACAGTGTTGCACTCGTGTGACTCATGTGCTCTTTTTGCTTGGCTGGAGATCCTCCATGTCATGTGTAATGGTGCTGCCGCTAATAGGTGGAGGGAGTGGACAACACAATACAGACACAGTTGAGTCAGGAGTGCACCTGCAGCGTGAGCACACACAAGCCAGGGGGGCACTCATTGTGCAAAAGATTAAATCCAAATTTAATGCCATTATTGCTACACCATAGCAACAACCTAGGCACAAATGTGGGGGGGGGGGCAACTGCCCATCTCTGGCCTACCAAAGTGGCACCCCTCCTTTATGGTAGAAATTAATTCTCAGGTGCTAATATTGGTACAAGTAAATGCAATGGTTTCCACTGTTTTCTCTCTCTATAGGTTTATATGGCTCCCTGAGCCCAGCAGGCAGCTCCAGTCCCTCCCTTGGAGGGACTCAGTCTCTGGCCGCACCATTCATTTCCACTGTTTTCTGAGGTACTGTATCTCCATGTTTCAGGACATGTCCTGATCATCATGCAGGTACGTGTTTCTCATTGTCCCTCATTTTGAGTGTCCACATCCCTCATTTCAGTGACACAATGTAAGGTATGGTGCATGCTTCCAAGACCTTACTCAGTACAAAGAGTATTGAGCATGGCCTTAGTGTATATGCTCCATACAGAATGACAAAGAGAAAGTAAGTGAGCAGAAACAGTCATGGAGAAACACATTAATAGCATTAAATATGCATAAGGTAATTTGCATGGCCCAACACAAAAAGGTCAGGCTTCACAACACAGAGGCCTCTCTTCACACATCTGAAATGGGGGATGTTGACTTACTGTATCCTAAGCATTTAATGCAATAAGCAAACTACAAATTAATGGCACTTTATTGACAAAAATCAAAAGCCATTAAAGAAGTACTACTGGGTGAAATGAAGCCCTGACTGCTGCACAGAGCGGGGTTTCACTTCAAAGATTCCCCTTTATGTGACTTAGTAAATAAAGGATATTTTTTACCTCATCGCTCGTACAAAAAAAATAATAAAATAACCCAATCCTCCAGTGCAGCTGGCATCATTAAATATAGCGCACCCCCAGGATCACACCAGAAAGACAGTGACATTGTGACGTGGCTTTGCCCCTTCCTGTTGTTTGCCAATATGTATGAGAGTTTTAAAATATTATTTCCCATGTCCAGCACTGTTCTGACAGAATTCACCTAAATGTCATGTCTGTGCCAGACATACATATAGCATTTCAATAAATTCTGTTAAAACAGCACTGGGCATGGGAAATAATAATTTAAAACTTGTGTATACATATGGACAAACAACAGAAAGGGACAACACCACATCATGATATAGCAGTCTATTTGGCATGATCCCAGGGTTGAGAAGCACCATATTTAATCATGCCAGCTGCAGTGGAGAATCTTTTTTTTATATACAACCGATGAGGTAAAAAATCCTTTATTTACTTGATACAAAGGTATCTTTGAGGTGAAACGCCAATCTGTGCAGTAGTCGGAGTTTCACCTTGTCATCGAGGCACAGGTCAGGACACATAGGATGACCAGGAGCAGTTGTAAAATTCACTATGAGTGTTTTATTATAACAGTAAAATAATAATAAAAATTGTTCAGTATAACTATTTACAATGACTGCCATTCTCCTGATAACCACTCCTGGGCTTGCTGCTGCACAATCCATACCTTTGTTCTATGCTTCCCTGGTACCAGGTCTAGTACCCATGAACAAAACTCCTGTCTTAGAGTATGCACGGCATAATCCCACTTAGGCTGACACCATCTGTCATCGAGGCACAGGTCAGGAAGCATAGAAAAACCAGGAGCAGTTAAAAAATTCGCAACAAGTGTTTTATTATAACAGTAAAATAATAATAAAAATTGTTCAGTATAACTTTTACAATGGCAGTACTAACATAGAAAATAAAATCTTCATTCTGAGAATAACTATTTCCAAGTTTCAGTCTCAGTCTCTTCCCTGCAAAATATTGCTGCTGTTTTTATACCACATCTTTGCAGGAGCTAGTTAAGAGCACTGCATGCTTCTCACACAATGTTCTTTTCAATTTCAGCAGGTGCAGCATAAAGAACATAATAACCCAGAACTGACCTCTTCTAGCCAGCTCTGCAGAGATTTTGCATCCAGCTGTCTCAGGTTAACCCCCTGAGTTCCAAATAGCTTTGCAATCATTTCAACAGTATACTTATATACATTTCAAACAAAGGGATCTCAGTATCAATTACATTTCAACAAAATGATTCACATATATTTTTATACCAGCAGATATGCAAGGGGGAGGAAGTCAGACAGAAACAGCAAGTGAAGGCAGAGAGCTAGCGAGAGAGAGAGACAGAGAATCGTGAAACTGTCAGAATGATCAATTCCTAGGTCTCACAAGAAAATTTGGTTGCACAACAAGGCATAGAAGAGACAGAAAAGGAGAGGCTAGAACAGATCCTTGCATTTAAACTCTTTCTGCATAACAAACAGGGTAAGACATTATTTAAACCTGTCATACACCTCACCCAATAGTACTCCTTAAACAACTTGCAAAATAATCAAAGTTAATGAGTTGATCTAATTTTAATGGTAAATCAATGAAAAATGTATTTAATGGCTCTAATTGCTAGCAGTAGTATGAGAAATAGAAACTGATGTGTTTTTTTTAGATGAGATTTGCACCAGTTTAGGTGCTGCACACATGGCAAGTGTGCAACATGCGAACTTGATGTGATTTTTAAATGATGTCCACACCAGCTTAACTGCTATACTCATGTTAAGGAGGCAACATGCAAACCTGTATGATTTTTAGAAGATGTTGACACCAGCTTACCTGCTGCACATGTCAGTCTTGGAGCATGTGAACCTGATTTTCTTTTTAGACCTGGTTCACATAGGTTCACTTTGAGTATGTGAACCACATGAAAACATTGATCAATTAAGCATGTGGCATGCATTCTGCATGTACACAGCACACTTATATTTCTGTAAGAGATTGAAGGACTGTTTTCTTCTTTTCAAGCTCCGAGGAACATCAGAAGGTGGGGGTGGGAGGGTTGCCACTTGACACCTTATTTAAATCAGCAATGACATGCATAAGGCTGAAACTGATCTAGATAGTGGGGGAATGTAGACTAGCAATTTGTGCACTAACCACTGAACCCACTGTGACACACACACCACACACACACACACACACATGCACACACAAATACATACACAAACATGCATATATATTCCAGTATAACATAGCAGTGCACTGTTTACGTACATTTTTACAGATTTAAAAAAAAGTATATTGAGAGACTTTTCTTCTTTTCAGGCTCTGAGGGACATCAGAGGGTGAGGAGTTACCAATAGATACCTTATTTAAATCAGCAATGACATGCATAAGGCTGAACCTGATCTAGATAGTAGGGAAATGTAGACTAGCAATTTTTTGCACTAACCACTGAGCCACCTAACTGCATTTTTCTAATTGTTGTGATACACACACACACACACACTCTGACTAACACATATAAGCAAAGCAAAGCAAACTTTATTTGTAAAAAGCACCTTTCTAGTAACTAAGTTGCTTGTACAATACAATAAATAGATGAAACACATCAATAATTAAGAAATAACGACAATTTAAAATTCAATAAGTAGAACAGCGGCTTAAAACGCAGGATAAGCTAGGCTAAATAAAAAGGTTTTAAGAGCAGATTTAAAACTTTGGATGATCAGGCAATCTCACACCTGATGAAGTAGAGAATTCCACAGGGTCGGGGCCATAAAACAATGACCTAGCCACAGATGTCTTTAAACGGACCCTGGGAATCTCTAGCAATCCCTCATTGGTGGATTGGAGAGAGTGGGGGGACAGTAGGGGTGAAGGAGATCTTCACCCTTACTGTATTCCAGTATGACATAGAAGTGCACTGTTTACACATATTTTTACAGATTAAAAAAATAAATTGAGGGACTGGTTTCTTCTTTCTGAGCTCTGAGGGGCATTGGAGGGTGGTGAGTTGCCACTAGACACCTCATTTAAATCAGCAATGACATGCAGAAGGCTGAAACTGATCTAGATAGCGGGGGAATGTAGAATAGCAATTTTTGCACTAACCACCAAACCACCTATCTGCACTTTCTAAATGTTGTGATACGCACTCACTGACTAATACATATACACATAAATATGCATATATATTCCAGTATAACATAGCAGTGCACTGTCTACACACATAACATTGCCACACACACACACACTAACACACATGCACTGCCTTATATGGCCATTTATTTACTTATACATCTAACTATAACTTTTACTGTATTTAGGATAAGTATTGTGTTTTGCACTAACACATTGTACTAACTTACGGCATGACTGGGTAACTAAGGTAGAGGACCAGGGAGATGTGGTGGATGTGGTCTATTTGGACTTCAGAAAGGCCTTCAACACCATCCTCCATAGAATGCAGATTAACAAACTGCGCAGCCTAGGGGTGGATCCTAAAATAGTTCAGTGGGTGGAGAACTGGCTGAATGGCAGGAGTCAGAGGGTTGTAGTAAACTGGGAGTACTCTGGTGAGGGAGAGGTGATGAGCAAGGTGCCACAGGGGTTGGTGTTGGGGCCAGTCCTCTTCAATGTCTTTACTGGGGACATTACAAGAGGACTGGAGGGGAAGGTGTGCCTCTTCACAGATGATACAAAGGTATGCAATAAAGTGGACATACCAAGGGGTGTTAAAAAGATGAGGGAAGACGTTAAAAAATTAGAGAAATGGTTTGAAGAATGGCAGCTGGGATTCAATGCAAAGAACAGCAGGATCATGCACATAGGGCATAAGACCCAGGAGCAAAGTACGAACTAGGTGGGGAGGTACTGACAGTAACGAAGTAGGAAAGAGACCTGGGAGTTATCATCTCAGAGAACCTAAGATAAACTAGGCAGTGTGATAAGGTGGCTAGAAAGGCTAGCCAGATGCTTGGATGCATAGGGAGGGGTATTAAGAGTATAAAGAGGGGGTCATCTTGCCCCTGTATAAGACACTCATGAGATCGCACCTGCAACTGCATCCAGTTCTGGAGGCCGCATCTGAGAAAGAACATAGACAGGGTGGAGATGGTGCAGTGGAGGGCAACTAAAATGGTGCAGGACCTTTAGGATAAGACCTATCTAAAAAGACTAACCAAGCCGATATTTAAAATATTTATTTCATTTGGGTACAGCAATTAACCAATTTTAAATACTGAATTTTTATAGGATATGCCAGTTGAAATTCGAGATGTCATTTACTGTGTGGTCATGCTTATACCCATTTTTTCTAATGTATTTGCACAATGCAGATCTCCTGACAGGCAGTTTCAATTTGGTCTTCCTTTTATACATTTTTACAATGTGTTTTCCTAGCATATGCCTGCTGATTGCAAAATCCCAATACTGACATTGCAGTGCAACATGAGGGAGTGCTGCACTCCTGAGGTGCCGTCTTTCAGATGAGACATTAAACCAAGGTCCCATCTGCCTGTTCTGGTGGTAGTTCAGGTGGATATTAAAGATCCCATGGCACTTCTCGAAAAGAGTGGGGGAATTTTATTGAAAGTAGACTTCATTACAATACAATCAAAAAGATCAAACAATATAAAGGCAAACATGGAAGATAACTCAAAATAATCCAAAGTACAAAAAAAAAAGAATTATCAAAACAGCTGGTAATGCCAGTATTACATAGGCTGAATCTTCTTAACTAACAATGCAATTTTTCCAAACCATGCATCACAGTGTATCCACAAACATCACGTTTTCTCAAAGGTATAATGCTTTAAATCTAATTGTTGTATTTGTTGTATAGAGCGCTGGATGTTATTCAGTAATTCCAAATGGTTGACCGACCATTGTTGCAAAACCAATATGCAGTGAGCTTGCCATAAGAAGTACCTAATTGTGGGAAATATTACATAGATAGTATCCTTATGATATCTGCCAAACCCATTCTTATCTGGTCCATACAATAAAATCTGGTAAGTGAGAACTGAAAGGAGAGGTTCTGACCAAGAGAGTGACAAGTGGTCCAAAAAGGATTGGGCATAAGGACATTCTAAAAATAGATGCTACCGGGTTTCTAAAACGTGGGCACAAGATGCCTTAGGGCAGAATTTTTCTGAAACCTGCTTATGTTTACTATTGGCTTTGACCCCCAGATGCCCATAGTTGCTCATCCAGGTACAATCCCATTCAAAAGGTGGAATTCTGAGGTTATTCAGTTGTTTAAGAACATATGGCAGTTTTGCTGCCGGACAACAGGGGAATTCCAATTCCGAATGACACTCAGAGGTCAGAATGGCAAAGTTGATTGCCTTTCTGCCCATTGTTAAAAGCTGCATTGGAGTGATACCCCACTTTATAGTGCTCTACACAATCTCTGCCATATGAAGGGAAACTTTCAGTAGAAGGTAGGGATCTCAATTTGTTAGCCTCCCAGGATGGAAGGCAAGGAAGCAGCCATGCATTAACTAATTGCCTCCAGTTCTTATCACCAGGCTGTAAAGAGGAGCTAATATTGAAAACAAAAAACAAACTAAAATAAAAGGCAACAGGGTGAATTATTCCTACTCCATCTTTATCAACAGGAAGATAGGTGAATTCTCGTTTAATCGGGTTCAAACGTGAGCCCCAAAAGGCCTGAAAAAAATCCCTGAAAAAAAATCCCAAACAACCCTATAATAACTATCTGGGAAGGAGGGAAGACTTAGCTGAGATATAAGAAGTAGGGAACCAATGAAGTTTTAATTAGTACTACCCTCCTCTTCTTTGAGAGCTGCTGCCCGCTCCAACCAGACACCATTCTACCTGCCTGCATCATCCTGGCTTTCCAGTTCAGTTTGGACATGTCCCCTGGGCCAAATCATATCCCAAGAATAGAAATGGGGTCAACTGACACTGCAATGCCAGCCAACAAACCAATGTGGGGCAGTAGGGTAGGTCCAAGAACAACCCCTTTACTTTTATTAATGTTTATCTTAGAGCTGGAAAGACAGGAAAACTGGTCCAAAACAGCAGTTAGGGCAGTTTCAGAAGAATCTGGGGCTAAAGTTAAAACTAGGTCATCCGCATAGTCCAATACCTTAATTGGTCATGCGTCAGGGAGCACTATTATGCCTACCAGGTCTCTATTAACCAAAATTAGTCTAATCAAAATATCTATGCCAAATATATAGAGGAGAGGGCTAAGTGGACATCCTTGCTTCACTCCTCTATGTATCTTGACTTTCCTGCCAAACCAGCCATTAATATTCGGACAGAGAAAGGATTCACTATACATAGCCCAGAGCCAGGTCATAAAGGTATCCGGTATACCAGAGGCTGATAAGGTAGAAAATAAAAATTGATGGGAAAGCCTATCAAAGGCTGTCTCCTGATCCAATGCAAGAACATATCCCTTAATCCCATCACATTCACCTCTAAAAAAGAGCTCTCATAATATTACTAAGTTGTCATGTGTTTGCAGCCTGCTAATGCACATGTTTGGTAAGGACTAATCAGATAGTGTGCTACTTTGGATAAGTGAGCTAAAAGAACTTTACTCAAGACTTTCAGGTCAGTGTTTAAAAGAGTCAAGCAACACCAGTTCTCAATATCCTGTCATGCCCCCTTCTTATGAATAAGTACTAATACTGCATCCAACATGGAAGCAGAATATTTAGAAGTACCCAAGATGTGACTGAACAGGATCACAAACACAGGAGATAGATCCTCCACAAAAGTTTTGTAAAACCCTGAACTAAGACCATTAGACCCAGGGGTAGTGTGGCAGGAGAGCTGTGATATTGCCACCTTCACCTCCTCAAGGGATATTTCTTGTATTAAATACTATGCATCCACGTCTGAGACCTGAGGCAATCCTAAGGAGGTCAAGATGTCAGTCACTTCTGGTTCGGGGGCAAATGACTGAGCCACATGGGATTCCACAACTTCCAAAAGCTCCTGAGGTGAGTGAGCTATCTGTCCAGATGGTGTCATTAACTCAGTAATAATCCTGTTGTCAGTCCTGTGCTCACACTCCTTATAGGGATCCAAAGAGTCCTTTGTTACTTGTGTCCCAAATCAAAGCTTTTGATGCAGGGATTTAGCCCTGTCATACTACAGAGCAGTTATCTGCTGTTTGATATTACTAATCTGTGCACTAAAATCATGACCTGTGATCTGTGTTTGAGAAATGAGATGCTGAAGCTGGTGACAGAGTTGTACGTACTGCAAATATCCAGTAGTGGCTTGGAAATGGGCCCTTTGCTGAAAAAAACCTATCCCAGGACTGTTTCTTGTCCTCCCACCACTCTAAGATATCTGTATAACATTCTACCACTGAGAGTTTGTCGGCCCACTCTTTCTTCCAGGCCTTCTGAAGGGGGATTTCATAGAGAACTGACTCATTCAACCTCCACTGATTCTTATTGCACCTAGGGACAGATCCCCAAGAGATTTTTAATTTAAGGGTCATATGATATGAAAATTCACAGGGGCAAGTAAAGATGTCTATTATGTCTAATGTAGGGGACAAAAATATAAAATCAATGTACATCCTAAGGGGGCCTCTGATGTACGTATACCCCCCTGTGGGATGTACCTTCCTATAAGCATCTTTGAGACCAGAGGTATGTAGGATGTTTTGTTGGGATGTGAAATCACTAAACAACTTCTCCATTTGGAGTCCTCTATCTGCTCTGGATAGGCCACAATTAAAGTCCCCCAACCAGAGAAAAAGGCGCGAAGTGTATAGAAAAGGCTGCACTTCTTTAAATAAGGAGACCCTTTGTGCCTTGGTCTATGGGGCATAGATTGCTATAATGCAGAATCAGCTTGAGAAATAAAAAATATCTAGAAGGAGGGCTCTGCCAGGATGGATGTTCACTAGCGTGGAAACCTGTATCTGAGAGTTAGAAAACAAGATACCCACGCCATCGCAAGCATCTAAGTCTGTGGACCAAAAGGACGGGCCCAGGATCCACTCATTAGAAGCTTGTTGTAATTCTGTAAGAGTTTTTGAACGAGTATCCAGCAGACAAATAATATGACTTCTAAGTCCCTGCAAGAAAAGCATAGCCCTAGAGCGCTTCCTCCCATTTTTAATACTATTTATATTAATGGTACTTATTGTCAGGTTTTTCATGAGAGATGTATGGGGGGGTGAACCATAGTTACATAAGGGGGCCATCTAAGGAATCATTGAAACTCAGCATTGCCTGGTCCATTTAGCAATAGACCCTTCCCCTCCACCTTCAGTATCAGTGTTTGATGTGACCAATGAGGTATCAGAACCTTCCTCCTCTGAGTCCATATCGGTACTATCCATAGGGAGGGCAGCATATTTTTCCCTTTTTTATAGGATGGGGGTTATTGGGCCTGCTCTAGCCTCAACTTCTTGGGTTTCTGCGATCCTGTTTTCCCTTGCCTCGGCTGTTTCTTTGGAGCAACCACCTTAAACTCTGTATCCTTGTCTCCTGGGGAGGGGAGAGGGAGGCATATCCCTCTGCTCCAAATCCACTACCACAGGAGAGTCTGAAGGGCCGGGTATAGAAATAGCAACTACTGCATCAGCAGGCAAGAGGGTTTAGAGGGTTTCTATAATCTTTGTATGGTCTGAAATTAAGGAGGCTAGAGACTGTGGGGGTTCCTCAGGGTTCCTATCAGCAGAGACCTGCCTATTATCCTGCTCTGCAGTGTGTCTGGTTTGTTGGTGTTGGGCTATTTTTATAAGTTCCTCATATGAGATGCAGTCCTCTCTCTATTGTGTGAAGCCCATGGACAGTGACCATAGGCATGTCATGTGTGCTCACACAAGTTACACTTGAAAAGGTTCAAGCAGGCAGAGGAGACATGCCCAAATTCTAAACAGTGACTGCAGCATGAAGTGTCACATGCAGAACTAAGGTGGGCTCTAGATCCGCATTTGAAGCAGGACCTAGGTTGACCATTGTAAAAGATAGAACCCTGGTCTCTCCCCAGAAATAAGGAACTAGGGAGGTGCACAGGCACAGAATCAGTAGAGTGCAACTTAAACTTTATTCGTCATCCACCATCCCAAATTTGTTCACTGTCCAATGTTGGAGTGGGTTTATCAAGAATTTCACAATGCTGCCATAATCAAAATAAAATATCTTCTACATGGACTCCCTCATTTTCAAACATTACTGTAATAATTTGACTAGAGGTTTGGTAAGTGGAATGACATGGAATGGGATCTAGGCCGGGGTATTTTTCAGGGTCTGGTATTGGGCCCAGAAAAGGTACAGGCTGGTAACAGTTTTAAAACTAATATTGTAATTACCATTCCCGAAATTAATAAGTGCAAATATTTAAGCGGAAAAGTAATGCATAGAGTTTTTTAGTAAGGTCTGAGTGATATTCACTCTATTGGGAGGATCTTCCAGGCCACCTTTATACAAAAGCTGGACCGCGTTGTGCCTAGGGGTCAGCTCTCCCTTGTTCACAAAGAGGTCTGACAATTTAAACAAGGGGTCTGGGACAGGTTTGTCTGGTTGCATATTCTCAGGCCCTACTTGAATCCTAGGAGTCTCAGGTAAAGGTATTTTAGAAGGCAAGTCAATAACAGGGTTAACATCTGCTTCATTTTGAGGCAAAGCATTTTCAATATCAGCAGTATCATGTGTAACAACAGTATCAGAACTGGATGTATTACCCTTGGGTGAGTTGGAGCTCATAGCAGTTGTGAAGTTGGTGGCCACAGGTATGGGTGAATTAGCAAGCGTATCTTGAAAGGTGGGATCCTCTGGGTCAGGCGTCCATTGCCCGGAAGGCTCTTGTACCCAACCCATGCTTCCCAAAGCTTTCTTTGGGGACCAGCCTATGGAGCCGATCTCAGAGTCCATAATATCTCCCCAGTTCTGAGAGTGCTGCCGGTCTAAAAAAGAAAAGGTAGCTTCCGTGGTAGGAATTTGCACTGAAGCTGCTGAAGAGGACAAATGTGCTGGAGGCTATAGTCAAGTTGCTTTTCCAGGCCCCAAATGCTGTCGATGTGACCACCGTAATGTAGAGGTGGTAGCCGAGCAAGGAGGCTGTAGGCACATGGGTTCCAACCCATTTTCACTGCCAACCTCAGTTATAACCTCGCTCAACTGGTGGTGTGTGACGTGGGACGCTTCTGCTGTGGCCGAATTCATAGCGGGAGTGGTTTCTGAATGAGTCATCTCCAACTGCTGATTGACGCTGAGTTTGACAGGAGAAATAGGTGAGCTTACAGCTGACTGAGGCAGGGAGTTCAGGACAGCATCAAGATCACTCAGTTTCTGTAATTGCTTTAACTTTTCCTGCAGCGGAAAGTACAGCCAATTCAGTAGCTGTTCAGGTGGCACTGCTCCAGTCAGTTGCACATGAACTCCAGGCTGAATCTTTTCCATTTCAGGCTGCACATTAAGCTCAGGCCCATTTCCCCTCTGTAAGGGGGGGGGCTCCATTTCAGAGAAATTATCTAGCACCAAATCCAAATCAGTAGCCTCTTGTGGAGATAGGACAGGGAAGGCGGCTTTCTCCCTTGCCAACCTAACCTCCATCTCCTCCAAAGTCTAAGGCAGATTGGCCATCCATGTAAATGGTCAGGGTTTCCCCCTACTGATGAGTAGAGGAATTTCCCCAGTGCCCTGGCCAAATTTCCCCCCCATTCACTAAAAATACCACCAACAGCTTAATCTGGTTCAAGATCAGTTGGCATTCATCTGTATCCCCTTCCCCCAGGCTGTGCCTGAAAATAGGCAGAATCTGTCTAGTGCACTTACCCAGTCAACAAAAACTAACTAACTAAATAAATAAATAAATATATTTAGCCTGGATGAGGGGAAGATTCAGGGGAGAAAGGAGGAGGTGCTACTTCACTGAGAGGGTGGTAGAGCCATGGAATGTGCTGCCCAGGGGGCTGGTGGAGGCAGAGATGGTGGAGGGGTTCAAGAGGGGTGGGACAGGTACAGGGGAAGGGTTCTGGAAGCAAAATCCAGTGCAGCGAGAATATACAGAACTGGGAAGGGAGAAGCCAGAGAGGGTGAGGGGGGCAGCAAGGTCAGCTCCCAGGGTGGGGGCTGACCAAATGAGCAGTCACGAAAGACCGCTAGGCCTATTCTGCTGGCATTTCAGTATGTTAGTATAATTCACAGAAGATGTGACATCTTATTTCCAGTCGGGTTCTGTATCTACACATTATTATGTTGCATTGTGTAAGGAAAGGGAAATTGTTTAACCAGGAAAGGCACACTAAGCCGAAGCTTGTTTCCAGGTGCAACCTGGGAGCACAAGGAAGTTAAGTGATTTGTCAGGGTCACGCAGTATGCAAGTGTGGGGCTGTGGGATTCAAACCCAGGTCTCCAGGTTTGCAGCTCAGTGCACTAAACCACAACACCATACTGCCTCCTCAAAGTAAGTAAAGTCAGAATACACTGAAAACAATATTTTACATCTGGACAAGGCTACCCTGGATAAATACATTGTAAAAATGGGTAAAATCATGATCCCACTGAAAACAAAATATTGCATCTAATCTGGGATATCCTGCGTAAATAAAGGACTAAAATGTGTAAAATAAAGATCCCTATGCAAATGAGATGTAACATCTGCCCTGTGCGATCCAGCATACGAAATATAGGATAGGAAATATGTAAAGGAAATTTATAATTCTTTCTCTACTATCATTGTGTAAATCGTATTCAAGATGTGGTGGAAGTGGGGAAGAGGCTAAATTGATGAATATGTTAATTTAATCATTAAACAGCTGAATGTACAGTAAATATATAATAATTACATTTACCATGGTAGCAAATTTCACATTATAAACTGAATTTCACTGTGTTCCATATAACCCAAGACTGACATAAACAAACAGTTTCTTTATTATTTTATATACATTAGACTGCATTATTTATTTTGAATGTTGTGGCCATGAGGATGGAGTGTATGTGTATATGTGTTTGTCTAAGCAAAGGGGTTAAAGAAACAGCTGTCTTCTGATATAGTACACGATGTCTGAGACAGTGCGAATCAGATAGTGTCTTAAGAGGTTAAAAAAATGGTGTAAATCTTTTTAAGAGATTCCTTGCTGGGAAAGGGTGAGAAAGCTGACATGTTTATGAGTTATCAAACTTTCTTCAAAGATAATTCTACCCACATTGAAGCTTAGCACATAAAATAGTGCATTGCAACACTGCTGAGCTCAGTGAATATAGAAGAGCAGAGGAATAACACAAAACCTTCACTTTTAACTAGTCCATTATGAATCTTCAGAGTTCCCTTTTTCTACTGAAATCTCAAATGTCCAAACCTACTGCAGCCATAACAATAAGGCCAAATAAAGCAGCCAATGTAAAAACAAGGCAGAATAAAACAGTACTGTACTATGATAGTTAAACAAAAGTAGCTTATATACAAAATATTTCATGTTACCTCACAAATCACAACAGGATAAAGAATCTTGTCCCTGCTCCAGCTTCTTCTGGCAGACTCCATACTCTGCCATCACATTCTGCCACTGCCACAATGATACTGCATCGAGGGCAGCTGTTTTTTAAAGAGCAATTCTCCACTTCAGCAAGTACATTAATTTCATAAATATCATGTTTCAGCTACTGCAATTAACTAGAGAATGTATTTTTTTATTTGTAATTTTCCTTTCCGAAGTTTACATCAGATATTGCTAGTTTATCCAAAATGCTTGCATAAAAAAATTGCCTCTCCCCAGTTTACTTCACAGTGTTTTTGTTTATGACATCATAGTACTAACCATGACAACAAACTGTGATATCACAAACAGCAGTTGTGAGGTCAGTACAGGAGTGTCAGATACATTTTGAAAGACTCAGCAAAATAAGTTATGCATTATCTACCTATTTAGTGGACCGACAGTAAAGAAATGTAAAACAAAAAACTAGAAAACAACAATGTCAAAACCTTATTGGTGCAAATCTAATGTTGTTAAGCTTTTTTATTATAGTTCAGAGGTGTTCTGTAAAGCCCAGAGACCCTGGCTCCAAGCAGCCCTGCAACAACTGCTATTGGTGGCAGTCACGGGTGCCAGTGGCAATCAAGTAGTGGACGTGAGTGGACAGCAGGGACTGGCTGCAGCATGGCACCCCAACCAGCAGCAGGTTACCAGTGCAGGTAGTACCAGCAGTAGCCACACACCAAGGAAACAATCACAAGTAGTAAGTAAGACCAGAGGGAACCAAATACAGTCTTTACCCCTGACAGCATCAGTGAAGGTATTATAGCCCCTGCTTGCAGTAGCAAGAAACAGTCTTGCCCCTAGTTTATTTAAGGAGGTGTAGCAAGTGCATCAGGTGTAGCAGGATGCAGGTTCAATTCCCACTTCAGCTGATGCAACAGCCAGAGTATTAGTAGTCACTGAGGTGTCCATAACAACGTAGATGGTCCAAGTACTGAAATGCAGAGACAGATAGCAGTCCCCAAGGGGTAGAGGCAGGTGAAATGGAGACTGGTGATAATCACAGACATTTTGGAGTTAAACAGAGTCAGCGACCCTCCATACTCTGCATTGTCATCACAGTTTACCTCTGCCACAAAGGTATCACCACATCCAAACCATCTACTTTTTGAAGCCCTCAGCTCCCTCTCCCCAAGACGCCCCATCCTGACTGCTACACAGCACTCATTACCCTCCTACTGTGAAACAATATGGATTTTTCATGTTTTTAAACACTCAGACATATGAGACTTTTTCCAGTGTCTGATTATGACTGAGGGTTCCAACCGAGTCCCCAGCCTTCCTCAAGTTAATTGTGTTTTATAGATTGAGGTTTATGTGAGTTGTTGCTGCTGCATCTGTTACACTTGAATTTCTTTGTAGTGCTGACAGCATGATGCCTGAAGGCATGGACATATATTCTGCCTCTCTTTCTGTTATGGTTATTGACGTGTTTAATGTCTGACTTATTTATAATTTGTTGAAACTGGCAAAACAAAGTTGTGAGATCAGGAGTGTAAAGGGTGCTGTTGTGCTATTGATTCACTGTAAATTTACACTTCCAGTGTGTGAAAGAAATAGAAGTAAGCAACCTATATAAAATTGCAGTTATGCCAAGCTTGAAGGGGAAAGAAATCTTTACAAGCTATACTCTAGCTTTTAATAAATAATGCACCACAACAAATGATGTTGAACTAGCAAAGGGGAGTTGAACATACACAACATGAGCTGACAATAAGCTACAATGTGCTCACAGACTCCCACTAGTTAGGGGAATGATAGACTATCCACACCCTTTAGTACAAGCCTACTGGCTATAGCTACAATAACTTGCACCAACAAAACTGATGGGCTAACTAACAAAGGTCTGTGTGGCCCACCTAGACTGATATACAAATGATCACAGGCTCCAGTGCCTTCATACATCTCAAATGATTAGGGAATGGTTAGTTTCTCACCCCCTCCTTTCTGTCCTACAGCAAATGACTGCCATTCCTTCTGTACCAATATGAGAAGTAACCCACCCAGGCAACCCATCCTCTTGATCATGACTCACCTGATGCTGCACTACAGAACCAGAGAAAACCCTTTGTGCCTTGGTCTATGGGGCATAGATTGCTATAATGCAGAATCAGCTTGAGGAATAAGAAATATCTAGGAGGAAGGCTCTGCCAGGATGGATGTTCACTAGCCTGGAAACCTGTATCTGAGAGTTAGAAAACAAGATAGGAAATATATCAGGGCTGCCCGTTGGGTCAGTGGAAGCACTTTGCATTTCCATACCAGTGACCTGGTTTCAGAAGTGAGCCTAGATCCATACAGGCCAGGCAGCCAGACTGGGGAGTGCTTCTGAGGGGGAGTGTGAGCCCACTGGGGAGGAAAATGACTCTGGTGCAGCAGCGGCTTTTGCAGTGAGCCAGGGAGCTTGCTCCTTCATGGGGGTGGTGCATGCCCAGTGGGCGCCGCTGTCTCTGAGGCTGATAAAGGCTATGCTTGCCATCTGGGGTGGAGGGAGGGACCAAAAAAGGGGAAAGAAAAAACAGGAAAAACTCATGTGCCACAGCCACTAAGGATGGTGATCTCTGAAGTCCTCGGGCTTCGCACTGTGTGGATACTCATGTGCTACAATTGAGGGTGAGAAATGGTAGTTCGGGCAGGGCACTGGCAGATGACCTGAAGACAGGAGCAGGTAGTGGTCCGGGCCAAACAGCTATAGAGAAAGGAAATGCATCAAGAGTGGGCAGACAGTCGGAGAGTCCCGCTACATAGGGGAGTTCAACTGTAGGCATTTGTGTGTTCTGAGATGTCCTTTTGCACCATTGTTCATTTTCTGTGCAGGCACTTTAATTAAATCAGTTGTGCACAGCACAGTCCATGTGTATGCTCGCTCTCCTTTCTGTGACTGTTGGAGAGAGAGATTTGAGCAGTTTGCATGTTCTGAACTCATGCATAAACCAAAGTTGGATTTTGGTCTGTGACATTTGTTTAGGCTTGCCTCAATGGAAACGCAGAAAGCTTAACATGTTTTATTGTCACATTTAAACTGAACTTGCCGCACTTGAAGAACACAGCCCTGAAATAATGATACAATTATTGGAGCCACAGACTACACAGATCCTCACCATACAATAAAACTGACATCTGTATGCTTCTCAGAGGATTGAGTAACAGAAGCATCTGCCAGCACTTTTGGTGCTGTGTCAGAATGAATGCTTATTTCACAAAGCAGGACAGGCTGTATAGGTAGCATGGTTCTAGACACAACTGAATTGACCCAGAGGTGGCTCTAGGTCGATTTGTAGGGTAACTGCCAAATAAAAGACAAAGCAAAACTGATAAATCAGGATTGGCCCTTCATCAGAGAGTTCTTTCTCTCTGATGAAGGGCCAGGCACAAAAATCTCGGTGCTTTTTTCTATGGTTTGGCAGTCTCTCTACAAATTGACCCCAGGCCACCTGAGTCATTTTAAATTCTTTTAATGCACAGCCCTTAAACACACACACACACACTTCATTGCTTAGACTCTAATCTTCTCCTCAACAAAAAATTTACAATGTCTTCTTTTTTAGAACTGTTTTATGTTCCTCATTTTTCCATTTGTTCACCCAGCCTCCACTTTAACAATCAGGGCCTTGGTAGCACTGTTCCTCTAGCCAGGAAGATGGGGGCGCAGCTACTTTTGTAGCTAACACCAAAGTCGCTTCATGGTTGACTGTCAGGGACAGCATGAGGTCCTAGCAACTCAGGTCCTCCTTCACCTAGAACTGGGCACTTCATTTGCATTAGGCAAACAAGGCACTCAACCTGTCACTGTGTAGGATTCTGGGTTTCACAGTCACACCCTAGATCTCCCAGATGGCAGCTTCAGTAGATTGACAGACAGGCAGGCAGGTGGAGAACTAGATAGGTAGGTATAGGAGGATAGATAGATAGATAGATAGATAGATAGATAGATGAATAGATAGATAGATGGATAGATAGATAGATAGGATAGACAGACAGACAGGTAGGCAGCAGTGGCGTCACCACGTTGATTTTGGGTAGGCTACAACCCCCCCAATCTAAGTTAAAGCCCCCCCAATCATTTTCGGTAAACATAAATAAATAGCAGCCATACGTGTTTGTCTTTTTTTGATTTTGTGTCTGACTTGCTGCTTTTGCGACTCGCTATCACTACTGAAATCTAGTCTAGGAAGAAAAAAATCTGACTGACTCCCTGACTTGAGTCGAGAGACAGAGTAGCGAGCCACTCGCACAGTCTCAAGACAGCAGCGCGAGCCCTAAGTTACTAAAATTTCGAAACGCGCAGCTTGCCATTGCGTGATTGCCAGCTTAGGGAAAGAAGTCAAGAAGATGCCTGCCCCTGCTGGCTGGACTCTCTGGGGAGTCAGCACTGAGGACTGGAGTTGGACGAGAGCGAGAGACGACTAGACTCGGTGAGTGTTGCAGGCAGCCACTGACTTGAGTGCAGTGCAGGTGTACTCTGTGTGCACTAGCAGTGGAGTGGAGTGGACGCCCCAACTCCTCGCTCCCCGACAGAACCTCCGAGTCCGACTCTCCAACCAATCCTCCTGTCCTCTCCTAGTCTCTCTCCTCTGCGCGCTCTATCTCTCTATCTCTCTCTAGTAGTCTCTGTTTGACTCTCTCTCTCTCTCTCTCTCTCTCTCTCTCTCTCCCCTCCCGGGCCGGCGCTTGACGGTGGGGTCGGCCCCCATCTATTACTTTGTTTTCATATGCACTTGTATGAACTTCAACTTTTTTAATTGCCCAGTGGTTGAAATAATCTGAATAAATCAAAACTGTTTATGAACAAATGTTTGGTGGATGATCCCAAGGTTTTCGTTTTGTGGAAAACAGAATTACTAAGACTTGGAAGAGAAATAGAAAGCAAGAAATGCCCACAGCAGGGGCAAGGTGAGGATAATCAACTGGCAGAAGATCATTCAGGAGATGAAGGATGAAATGTCTTTTGTAGATACAATACAATCAATGCTGTTTTCTATGCCCTCTTTTATACAGTGCATCACAAAATGCTTTATAAGGGAAACTATTCAAGTATGACAGTGTAAAACACAATGAGCAGGACACAGGAAATGCAATCCACAAGATGTACTCAGGCTAGGCTGATACTGATGGGTCAGGTATTGTAAGCTAAGTGAAAATAGGTGAGCTTTCAGTAAGGATTTGAAGAGGGTTAAAAAGAGAGAGAGAGAGAGAGAGAGAGAGACAGAGTGTATGAGGCATAGCGAAGCAGGAAGAATTTCAGGCAAAGGGGCAACTGAGCTAAAGGACTTCCACCTAATGGTAGAGAGGGTAACAGGAGGGGCAGACATAAGCAGAAATTCATAACAGCTGAGAGTCGACTGAGAGCTAGAGTGTAATAGCGATGATATCAAGAGATAGGGGTGGCAGACCACAGCAAGTTATTTACTGTTCACATAATTCAATTGGATGGGAAGCTAGTGCAGGTTTCTGAGGATGGGGCAATATTGTCTCATCTGTGAAAATGAGTGAGGAGATGTGCAGCAGCATTCTGGATAGATTGGGTACTGGAGAACAGGTACTTGGGGAGACCATACATGAGAGAGTTGCAGTAGCAGGTTGGGGATAGATGAAGGCATAAATGAGGGTTTCAGCTAACCGACGATTGAGGTAGTGGTGAATCCAGGCAATGTTGGGGAGATAGTAGTAGGTGGGGTGACTGCGGGGTCTTCTGAATTTTATCTCTGATGGAGTCATCATCGATCCAGCCATTTTTTAAAAAATTTCATTCCAGTCGGGTCACATCTCATCTTGGCGTCCGCTGCTGGTGAGGAATTTTAGTAGCACTGGATGGCGGCTGGCTGGCAGGCAGGTACCATACTGTGTGTGGCTTGGCTTGGCTGGGGGGGGGGTGGTTTGGCGGCAAGAACAATAATTTTTTGTGTGTGAACTGGAACATGAAAAGTTCTTAGGCAGCAACAACAAACAAGGGCACTGCAGACTAGGGCAGGCAGGCAGGCAGGCTCAACTTAGACTCGGTAGTCAGCAGCACATGGCTGTTCTGGTTTCTTATTTGCTCTAGGGTCCTCCGCAACCTTCCCAGCAGATCTGCTGGGATAATGGAGTCTGGCTGTTGTGTTCTCATCTCTTATTTGCTCTGGGGTCCTCCTGTAACCTTCCAAGCAGATTTGCTGGGATAACGGCTGTTCTGGTCTCTTATTTGCTGTGGGGTCCCCCCGACTCCTCCTGCAACCTTCCCAGCAGATCTGCTGGGATGATGGTGTCTGGCTGTTGTATTCTGGTCTCTTATTTGCTCTGGGGTCCTCCTGTAACTTGTTCGCATGGTCCAGTAACCACATTTTTCCACATGTACCATTAAATAGATGGCTGATAACAAGGCTTCTCAAACATATTTTTCACCACTAAAATGTAGGAAAAGCCACCATTTGAAGGTAAAATTTCAAAATTTTCCAGGGGGCATGCCCCCGGACCACCCTAGCTTTGTTAGGAATTTGACTAAGGGGCATTAGCCCCCCCAACTTTTTACCCCTGGTGACGCCCCTGGTAGGCAGGCAGGAAGACAGATGCTTTGCTTTTAAGGGGTTAATGCTTTAAGCTTTCTATAGGATATTATAAATGCAGTTTTTATTTTACATAAGATTCAGATAATTCATAGGATCAGTACATGAGTCAATTAGCATTAGCCATTGTGACTCTTGCTTAATTAGTGGACACAATCAGATATCCCCTTACTTATCAAATAACTCCCCAATGAAGACCGAAACTGCCTCATGTTGGCACTATTTACCACATAATGTGTCAGACTATTCTGGAATGAGACCACCCTCTGTAGTTTTATATTTATTGACACAGTTAACCTCTGCTTTTGTTTTTAGTGGTCCATCTCCATGGGAGGCAATGTAGCTTAGTGATTAGTGTGCAGGAGAGAGTCAGGTATGAAGTCTATCACTGCCACTTACTGTACTTACTGTGCCACAGTGATCACACCACCAACCTCCTCTGTCTCTCTCTCACCCTCTCTCGCCCTCTGCTTCTTGTATTTGCCCTTCAGCCATCCTGAACCTCCATCAGTCTTGCCATTTTTAATTTACAATTTTGTCCTCCAATGCCTCCTGTTTTTCCTTAGCTATACCAACCTTTCCCATTGGTGGCTGCCAGGCCCCAAAGGAATGCTAAGCAGAGGTGGGCAAAACTGGAGGTTTTGGCTCCGGTTTTGCCAGATTACCAAATCTGGGTTATAAATTCAAGCCACTAGTCCTGTTTCGTGCTTTATCCAACTTTTACACAATAAAGCAAAACATTAATTCTTAGAAGAAATAATAATCAGGGTGAAATAAATGTAAACATTTCACAACAACCTGTGGGTCAAACCCATAGTAGGTTACTAGGCTTTGACTGGCGCTCCTTATTATTAAAATTCATTTGTCAGGACCACCAGGCAAGGATGGCATCAGTGCAGAAAAACAGTTCGGTTACATAGAAGATCTCAAGCATTAGGGACAGATCTGCATTAAAAACTCAAGCAACTACCACCTGCCACCTGAATAGGACCCCTGAAAAACACCAGGCTCTGCAACCCTGTAGTAATAGGAAAAATCTTCAGGCAGCTTGTGTCGATTAACACAAACACCCACATTGGCTGATTGGAACAGACTGCCTCCCAGAGCTTAAGGGAGCCATTATATACAATGGCGTCCCCCAGGATCAAACCCAATTCTGCAGCATTTTGCAGCACTTTGCAGAATGCTGCAGCAGACCTACTGAATAAAGCAATGTAATTTCAGTAGCAATTAGTCCCTTTTCTCATTTGGGAAAATGTGACACTGTCAGGATGAAGTGAATGGTACAGTTTCCTACATGACAAAAGAGACCAATTGCCATTGAAATTGCATTGCTTTATTCAGTAGGTCTGCTACAGCATACTGCAGAGTGTGATGTAGACAGCCAGCTCTGAGTATTGTATCATTTCTTTTTAATATAAAATTTATTACTGAATGTCTCCTACTGAAAATCAAATGCTCTAGGAGTGACCTCACTCATCCCCCACCCAGATTTCAGCTGAGAGATGGAAGCCATGAGGAAAAAGGCTGATGGCATGTGAATTCATACACACTCAGTTTTTAGAGACTATGTGTTACATGTAAGGCCTTAATTAAGGATCATGTTGGTCTGAGTTAATTACAACTGTAGTTGCTATAACATATCCATTTTATGATATTGGAAGGAAAACCCAGGTTATTACATAGAAGTGCGAAATCATAAAGATACTTTCCTGTCCTGGAAGGGGGAAGTTTATTATGAGATGAAAAGAAGTGTCATTTGAAGGACATGAATTATGCTGAAGTTGCAGAATGCAATACTTTTGTATAAGATATATATTTTCATATATTCTGACAGGGAGGAGCTAGGTGACCTCCTGAAAAGAGGTGGGGTAAAAGCCAGCTTTTAATTTAGTCTGTTTTACTTCACAGAGACACAGTTTTACCTAGACTCTAACCACGAAACATCTTGGGAGCACTTTTTAGCAAGTATTGAAAGACTAAGTACTGTAGTAGGAATTGCACTGTTTAAACCTTGTTTCTTTTAAAAGATTTGTATGTCTTGTGATATAGCAGTTCTGTATTTTGTACTTTACATATTTTCAACTATTTTAGTAAAATTCTTTTTAGAACTTACTTGGTCTGTCTTTGACTTCTTTTTAGCTGTAAGGAAAGTATATGGTTATTGCAGATACTAAACATAGGCTTGAATGGTGATACCAAACTGGAAAGAGAAGCATTTTAAATCTGAGGTCTTTATTAAAGTTTTAAAGGGTTCATCTCTGTATACCTGGTTAGGTGCCCGTAGGCAAAGATATCTGGCCCCCCAAAGACAGATATATCTGAGCCTGTGCATTGGGTATTCTAACAAGAGGTTAACAGTTTGAATCCCTCCAGAACTTGAGACCAAAGGTTGATCCGAACTCACAAAAACAGACAAGAGGGTTATCTTGTCCTTTACACTGTTCACAAGACTGCACACAGAGGTTGGCACTTTGGGAGTAGAGGGCCTGACCTGCTGAGTGGGTTTGTGACAGATTGGTTGGCAGCAGTGGCATAATTTTGGTATCACAAGCTTTATTGTTCTGTGTCAGCTGAGACTGTAAGCTCTCTTACAAAGAAAGAAAAAGGCAGAGTTTTATTTTAAATAGGAAACAGAACTATATATCACTTGGCGTACAGTCCAGTTCCTACCCATTTTATTTTTTTTTCTCTAAAGTGAAAGTCAGAGTAGCCGTAGTCAGAGAAGAAGAATATGGCTTCTGACTACAGCAGGCTCACTGTAGATTACTTTAAGCAGGTGTGGGGACAGGGGAGTCCCATTTGAGGTGACAGCCAAAAAGCAGAACCTCATAGAGACCTTGATGGTAGCAGATACCCAGAGCAGCGAATCACTGACCGTGACCGAAAAGGACAGCAGGGCCACTGTCAGTGAAGGGCCACAGCAGTAGGGAAAGGTCACTAGTATCCTGGATCCAGAAGTACTCAGGCTACAAATTGAGTTGTGCAGGATGGAACTGTAGGCAGAGTGAGAGGAGTGAGAGGCGGGCCGAAAGGCAGAGGGAGAACAGAGAGAGGCAGAACATGAGGAGCATGAGTGCCAGTGAGCTACAGAGGAGAAGAAGACAGAGTAAGAACGCAGAGAGGCAGAGGAGAGAAGAGCACCAGTGGCAACACGAACTGGAGAAGGTACGATTCTGACCAGTGGCATCAGAGCAGGTAAGTGGCTTGGGTTTAACTGGGACTGCAGGACTGGGTTACAAATTGAACTCCAAATTAATAGCCAGTTTAAGGAAGGGGAGGACATGGATGCCTTTTTAAATTCTTTTGAAAAAGTTTGTATTCAGGCTAAAATTCCTAGAGAGTCCTGGAGCTTCCAGCTATCCCTTCTACATACCGGGAAAGGTCGGGATGCATTGGGTTAAATGAACAATGAGGACAGTTACGATTACAGCTAGTTAAAAGATGCACTGTTAAAAAAGTTTGAATTAACTGCTGAATCATACAGGGCTAAATTCCGTAAGCTCAGGAGAAGCCCTGATATGAGCTATGAGGAGCTAGTCACGAAAAAACGTCAGTTTTTAAAACATTGGTGGGAAGGAATTGAGGCAACCTCCATTGATAAAATTGAAAATGTGATTTTATTAGAACAGTTTTATTGGGCATGCCCAGCAGAGCTAAAAACCTGGCTAGAGGACCGAGATCCAAAAACAGTGCAAGAGGCTGCTGAACTCTCAGAACGCTATGCCAAGAGCAGACCTGCTCTGAGAGTGAATGGGGTGGTGTGGCAGTGCAGAAAGGGAAAAGTGTGCCTTCAGGGCAGCTAAAACCCTCACTGCCTTCACTGAAACCAGTTAGCCCCAGATTTCAAAGAAAATATTTCTCTGAAGTAAGAAATGCAGGTTGGCTGTGTAAAGAGACTGGGCATATTGCCAGACAATGTCCCAAAAAGGTGAGCAATACACAACAGGGTGCTAGAAAAGAAGTGAGTTGTTTGTGTGTCCCTGGAAGCATGCCAGCGAACATGAGGAAATACATGCACCCAGTCATGGTGAATGGTGTACAGACACTGGGGTTAAGGGACACAGAAGCATCCCTGACATTGGTAAAGGTGGATCTGGTACAGCCTGGTCAGCTTGTGCCCCACAACTACTTAACTGTACAAGGATTTAGTAGTGAAGAGACAACATTGCCACTAGCTAGTGTTCTCCTGGACTGGAGTGAAACGGGGAACTGTGCAACAGGTGACTGTAGCCAACACATTAGCAGTGGATGTGATCCTGGGTAACAACCTCCAGCAGGGGGTGGCATGTGCAGTTACCCATAGCCAAGCAGCAAGGGAAAATAGTAGTTCCCTGAACCCCACAGAAACCAGTGTAAAAACCTCTGAGAGGCTGGTTCCCCAGCCTGTGTCTCCAGATGGGAAGACTGATAAAAAAGGGGTAAAAATTTCCCCTGGTAGCAAGTAACCACACAGCTACGGAAGGTTACTTCAAAGAGGGAGGGGTGACCCATTGCCAGAGGGTCGGGATTGACAGTGATCCTGAGGGCCCTGATGCTAGTGCTAGATACCCTAGTTTAGCAACTGAAGGGGACTTGTCCCATGCCTTGGGACTGTGTGAGGAGTTTGCAGCTGCTCAGAGGAGTGACCCTAGTTTAGAGATGCTGAGGGCTTGGGCAGACTCAGAGGGCACACAGGGAGGTGACGGCAGTCATAAGGTTTATTGGGAAAATGGACTTATGTAGACACAGGCAGTACAGACTGAGGGAGGGATGCTAGGCAGGCAGCTTGTTGTTCCCCAGTGATATCGCAAGCAGTTGCTCAAGGCTGCCCATCATATTCCCTTATCTAGAAATCGCACGAACTACACAGTGGTTAGTCCAGAATTTCTACTGGCCTAACTTCACCCAGCAGGTGAAGGAGTATTGCAGGTCTTGTCACTGGTGCCAAGAAATAAGGAAGGTAAGCAAGAAAACCCAAGCTGCCCTGATTCCCTTGCCCACAGTGGAGGAGCCATTCCAGAGGGTGGGAATGGATATTGTGGGGCCTTTAAATACCCCCAGCTCCTCAGGGAAGACATTCATCCTGGCTGTGGTGGATTATGCCACCCGGTACCCAGAGTCAGTCGCCCTATCCTCTCTGAGGACAGACAAAGTGGCAGCTGCCTTACTTGGAATTTTCTCCCATGTTGGGTTTCTGCAGGAAGTAATCACTGATCGAGGGAGTTCCTTCATGTCGGACCTGATGAAATGTTTATGGGAGAAGTGTGGGGTGGTGCAGAGATGCACAACACCGTATCACCCACAAGCCAATGGGCTTGTGGAATGATTCGATGGTACCCTAAAGTCAATGCTCCGGGAATTTGCTGAACAGCATGGGAGGGACTGGGAGAAATACCTTCTCCACCTGTTGTTTGCATACAGGGAGGTGCCCCAAGAGTCGACAGGATTTTCCCCCTTTGAACTCTTATATGGATGCAGGGTATGTGGGCCCCTAGACTTGATCTGGGAGGACTGGGAAAGCAAGCATGCCACCCAGGGAACTCCCATTGTGGATTATGCTCTTAGGTTTAGGGAAAGGCTGAAGGAGCTGATGGGGACAGCCAAGAGCAACCTGGCAGCTGCCCAACGGAAACAAAAGGTGTGGTATGACCGCAGAGCCAGAGCTCACTCATACATGATGGGTCAGAAAGTCATGATCCTTATTCCGGTCCAGAAAGACAAGCTGCAAGCTGAGTGGGCAGGACCGTACAAAGTGGTTAGGAAGGTAAATGACATGAACTACATTGTGAAGTTACCTGACCGTAGACAGACAGAAAGGATGTACCATGTCAACATGATGAAGCCATATGCAAATAGGGCTGACATGGTGTTTGCAGTGTGTAGTCATGGGGAGTGGACGGATGAAGGAGACCCCCTTCTGGATTTGCTGGAAGACAGTAAGTGGGAGTCCTCTGTGGAGGCAGTAAAATTGTCTTCTCAGCTGGCCCCGGACCAGGTCCAGAAAGTAAGGGAGGTTTTAGCAGACTTTGCCCCCTTGTTAAGCACCAAACCTGGACTAACCCCCTTAGCGACACCCGATGTGGAGACAGGGACACAGACGCCCATATGGCGAACAGCATATTGGGTATCAGAGGCTTTCCAAAAGGACATTAGGAGGGAAGTGGAGGAGATGCTGGATTTAGGGGTAATCCAGAGATCCCACAGCCCCTGGGCCTCACCCATAGTCCTTGTGCCCCAGCCAGATGGCTCAACTAATTTCTGTGTGGACTATTGTGGACTGAATGCAGTCATAAAGTCCAACACCCACCCGATACCCTGGATGGACAAACTCCTGGACAAGTTAGGTGGGGCGACCTACCTTACAACTATTAACCTGACAAAGGGGTATTGGCAGGTAGAATTGACAGACAGAGCTAGGGAGAGGTCGGCCTTCATCACTCCAATAGGCTTATTTGAGTTTAAAGTAATGCCTTTCAGAATGAAGAATGCCCCAGCCACTTTCCAAGGGTTGGTGAATCAGGTGTTAAATGGTGCTGAGGAGTACGCCGTGGCATACCTGGGTCACATTGCCATCTTTAGTACCAGCTGGGAGGAACACCTATCCCACCTTAGGGAAGTGCTGTGCAGGATACAGAGGGCTGGGCTCACTATCAAAACCGAGAAGTGCCAGGTAGCCATGGGAGAAGTGGCATACCTCGGGCATGTGGTAGGCTGGGGACAGCTCTGTCCTAACCAAATAAAGATAGAGGTGATCCAGGCATGGCCCAGACCAGAAACCCAGAAGCAGGTCAGGAGCTTTCTAGGGACAGCAGGGTACTACAGGAAATTTGTACCCAATTACAGTGCCCTGGCTGCTCCCCATCTGACCTGACAAAGAAAAAGATGCCAAAGAAAATTACCTGGGGCCCAGCCAGTGAAGAAGCCTTTACCAGACTAAAGGAGGCTCTGTGCAGTGCTCCTGTTTTGACAAGCCCTGACTATAGCAAAACCTATATAGTTCAGACGGTCGCCTGAGACATGGGTATTGGGGCAGTACTGAGCCAGACGTCCAGCCAAGGGACAGATCACCCAGTAGTGTACTTCAGCAGAAAGCTGCTTCCCAGGGAGCAAGCGTACTCCATGGTGGAAAAGGATTGTCTTGCCATAGTGTGGGCCCTAAAGAAATTAGTGCCATACTTGTATGGGCAGCATTTTGTGGTGCAGACTGACCGCAACCCCCTGGTTTGGCAGTTGCAGATCGGAAAGAACAATGGCAGATTACTATGATGGAGTCTTGCTTTACAAAAGTATGATCTAAAAATCGTACATATGGCTGGAGCGAAGAACCAGAACTCAGATGGACTGTCTAGGGTCTATGAGGAGTGAACTGATTTGGGAAGCTCATCCCATGTAGGGGATAGATCCCCCAAATTCAGTCTAGGTGGGGAGGAGTGTGACGTAGACAGACAACTCTGAGTGCTGTATTATTTCTTTTTAATATAAAATGTATTACTGAATGTCTTCTGCTGAAAATCAAATGCTTTAGGAGTGACCTCACTCACCCCCCCCCGATTTCAGCTGAGAGATTGGAAGCCATGAGGAAAAATGCTAACAGCATGTGAGTTCACACACACTCAATTTTTAGAGACCATGTGTTACATGTAAGGCCTTAATTAAGGATCATGTTGGTCTGAGTTAATTACAACCGTAGTTGCTATGACATATCCGTTTTATGACGTTGGAAGGAAAACTCTGGTTATTACATAGAGGTGCAAAATCATAAAGATGCTTTCCTGTCCTGGAAGGGGGAAGTTTATTATGAGAGCAAAAAAAGTGTCATTTGAAAGACATGAATTATGCTGAAGTTGCAGAATATAATACTTTTGTATAAGATATATATTTTCATATATCCTGACAGGGAGGAGCTAGACGAACTCCTGAAAAGAGGTGGGCTAAAAGCCAGCTTTTAATTTAATCTGTTTTACTTCACAGAGACACATTTTTACCTAGACTGACAACGAAACATCTTGGGAGCACTTTTAAACAAGTATTTAGAGACTTAGTACTGTAGTAGGAATTGCACTGTTTAAACCTTGTTTCTTTTAAAAGATTTGTATGACTTGTGATATAGCAGTTCTGTATTTTGTGCCTTACATATTTTTAACAATTTTAGTGAAATTATTTTTAGAGCTTGCTTGATCTGTCTTTGACTTCCTTTTAGTTGTACGAAAAGTATATGGTTATTGCATTTACTAAACATATGCTTGAATGGTGATACCAAACTGGAAAGAGAAGCATTTTAAATCTGAGGTCTTTATTAACGTTTTAAAGGGTTCATCTCTGTATACCTGGTTAGGTGCCCATAGGCAAAGATATCTGGCCCCCTGAAGACAGATATATCTGAGCCTGTGCATTGGGTATGCTAACAAGAGGTTAACAGTTTGAATCCCTCCAGAACTTGAGACCAAAGGTTGATCCGAACTCACAAAAACAGACAAGAGGGTTACCTTGTCTGTTACACTGTTCACAAGACTGCGCTCAGAGGTTGGCACTTTGGGAGAAGAGGGCCTGACCTGCTGAGTGGGTTTGTGACACAGAGTGCTTTAAAAGCAGGTTTCATCCTGGGGGACGCCATTGTATATAGCCACCAAAGGAATCACTTGACCACTATCTAATTACCCTACCATACTAATTATCCCTCAAATACCCCCAAACTGGTCTTTCAAAACCAGCCAGATACTACAAACCCTTCCACTGGATGTCAACTAACAAAGTACTACAAACACCCCACATTTAAAAACTATTTACAAAGTGAAGAAGTAGCAGAAAGCCTTAATCAGTCTTCTTGCCACAGTACTGCAATGCAGGGAATGTGCTTGAGCAGATGAAGATCACTTTAAATGCAGGGTGAGTGGGCAGGACAGTTGCCTAAAGAACTAGGACGTGCCTGACCCCCTAAGGCTGCAACCCTCTACTTCATCTTTCTTTCTCTCTCTCTCTCTCTTCCTTCTTTCCTTCAGGCAGCATTTGGTCTTTCACTGTAGACCATTTATTTATGTTTAGGAGGAATCCCTACCCAACCCTATCCCCATTCTAATTATCATTTATTTCAAAAAAATTGAGCCACTCATGGCTCTGAATTAGCGGATGCTGTTGGGTGCTTTGATCTAACCTCCCTGACACTCTGTCTCCCAGTATGCAGTCACTGCCTGCCCTGCTGGTTGCATAGCTGGGAGAACCAGTTATCTCCCGGTATGCAATCACTGCCTGCTCCGATGGCTGCGTAATTGGGAGTACCAGGTATGGGATGGGTGGAACATGTCAGGCTTCATGTCCCTTTTCCCCGGACTGCCAGTGTTGACTTTGCTCATGGGAGTCTTACACAGAGTATATCTGGTGGAGCAGCCAGTCTGCCCTTTCCAAGTTACCGGCACTGCCTGTTCTGCTGGTGCTCACACATCAGAACATATCCTGTATGGCAGGAAGCACCTGCCAGTGCAGGCACATGTCTGTCTGCTGTCCATTGGCCCATTCTCCAACCTTTGCCATGTCAGTGCCATCAAAGCAGCCCTTTGCTCCAATCCATGCAAGAAGGGGTGCACCCACCATGGCTCAAGCTCTCTCTCTGTCTCCAGCTCCACTGAGGATCCATAAGATGGGCAGTAGGGAGCAGAAACCAAGAACAACACAAGAAAGCCAAAACAAGCCTCAGAGAATAGCTGTTGCAGCCATCCCAGGAAGGGAAGAAACCTTCTTAGCAAGCAACACACATTGGGCAGCACCTTGAGGCACCTCTGGATACCAGACTACATCCACCAGCTAGAGCAGCCACCCTAGACACATCCCAAAAGGTAAGTACCCTTTTGTTGCCTTATTTTACTATTCTGACCTGAGATAATGGAGGTCTCCTTAGCACCAATGGCCAACACCACCAACACTCCCCTTCCATCACTGTCCTGTCAAAAATATCTAGAGAGAGAGAGACAGAGAGAAAGAGAAAGAGAGAGAGAGAGAGAGAGAGAGAGAGGTTCTAAAGGGACCCTCTGATACAGCTGGGGATAATGCAGGGCAACGTAGCCTTCAGGGGTATATGAATCCCCCAATTTTTGTATGCAGCAAATATTTGTATTCAGTCAATTCAATTTTCAAATATTAATTTTTGCATAGTCAATAGCAAGTGGTGTTTTGCAGCAAATCTGTTGCAATACACAGCTTGCAACTCATAGGTGCTTAAGGCTAGTCTCAGTGCCACCTCCCATTCAATGAGTCACTTCCTGACCCCCTTCTCCTTCCCCATATGGACCAACTGTATAGTATAAATGCAGTATCTGTCCACCTGCCAGAAACCTCTCATAGAAACATGGAAGTTGACAGCAGATAAGGACCACAAGGCCCATCCAGTCTGCCCATTTCTTTTTCTGCCTTATGAATGTGCCATTGGCCCTTGCTCTGTCAATGGCCTATCTATTCATACTCATCTGTATTGCTGCCTTATGCCTATCCCATGCCTGTTTGAAGCCCTGCACTGTATTCATATCCACCACTTCCTGAGGTAGGCCGTTCCAAGCATCCACCACCCTGTCTGTGAAAAATAACTTCCTCACATTACCCCTTAATTGGCCTCCCTCTAATCTCATGCTGTGTCCTTTTGTCCTGCTATTTTTCTTATATTGAAACATGTTAGACTCTTTCACCTTGTTAATGCCCTTAAAGTGTTTGAATGTTTTGATCATATCACCTCTCTCCCTCCTTTGCTCTAGGGTATACATAATGAACTCTGCTAATCTGTCCTCAGATGTTTTCTGATACAGTCCCTGCACCATTTTGGTTGCCCTTCTCTGGACTGTCTCAGTTTGGTTAATGTCCTTGTGAAGGTGTGGCCTCCAGTACTGCACGCAGTACTCCAGATGGGGCCTGACCAGTGTCTTGTAAAGAGGATTATGCCTCCCTCTACGACATGATACCCCTACTAATACACCCCAACATCCTCTAGCCTTACCTACTGCATTAGTGGTCTGCTTGGATGATTTTAGGTCATCGGTGATGATGACACCCAAGTCTCTTTCTTCCCTTGTGACTGCCAGCAACTCCCCTCCTGGCCTATAGGTGGCTTCAGGGTTTCTCTTCCCTATGTGCATGATCTTGCACTTATTTGCATTAAATCCCAGTTGCCACTCTTCCAACCATTTTGCTAGTTTACCCAGATCTCTTCTCATTCTGCCCACCCCATCTAGATCATCTACTTTGTTGAAGATCTTGGTGTCATCTGTGAACAGACAAACCTAACCCTCCAGTCCATCTGCAATGTCACTGATGAAGATATTGAAGAGGACTGGCCCCAGGACTGATCCCTGAGATACTCCACTTGTGACTTGCATCTCTTCTGACTGTATACCATTTACCACCACTCTCTGTTTTCTGCCTGTCAACCAGTTTGCCACCCAGATGACCAACTTCAGACCCACCCCGAGCCTACCCAGCATATTAATTAATCTCTATGTGGAACAGTATTGAAAGCTTTGCTGAAGTCAAGGTAGGTGACATCAACTGCTCCCCCTTGGTCCACCACTCTGGTTACCCGGTCAAAGAAATTTAGAGATTAGTTTGACAGGACCTTCCTTTTGTAAACCCATGCTGCCTTGGATCCCGTGCTCCTATGGATTCCAGGTGTTGCACTATCCTTTACTTAAGGAGTGCCTCCATAATCTTGCCCTCTACTGAGGTAAGACTGACTGGTCTGTAGTTCCCTGCCTCCTTCCTGCTACCACTCTTGTGGAGTGGGATCACATGAGCTCTTCTCCAGTTTTCTGGGACCTCTCCTGTGCTCAGAGACTCATTAAACAGTTCTGATAATGGCTGTGCTAGTTCCTCCTTTAGTACCCTGGGATGTATGCTATCATGTCCCATTGCCTTGTCCACCCTGAGCTTATCGAGCTCTTGTAGGACCTTTTCTTTTGTGAAGGAACTAGTGCATACCTTCCTCCTCCCTGTGTCCATGGTGCTAAGCTGTGGGCCCTGCCCTACCTTCTCTTCGGTAAATACTGAGCAGAAGTATCTATTTAGGATAGATGCTTTTACATGGTCCTCCTCCTCACATGCCCCCTTATTCCCTTTGATCTTAGCAATGCCCCTCTGGACTTTCTCCTTTCACTAATGTATCTATAGAAAGTCTTGTCACCTTCTTTTATTGTTTGTGCTAGTGTTTCCTCAGTTTGGGCCTTTGCCTGCCTTACTGCCTTCCCTACTTCCCTTAGGGAAGTTTGGTATGGCTTCCTATCTTCA